>JAVLVB010000569.1:2684316-2699418 GCA_032876305.1 Orestias chungarensis | reverse complement strand
GAGAATGACTTACTTTCACTTTTAACTATAACCACAAGGGGGCGTCATTCTATAACTAGACAGAAGATTAATGCAGGGTTTATAAACATGGAAAAGTAATAAAAAATAAATATTTAAAAATTAGTGATCATTTTTGGTTTGTTTGCTTCAACAGAGGTTTCTCCCTAAATTATGTATTTTCTGTCTTTGTCCTTCGCCAACAGACCTTCTCTACTTCTGTAATTCAGTTTTTGCACTTAAAAAATTATATAAAATATTAGGCATTATTAAGGTTATTTATTATTTGCTAAAATGTATTATGATATTGAAGTTGTGGCTGCGTTTAAAGTTATTGGTGTGGCATCCTGATGATTTGAGACGTTTATCCATTAGCAAGAAGATTGTTTTGAGCTTTCTTAAATGTTAACATGCCAGCGTCATTGAAACCTTTTTCTGCGTGCAGGGGCCCCGGGCTCCCCACCACCAGACATTCATTTGTGGAGTTATGACCCTGGGGAGAGAGGGGCCCTCACCTTCAAAGCTGACCTGAGAGAAAAAAAAAAACACCTCAGTCGACCCATTCTGATCCCTTACAGTCATAAAACAAAACAAAACAGCAAAAGTTAAATCTCCCCCAAGCTTGAGACCCTTTAACGGCCTCTCCATAGACAGATGAGATTCAACATCCGTGGAAAATCACACATGGAAGGAATCCAGATCCAAAGAATTCCTGTTGGTGTTCCTTTTTCAGGGGGTGCACACTGGAGCAAGTTATATTTCATCTAGGCAGGTACCCCTCGGTCAGCTGTCAGCTCCACATAAATACTCTGTGTTTCTGTTTTAAATCCGTTCCAGATGGGCCGTAAAGTCAGGTCACTGGGAAGACCCGAAAGTAAGACCAGTAACTTGTTCCCTGATAGCGCTGGTGTCAGTGTTTTCTGTCACTGCAGCCTCCAACGATCTCAGCTAGGAACACTCTAAATCAGAAAGCCAGGTCGAAAAAATACTTTAGAGGGCGGGTCAAACGAGGTACTCTTTTCCTGAAATTTGAATATTTGCAGAAGAAAATAATTTAAAAAAAACACACTTTCATAGAGTTTTGCTTGACTTTACAGTCTAACATGTGATTTGTTCACCAGAAGTCTGAATTCTCGAGCAATAGCTGCAGTTTGTTTTTACCCAACTTGACCCAAGATATTTGATTCGTAGTAAACAAAATAGAATACAATACAATACAATACAATACAATACAATACAATACAATACAATACAATACAATACAATATTGCTTAGATTTGGAAATTTCCCTTGTTTAGCAATTCATGGTACAAAAGTTTGGTGCTGACACTGAAAAGTTTATTGTCAGTTAAAGTCAAGGGTTTTGGTTCTAATTCATGTTTAAACCGACACATTTATAGGTATTTCAATCCAAATATGTAATCAAGGTTCTGAAGAAGCATCAAAAAGCTGCTGTTATAAATTATAATGGATTGCAATAGTTATGCATCCTGTTCATATGTTCAAAATGAAAACATGCAATCCGGTTCTCTTTAGCCCATCTTGTCTTTTTTTATTGAGTTGACATGTATCGAATAAAACGTGATGTTTGTGTTGTTTGGTAACTTTTCAGAAGATATTTCCGTAGCGATGTGAACAACAGAGAGCACCATGTGCATCCTGAAGTAAAAGCTTCTGCGTTTAGCTCCCTTATGGAAGGCTGTTAAAAATGTCTCTGTTAGAAAAGTTGGACAGAGAAAAAGAGAAAAAGGTCTTGGTTATAATGTTATATTTCCAATATCCTTATATAGCTTTTGTCCATTTTAATGCAGTTTTCCTGCACGTTGTGTTGACTTTGTTTGTGTCATATCTGAAGCCTTAAGATGCAATTTTCCCTCCAGCCTCGCAGAAGCTCAATGGGATCCTTTTTCAAGAAACAATAGAAAGGGGATACATTTTATTTTGCCTGTAATATAAGTTTTCAGACTGAGTTATAATTATTTTGAACTTAAACCAAGTAGCTAATTACACACAGTTGGTTGAGAAATGGTTAAAAACAGGGGCGGTGCTAAATGTAAAGGGGTACCGGGGGCAACAGTCCTGAATATAAAGTTAGCCCAGACCAACATTTTTATTTTTATGTATTTCACCATGTATTGTAAACATTTGATCCAGTAATCTCTGCTTAACATGTAAGAGACTTTAATTCATGACACAAATTTCTTTCTGTAAAACCATATTTTGATTCAGATTTGAAACAGACATACTTGCTAAATTACAGCTTTTAAATCTGTGACATTTCCTAAACATTTAAACTTTTGATGCATTTGTAAATGGAGCTGCCATCATAATGAAATGTCATTCCCACAAAATGTGAAGCGCATGTCAGGCTTTTCTTTTCATCTTTATGAGAAATGTTTGGTTAAATCTTTTTTGGACGTGTTGCTGATATATTGTCAGTTTGGCTATGGTGGATTAATTGGTTTGTGTTTCAGGTTTGAAAGCTTTTTGCTTTAAAAATAGTTTCCTTTTTTAAATTGATTTGATCTCTGAAAAATGAAAAGAATTCAACTCTTCAGCACATTTTAAATAAGAGTTAAAATCCATATTTTGCCAGGTCTGGAAATGTTTATGCAACAACTATTCAAGTTATAGACTTTATTGTAAATTGTAATCTCATCAGCAATATCAGGACTCTTCATAATTCTTAACCCTGTCCTTATTATTTGATATTTCCTTACAATATTTTTGCCCACAATCTTTTAAAAATCTTTAAGCATTTTTTTATTCAAAGTTGAATTTTACTCAGACACAAAATGTATTTGATGTCCTTCAGCACAATGGATAAGAACAAATTCTCATCTAACATCTTATCCTGATACCAATAATTACAGATTTACGATGTATGAAGGCATAGATTATAAATATCTAAGATGTTGCACAAAATATTGTTTTTACCTTATGGATTTCATATTTTTAATATGAAAATCTCCCCCCCACCCCCACTTCCCCCCTCCCCAACTGCATACATTGAATTACAGGAAACTGACTTGCTGCAAATTCCAGTTGAGTTGTCCTTTATTTTAGTAGAAATGTGACTATTTTCCTTCGTTATAACTCCAAATACACGATAGGCAAAAACTATAATAATAAATATAATGATAATTAAATGTCTTTTGGGAAGCAGTGGTTAAGATACAAATATTGAGTGAAAAATATATCCTCATAACAAAACACGCGTGCAGGCCAGAGAGCGGAGTGTCTGGTTCTCTGTGATCCGTCCAGTTTGAAACATCAGAACCGGTTCTCTGGACTGAAGCCATTGAAGAACCGGACTTCACAGTTACTGAGACGCAGAGGGATGCGCTCCGCTCTCTGGCTGCATCAGTCCCGGCGGAGCAATCATCTTAACCCAGCATTATGAAATAACAACAATAATAATGATGATAATAAATATGCTTCAGCTCTCTGACGGTTGAGTCTAGACGTCCAAAGCTCGGCTGTCCTCCAGCTCTTGTCTGTGTCGGGCCAGCCAGTCTCGGAGCTCGGAAAGCCGGGAGCCCTCGGGTCCCCTGCCGCCCTGGTACACCACCCTCCCCGTCTGCAGGATGTAAAGTCTGTTGAAGTAAGCTCCGTACGCGGCGCTGGAGGAGTTCTCCATGCTGTCTGCCAGCACCGGGCAGCTGGGCGCCTCCAGCTGGATCAGGCGCGCCGCGCTCAGCCTCTCCTCCAAACTCCGGTGCGTCGGGATCTGGAACGACGCGTCGGAGCTCGCCCAGCCGTCGGAGGGATGCGCCTCCTCGATGTAGACCAGCGCCGCGTCGGCGATGTCCGCGTTGCACCGCGCCACCTCCAGGAGCGCCTTCAGGCGCGCCATGAACGGCGGTCAGGTGCAGGAGCCGAAGCCGAGGATGAGCGGTCGGTCTCCGTGCGCGCAGTCCAGGATGCGGCAGCGCCGCTGGTCCTGCAGCCGCACAACTTCGCTGTTGGGCGCTCCGCGGCCGAGATGCGCCGCTTTCAGGAAGTCCAGTTTCTGGCCGTGCCAGACGGCCTTCAGGGACTCCAGGCTGAAAAAGCGGTTGGAGTCGGAAATGCACAAAGGAGGATCGATGGCATCGCCCTCCTGCTCCCTGGTTCTGAAGAAAAACCTTTTCCTGATGCACAAAAAGTCCAGCAGCCAGAAGACAACAGCTGCCATGAGGAAGCGGGGCAGCAGGACCAAGCAGACTACCGCGTTCTTGACAGCTTTAAGAGTGTTCATCATCACTTTCTGGTGATAACCTGGACGGCCCTGCTCTGTGCAACGATCTTGTAAGTTGAAGTTAGGTTACTTGCATTCTCCCGCCCCCCTTTTATAGCAGTGGGACATTTGAATGAATCACAGCCCGCCTCCAAACAGGGGCCAAGGCCTCACATGTCAGGGATTACCTTGTGTCATCCCAAAACTGTAATTTACAGGATGCAGAAGATGATGCTGCGCTGCATGCCTGAGGCAGCAGAGAGGAATCATACACCCTAAACCCGCAGGCAGAGATTTATGAAGTGGTTTTAGGAAAAATAACTCTGTTACTCTGTAAGCATGACCTCTGACCTTACAGTCTGACCTTCTATGAAGTGAAAAAAGGTGTACACTCTGATCATTTGTTTCTGTTCGGAAGATTATTGCTTAAAGCAAATTAATAGATTCTTGATTAAAGGAAACAACAGAAATGCCAGCGAAGGCAGCCGGAGTGATGATGAGTTGATGGACGTGGTTTAATGAACCAGCATTGTAAACCACGACCAGTTTGATCTGGAAGCACTGTGGTGAAAACTGTCCCAGAATCTACCGGCGCGGGTTAGATGTACCCTGGGTCAGTCCCAGGGGTAAGAAGGAGAAAAGCTGCATAATGTGGAGATTACAGTTCTTTAAGATCATGTTTGTCTTCTGGAGACACCAGGGGTGTAAATTTGTCGCACACTTGGGCGCTTGAAGGACGGCTTCCTGCAAGTCTTAGACGTGTCTTTCCTCCTGCAGCTCAGGTGGCTTCAATACTAGTTAGCAGTGCTCTGAACGTACTTGTACGTGTGTAATCTGTGTTTAATTGAGTGTCGTAGGCGCATATATGTGGAATCATCCTGGATGTACCCCTACCTGTCATCCCATCAACTCTCAACAAATTATCTTTTCCCTGCTGAAACTGACAATGTGTAAAGGGTTAGTTTTGAACTACATACAGGCCAAACATTTCAGTTTATCTATCTATCTATCTATCTATCTATCTATCTATCTATCTATCTATCTATCTATCTATCTATCTATCTATCTATCTATCTATCTATCTATCTATCTATCTATCTATCTATCTATCTATCTATCTATATGTGATACTGTCCATTTCCTTACTTCTTAAATAGTCAAATTCTTGAAAATCGTAATCCTTGTGGGTTTATCATCTTGTTTTTATCCTACTAATCCCATCCTGTGCTCATTCACTGGTTAGTTGCCCTTTTTATAATGAGAAACCTTTCATAATTGGTGGCTGGATAGCTCAATTGGAAAGTCACCTTACTTTCACACTGGTGGCTTGGGTTCAAATCCATGCCTGGGCTACACCAACAGCTTTCAGCATGGGTCCTTAGGCAAGGCCCTTTGTGCTACTGCCTACTTTGTAAGTGGCTTTGAATAAACATCTATACTTTCCATATCCCTTGCTTCTTAAATAGTCAAATTCTTGAAAATCATAATCTTTGTGGGTATATCATCTTATTTTTATCCTACTAATCCAATCCTGTGGAACTGATTCACTGGTTAGTTGGGAGTATTTTCACTTGTTCAGGCTCCACTCGTACAACATTTGACTTACAACGAGGTAACCAAGTTTTTCCTCTCCTTTAAACTGAACATGTGGCTCTTGTGTGTAATGTGACCCTTTTTATAATGAGAAACGTTTCATAACTCAGCAGTCTGATTAACTGGTCATCCGTCTGTTGATATTCTGGTGGTCTTTCACCTCCTTCAAACAGCCTTTTTCTGCCCACTTACCTCCTCCAAAGAGGAGCTGGAATAACAGTCTAATCCAAATCCTGTTTTATTATGAGCATGGTGAAGAAAGACATGTTTTGTTGAAAACACAATTTCACCTGCTGTCCCATTTGCATAAAAAATTACCCACTCGTTGTTGTGCCTGAAAACTCAAACATTTACCTCCTTTAAACCTCGCTGGATTCCTGGCAGCAGCTCCGGGTTTATCTGAGGATAGCGCAGATCTAGGAAAGCAGCTTTTTTTAGAGCTTGTTTATTGAGAGACACCGAGCTTCCAGAAACCACAGCTGATGGATCATCAAAAAAGACTGAAGCACAAAACAGATCAGAATGACAAGTTACAGCGCTTGCCCGCTTTCTTTCAAGTCACTGATGTCTCGGTCTTAAAGGAGAACAGTGCTTGCTCTGATTTACCTTCCTTGACCCCGTCTAAATCAAACAGCTCTAGCGTTCGTGCTGAACGACTCCCCCTAAGGCTGTTTATACTGCTGCAATCGGGGGAGCTAGTGTAATAAACAAAATTGTATAAAATCAGTTTTATTTTTCTGGTCCCCCCCCCCTCCACCCCTATTCTTGCTGTTCAAACAAACAACATCTATCTGCTTTGCCGTTTTCACATTACCAGCACTAATAGGTAATAGAACCACAAAGCACATTTTTACTTGTAAACCAGATATCCTTTCTTTCTTCTGTGTGGTGTGCATGTGTTTTCAACACTATTGTGACCGACAGAGGTTCGGGGATACAGTTGTGGAAAAGTCTTACATTTATAAAAGAATAACCCAAGATTTATACTTTTTTTTTCCAGTCATTTGAACGAGGAAAAATGATGACCCGCATAAAAAAAAAAGAGCATTAATTAGAGAAGCAACCAAGAGACCGGTGGACACTTATTATTCGTGCATGTAAACATAATGGTAGATTTGCAAGGTATTGTTCTTTAGGAAGGTTTGTCAGACCTATTACGAAGATAAATGCTGCTACAAGCAGGAAATTCGTGAAGGAAAACTGGTTTTAAGCTGCAAAAGACCTGGACTCAGTCAGAAATTTATAATCAAGCAAGATAATGATACTAACTTCCTTGGTTTTGTTTATTCAATTCAGTGTTGTCTCAAGGCACTTTACAAGAAAATCATTAATTCCAATCATGCATACAAATTACATTGTACAGCAACTGTAATTTCAAAGATGGCATATATATATAATTGAAAAATCCCTGAAATATTAGTCATTTTACCAGGGTTGTGAAGGGTTATGCTGATCCATTGTACTGGTTTAAATTTGATAATTAAACAATAACAGCAAAATATCTAAACAAGCTGGAACTGTTTGAATTAACCTCTTTTCTTTTTTTAAAGTAAGAAATACTTGGTGGTCCAAATGTTAAACATGCTAAGAATTAGCATTAGATAGCAATACTATCAAAGCCACAGTCTGAATGAACTCACAGTGCCGACTATTTCTTTGATAAACATGGGTGATCGTATCATAACTCAATAAATCGGTCCGATTTATGTGGTTAAAAAGCATCTCAGACTTTGACCTCTTACAGATTAGGTCACAACATAACCTAAAATAAACTTAATGAGATTTTGTTTTGTAGGCCAACACAAGGTAGCGCAGAACCATAAAGAAACTGAAAGAAGGAAAGAGAAATGTTTAGAAAATCTTTCTTTAGGTTAATCTCTAGCTGATTTACCCATCTGGAGATGGAAATGTTTGTTCCCACCTGTAATCTAACGTAATACTTGCTGAGCCATGTTTTAATTGAATCACAGTTGCTTTTCTTTGGAGTCTTGGCCAGCCGTGTTTTTGTGAAGGCGTTAAATAAATAACTTGTTTAGAGTAAAGACAAAAAAATATATATTTAAAAAAATATCAGACACTTGTTTTTGCTTTGTTACTTCTGACTGACTCGGGGAATTGTATTGCTATTGTTTTTGTTTTTGCACTGTGCCACAAACGTAAAGTTTTAGGCACTTTTGTCTGCAAAAAAGCAGCTATTATGTGTTGTTTTCCTTCGTGTCACACTTAAGCTTTTTTTTAAAACTGCTCCGTCAAACCAGAGTTATCAATCTTAAAACCTTAAATAGAGAATCTGATTAATGGGTACTCCATTTCCTTATGCACTACTAACCTGTTGTATTGATATTTGATACATCTTTTTTTAATTTTATAATTTATACATGAATATTTATAATTTGTGTAATGTAATAAAAAAAATTAATAATTTTTCACTTTCCGTTTAAGAAAAGTTACTGTTGCCCCATATGTTTTTCCAGTTATTAATACCTGGCGGGATAATGTCCTATGGTGTTTCTAGTAACCATCTCCTGTCTAATTCTGTTGATTCTAAAAAAAGACAGTTTAACTTTATTTCAGTTTAAGCTGATTTGATATAATGACAGACGGTGTAAACCCAAAGAGGACTGCTAAGACAGAAAGATGACTCAAGGTTTTATTAGCAGGTTACTTTTACGTCTTAGTTTCAAACATTTTCTCCTATGAGGAAAACTGGATCTGTGTTTTTTGAATTTTCCTGTTCTAAACTGAAGGAAGTGGCACCCAACGTCTTCTGATGTGACTCATCTGCTTCAAGGTTTGAATGCTGAGGGTTTAGAGATGCTGTTCTCCAAACATTAGCATGTAACAAGTTGTTAGTAAAACCAGTTCTGTAATAATACGCTTGATTTACATCACGAAAATATTTGAAATGGGGTCTTTAGACTAGTACCAATAGCATCATGTTTTAAAGATTCTGTAGTTTAACCCATTTCCTTCATATGCTCAAAGCTTTAATTAATTGCTTTTACACTTGCTTAGATTTGGTGAGAACATCAAACCTCTGAAAATCGGTTCTTTATTTGTTCGAACAGATTTTATATTTATACTTTGTCAAGACCAGTAATCTCTTGTAAAAATGTCTGGACATGTAAAGAAAATGACAATAAAGCTGACTTTGACTTTGAAAATTGCTGGGAAACTTAAGAATGGACAAAGCAACCATGACGAGTCGAGTTACACAACATTGTTCTGCATGATGCATGGCGCTCTCTGGTCACAAGTCAAACTGTATCCAGAGGCAACACGAGCTACAATCACTAAGAACAAATCAGTCAAAGAACTTGAGCTTTTGTGAACTGTAATTGTATCTGTCTGCAAAAACACTCAAACCTGATTGGTAAAACATCTGTTTTGCCTCAATAGGAGAACAGCTTGTCTGAATAAATGTTCACAGATTGTATCACAGAGAGTCTGAGAACGTAGTTGACCACTTTGCCGTCCACTTGCGACTATGAATAAGGTATGAAGATACAAAATAGTCCAGCAATGTCTACAAAATGTTTTTTTCTTTAGGTCCTGCAGGAAACGTCTTGTGCGTCTATTTTACCCTTAATAAAAATCCATAAATAAAGTCCAGTCCAACCAACAGATTCATAAATTAACTACTTATTTTACTCCACCGCTTTGTAGTGTGTAAAGGCAGCCTAGCGTGAAGGTTTCAGAGGTTCTTTAGTAACATTAGAAAACAAGCAGCATCATAAAGCAGACGGATTAAGGAGAAAGTTAGCAGAAGGTTTAAAGCAGGGTTAGGTTCTGGAATATGATCCGTTCAGTTCGAACTTTGAACGACAAAAGAGCAACTTCAGGCATACCGAGACACTGATGTCCACCTGAGCTGACAGGCTGGGCAAGAAGAGCATTAACCAGAAAAGCAACATCTGTTAAATAGGCAACATGGCTGTACTCTCCATATTCTTGCTTTTATGAAATCAATCAATCAATCTAATCAAAAATGCTTTAATTATCTTAAAGGGAAATTAAATAAAGAAACTCATTATTTAAAGAAGGCCGTAGGAAGTGTGTGCTTCACTGAGCATTATCCAGACCACATCATTTCGATGTTTAAACATGGTGCTGGCAGCATGATGTTGTGTATGGAGTAAGATCGCTGTCAAAAAAGTGTGTGCACAACTCGAACATTCGTGTTCTTATTTATATGTCAGTAAAGGTCTTTTACCCAAACATCTGATGGAATATTTGTAAGTCTGAGAGTATGACTCTAAAAGCTGTGAGTGCACAGTCATATGAATACAACTCAATTTGTACGACTACAAGCTCCTCCTTACTCTGTGGACACAAATTCAACTTTGTGGGTACGAGTAAAAAATTGAGGACATCACAGGGCGGAGTAATCAGTCTGCGATCCCATCAAATTTAAAGATAGCGGAAGACAGTGTACCGGTTGCAGCAGCTGGCTCAGGTGAAGCATCACAGATCAGATCAATATATTTTTCTATATAAATAAGTTATTTCTCCACCGGGTCCACTCTATTGCGCCATCTTCAAATTTGGAGCTCGCTGTGTCTGATGAGTTCGCGCATCGATTACTCTGCCCTGTGACGTCATTGTAACACTTTTTCACTCGTACCCACAATTTGAATTCATGTCCACAGAGAAAGGAAGAGTTTGTAGTCGTAAAAATTAATTCACTCACAGCTTTTAGATTCATACTCCCAGATTTACAAATATGCAAGCTGATGTTTGGGTAAAAGAACTTTATTGACATATAGATAGGAATACGAATGTTAGAGTTGTGCACACACCTTTCTGACAGCAATCTTACTCCATAGTTTTGGGGATCCTTTTGGTTCTGAAGGTAAAAGGATGCTGGTTAGAGCTGAAGGGAAAAAGATGTGGCTAAATACTTCACATATAGGTGTGTTGGTCTAGCACATTTAATTCTTTACATCTTAATTAAGTCTGTTTTGGGCAAGATATAAAAAACATTATTCAAATATTCATGTTTTTGTGAAGTACCAAAAAATATTTTGCTCAACAATCTATCTCTTATCTTCCAGGAACATTTTCTGAAAACTCTTCCAAGCATGCTTATTTTATCTGTAGCGTCGGGGTTTCCTGGCAACCCTTCATTTAAGCTCGAATCTTCGTTGCCCTCATTTTCACTCCCCATGTCACCATGATGGCGAGCAAGTCGCAGGCTGTCCTCACATCACTTCTGACGCCTGTTTGAGCTTAACGAGTGTCAGTCTGTGCTCTCGCCGTAGTCAGACAGATGGTGACCACGCCAGGGTAAGTACTGGAAACCTTTGACATACTTTCTCTTTGAATTATTCCCTTTTTTGGTCTTATTGTCCGTACGCTTGGCTTGTTAGAGCTTCCTGGCTGCTGTAAGCAGATTTTCATGATTAATATTCAGTTTAAGAGGTTTAATTTTTAAAAGTTACTAAAGGTTTACCTTATAAATTTGAGCGACTTTTAAAACAATTATGTTTTTTCTTTTTTTACTTTAAATTTTGAAGAAAAACTGCACATAAACACAGATTCATTTATAATATATATTAACAAGAGGCTTGTGTTTTTGCATCTTAGAACGAGAATCAAAGCCCTTCTGTCCTCAATAGGTTATTGTGAGCACACCACTGTTTAATAGGATGTGTTTGCTGCCCAGGGTCTTCTCTGCAGGATACCATTAAAGCACTGGGACTAGCATATACTGGCAGCATCACAAATGCTGGACAGGAAGGGGAAGCCAAATACTAATGGCTGATATCATGAGGCCAGCCGAGGGCAGAGGAGGTTAACAAACTAACAAGCGTGACAGTGATCTAGGAATTAATCACAAGGATTGGCATCCGTCCGTTCTGGGTTTTCCTTCACACTGATTGAGAAATGCTATTTATATTTCAGTCTCATGCTTTTCTTTATTCTTAGCATCAACCACAAATATTACAGAATACAAGTTTTAGACACACACTAACAATCAAGGATTTAAATTATCATTACATTCTCCAAAACGTCAATATGACGCTACATTACCTACCACAGAGAGGTCACTCAGGGTCATTTAGGCTTGCTTAAGGGTCATTATCTTCACGTTAAATACAAGTGAACTGTTCCAAATGGGGATCTAAGCAAATTAAATAAAAGGCATGAAACCGGACTGCACGGTGGAGTGAGTGTTAGAACTGTTTTCTTGCAGTTTGAAGGTTCTGGTTCATATCCAAACTCGGCGTCTTCTGCGTGGAATTTGCTTGTTTTAACTTTGCATGGTTGGGTTCTCTCTGGGTACTCTGACTTCCTTTCCGCAACCCCAAAATGAGCAAGTGTATGCTTAGTTGTTTGTCCTCAATGTCTGTGTCCCCCCAACCCAACAAAAATTGGACAGTGTCTTCTGAAATTCTTAAACATAACTCTTTTATTTTTATTTTAATGTAACATTATTTGCACCTGCTACCATAGAGAAGTCCAATCTAAAACTAAGAAAGATTAAACATTAGGAATAATAAAGTTTAAAACCGGAGTAGAGTAGCTGGGGCAAGATTGTCACACACAGTGAGCAGGAAGAAGGATTGGTACCCAGTTTAGGTTCGGAAACTGAGTAACAATCAATAAAATAAAATAAAAATGGCTTATTTTAAAGCAACACTAAAGAAAAGTTTGTTTTGGTCGATTTTGGCGGCCCAGTGGGGACAACAACTTAACACATAACGGCGTAAAGCCCTGATCTCCCAGTCGCCATCTGTTGTAGTGAAGTACATTTCTGTTTCCAGTGTCTGTTTGAAGGATGAAATGCCATGAGGTGATGAATGTAATTGTGAAACAATGTCATATGATGATGCTGGAGATAAGAAACGGGGGAAGTGACGTATGGCGTAAAGCAGTCAGCACATTCGTAGTTGTTTGTGTGTCAGGATTCCTCCCACACTCCTCAACGATGCTTGCCGGTTAAAGCGATACGAACCCCCTCGGGTTATGACAGAGGTGTCACTCAACGAGCTGTAAGTCGACGTATGATCACAAAAGTTATGAAAATATTATATAAAAAGTCGAAACGTTACTTAGTGTTGCTTTAAATCCAAATCTGAGATCCAGAATCTATACATTTCTACTCATATAGACCATTTGAAAGAACTGCCAGAAGTAAATAAAATATTTCTTTACTTCAAGGTTGGAAACCCTTTTGCAAGGTACTGTACACGTGATGTTCTTACCCATCTCTGCTGAACACAACCGGCACTGTAGATGAGAGTTTGGTTCAGAAAAACCTAAATGCTGCTGGCAGTAATGTACTGTACATTTACAAAGGGCTAGTTCTTGATGTAGAAACAACAATTAACATGAGTAACATGTAAGTAATTGGAATAAGTACTTCTGTGTGCAATTCTATGTATTTAATTTTCTTTCAACCAATATATATATATTTTTACTTTTAGTGTAAATTTTTTTGGGGCATACAAAACACTAAAGGATGATAAAATCCTGTCAGCAGTTGTCACCTCTGTCCTCTTCATCATGTCTCAACTGTGTGAGATGCATTGCTCTGTATCATCAGCTTGTCAACTTCCAGGAACTGTTTAAAAAGCTCTAAAATGTTCTGAACATCTCAGATCAAGCTTCAGATCCTAGAGCTATCGTGCAAACAGCTAACTTTGAGCACATGCGGTAGCAAAACACGCAACAAGAGAGAATGATACCATGAAGAAGGAAATACTTGTGGCCTAATTGTCCTGTGTTTCATTGTTTTGCTCTTTTTCATCAGAACATAGGATTACATGATGCCTCGTTATAATATTTACTTTCAACGCTTGGCTGAAAACATTCAGATTTCCTTTGCCCCAAACAAAAAAATAAATCAAACTAATAATCTTAAAAATGTTTATTAGATTGTCTAAATGGATGGATGAGTTTAAACTTCCTTCAGCTTAGTGTAAACAAGTATCAACTTACAGAGTTGTGGACATAAATTTTTGAAAATGGTATTTAGTTCTGTTAGTGTGTTACTAGAAATCCCCCCCGGTTTAAATCCTTTATAATTTATCTACAGGCAGAAATGTAATTACTTCAACGGATCAGTCAAGTCTAAGTCATCCATGTGTGAATTATAATTCTGTCAAACACAGTATTTAGTGTTTTTTTTTCTTTTTATATTCCACTCAGTAAGACTACATGTGTATAAACAAATTAATGATATAGTATTCTGGGAAAAGTATAGCATTAATATTTTGTTATTTTAACTAATGCCCCTCTTTATGACTTTTTCCAGTTTTATTCAGTGTGAAAAAAACATATTTGACATTGTTTCTGGGTCTTTAAACATTTATGCTTGACCGGAAGCCTCCCCCACCATCTGAGCCGACTCACCACCAGGTGGTGATCAGTTGACAGCTCCGCCCCTCTCTTCACCCGAGTGTCCAAGATATGCGGCCGCAAGTCTGACGACATGACTACAAAGTCGATAATCGAACCGCGGCCTAGAGTGCCCCCATGCCAGGTGACCATATGGACACTCTTATGTCTGAACATGGTGTTCGTTATGGACAATCCGCGAGGAGCACAGAAGTCCAATAACAAACAACCATTCAGGTTCAGATCAGGTAAAGGGAGGCTACCCTTTCGTTCACCTGGGTAAACCCCAACGTACAGGCGCAGAGCCGGGGGGCAATGAGTATGCCCACTCCTGCCCGGCGCCTCTCACCGTGAGCAACTCCAGAGTGGAATAGGGTCCAGCCTTTCTCGAGGATACTGGTTCCAGAACCCAGGCTGTGCGTAGAGTTGAGTCCGACTATATACAGTCGGAACTGCTCAACCTATCGAACAAGCTCGGGTTCTTTCCCCGCCAGAGAAGTGACGTTCCATGTCCCTAGGGCTGGTTTCTGAAAGCAAGGTGCCGTCCCCGGCCACCGCCCAACTCACACGGCACCCGACCCCTACGGCCCCTCCTGAAGGTGGTGGGTGTGCTGGAAGAGGGGCCCATGTTGTCCTTTCGAGTCCGACCGGGCACCATGGGCGAAGGCCCGACCACCAGGCGCTCGCCGCCGGGCCCCCACTCTAGGCCTGGCTCCAGAGGGGGGGCCCCTGTGACCCATGTCCGGGCCAGGGATCAGGAATCAGGAATCGTTTATTGTCATTCACACACATGGGGTACATGAGCACAAACGAAATTACAGGGGTGACGAAGACCCGTAGCCGCTGCACCTGTGGCGCGCCGCCCTCGTGTCCTTAAGGACAAGGGAAAATGACACATAGGGAGAGATGAGGGAGAAAAAAATACAATTCACACTTTATCCTTGACAGGA
>JAVLVB010000569.1:2664026-2684216 GCA_032876305.1 Orestias chungarensis | reverse complement strand
CTGTCTTCCCGTCAGGAAAATTTGATCAATTGCGTTGAGAGACCAGCTGACCAGATCCATTATTTTCGGTTTCGGAAGATATGTAAAAAGATGCTCCAAAAGAGAATGAAAGACACAAACACAGGGCTGAAGCAGGATAGATAAGGGTAAGGTCGGGAGACAGAGAGAAACGCGTCCGCCTTCTTCGAGAGCTAGAAAAAAAAGAAACTGGGCTCCAATGATATTTGCCTCCATAGGGGTTTTTGGTTTTCAGCTGAAATAATCAAATTGAATGTATTAGTATTGCTATTCTCAGAAAATAGAAGTTTCAGATCTCTGGTTTGATAAAAGTAGACCCCAAGTTTGGGGAGGAGGCCAAGCAGCAGCTTACTTGAATTACCTCTATGTAAACATTACTTCTTGGATAAATTTTCATCTTTTAATCCATATATTCACAAAATAGGTGCAGAATTCATGGCAATAACCCAAACAGTTTAAAAAGCAGAAGATGTTTGCGGCCTTTTTCATTACTAACAAAAAGTCAAGAAGAAGAGAAATACCAAAAGAAGAAGAAACCGCTCAGCCTGAATGTTTAACCAACATTGTTATTTTCTAGCAATATTAATCATCCTTTTACCCCCTAATAGAGCTCAGACAGTAGACACAGTGTGTTTACAACCTTACTTTTTTATTCTTTTCAACTAAACTTCAGTGTTTGTGAAAAGACATTAAAAAAAATCAGAGGAAAAGACAAAACAAGAAAAGCTTCATCGACATAGGTTTCAGCTTTTATTAACGTTCCCCACCTCCCACACAGAACTGAGGAACTTTTGTTCAAATAATCATAACTTGACGGTTTGGTTTTGTACGTTTTAATTTGTGATTCCATTTTTAATGTGTTTGTGGGGGTGGTGAGATGTTTTTTAGGAACTAAACACCTACTCATTAACCGCCCAGCGTGCACTGCCGGATAGTAAAGAAAAACAACCAGAGAGAGATATAACAACAACAAAAGTTAGAATTAGATACAAACTTACGAGTAAAGCTGTTGCATAGAATTATTATAATGTTAATACATTGTAACATGACCCTTTTAAGAAACCTTATCTGGGGGTTAAACCATATTGAGCTATTTCTGTAATTCTGTGTATTTGTTAGACATTATTAGTATTCTATATTATTATTATTAATAGTATTGTTTACTGGCTTGTGAATCAATAACAAAGAGTAGTGTTATTTTCGTTCATTTCTTAGTAGAAAATGTAATAAAAAAGACAATACCCTTTTTAGTGTAATTTCTGCATAGACTGTCTGCAGCAGAACAACAATAAAGGTGTAGAAATATTTTTTATTTCCATAAGTAGAGAAATGTTTTTAGACACTTTAATTAGTTAAGTGTTTTTTTAAACCAAATTATAGCAGAAAACAATTGCAAATAAACAATTGTTATCTAATCTAAAAATTAAGCATGCAAATTTTATTGGCTGGTAGCTTTAGAATGCATTATCCAAGTTTTAATTTGAAGTATAGCTTGTTGCTTTGTAGCTGTGGAGGAAAAATACTTAATAGAGCTGAAACAAAAAATGTATCTTTGGGTAAAACCTGCAAACCTCTGGGTTAAATCTACCAAACACATATGAAATCTAATCTGTCAATAAAATATTAATTCAAAGCGATGTTTAAACAAGGACATCAACATTTAACTAATTAAAGAGTTTCAAGCTGCTGGCATCCTCTCCTTCTATTTTGTGAAATAAGCGCAGTCACGTGTTTTTAATTATTTTGCTGCTATGGACAGGGTCTTGTGCAGAACAGTGCAGGTGCATCAACACCAAAGAAATCCTCAGTGTTTGCTTTGCATCAGGTTTCTCAGAGCTCAGATAATTAATCTGAGTGAATCCAAAAGTAGGCCAGGTTGTCAGTTTCAGTTTTAAGCATATGCTATTCTGAGGTGAGTCAAACAGTGCAAACAGCATTGAATTAGCTCATGTTGTTATCCAAACACCAAAACGAATAAATTATACCACTGCAATGTTTTTGTTTGTTTTCTTATATTACTCAGTTCTGTAGAAGGTTATTTTCAAAACAAATGATATCGAAGTCTCTACTTATGCTTTAAATTGAGCATAATCCTGCTTTTAAATATAAAGCAGAAAGTGTTGTCTTTGTTAGCTATACGAAAAGATTTTAATCAGAGAATATGTAAAAAAAAAAAACAACAACAATAAAAAAACCTGATTGTTTTAGTATATTGATTGTTCATTTGCAATGAATTGAATTCAGTTGTGTTACTTGTTCTGCTCTAATTGTCACTCTCCGTGTCATTAGGGTTGAAACAACTAGATTTCTTTTTATGTCTAAAGTAACTGTTTATCTCCTTCTGCTTTTGATTGAAAGTGGCATTTTTCTCACATATTCAGACCTGAATTTAGTCCAGATCTACACCTTCACATCGCAGATATTACTTGTTGACATGCTGTGAGCGGGCGGGTAGCTTTCTAACGCTGAGCAAAGAGAGGGGGAGAAAAAGAGAGAAGCAGAGAAAGAAGCAGAGAAAGAAGCTATACGTGGCGGTAAGACTTAGCTGTTTCATTGCCTCAAAGTTCAGATGAGGACATTCACTGCCTCCAGATTAGCCACAGTTTCTTAGCTGCGGTCTTTCACAGGAGAGAAAAGGATGGCGAATTTCAGAGGGCAAAAACAGACACTCTTCTATGATTTTTGGTTTGGTAATTTAGAGATTAGACTATGGTGGGATGTGTGAGACTCATCAAAGACAGGGGAAGAATGAGAAAAACAAAAAAAGACAACTCACCCAAAAATAAAAAGGTTAACTGTGGTAATTCGGTTGACACATAAATGGCTACAAGGCTATAGGCCGGGAGGGAGGGTGGCTTGAATCATTAAAGCACAATGAGAAGCAGAACGTATGTTGAGAGTACATGCTTGGCAAACTTGTGGCCAACATGTTTGGAAAATCCTTTTTGTGCTCTAAACATATCAATTCATATCATATGAAGCTAATAAAGCTAAAAAAATTATTAATTATCCACGATACTTTTTAGAATGTACCTCTCTGTTTTCTGTCTGTTATATTTTTAGTGCAGCATTGTCTAAACTTTAGTAAATATGCAAAGACGTCCTCAAGGAAGTCTCCAGGAATTGTAAAGCTGGGAATCCATTAAAAAAAAGAAAGATATAAGATGAACCATCTGCATGAACAGCCTTAGTTAATTCTTGCACCATTGATTTAAATTAAGAACTAAATTCAAATTTACAAAAGCAAAAACAGCAATAATGTGAAACTGCTGTTAAAACTCCAAAAAATGTCTGTTCTGCCTGATATAAAGGTGTTTGCAATCATGGCAGTAAATTAAAATCATCAGAGCACATTTCCTTTCTGTTTATACTGGATGTCTCTCTTAACCATCTTATAGATTTTGACAGATCAGTGATGTCTAATTTCATGTGTAATTTCTGAGGGGAAAAAAAAGATGAGGATGACTATGAAGCTTTTTTTTTGTTCAGAAGCAGGCCTTTGTGATTTGCACTCAGCCACGTCTCAACTTACTCTCCACAAGAAGTGACACATTTCCAGTAGGACCTTAAGACTCGTCAAGATGTTTTTGTTGCGGGAAAGAACCCCAAAAAATGGTTCCCGACAAAGTGAGTCAGTTCCACAAAATTTATTCTTTATTCTGGTATGAAGCTGAGTCTGCTAAAAAAAAATATTTAAAAAACTGAGTCCACACAATAGGTGTACGCATTAGTCACATTTTAAAAGTGGATTTTGTTTGTGCATGCATTTCAGCTCAGCCTTCAACACAATTATTCCAGGACAATTACACAGCAAACTGACTGGACTCAGCGTACCAGCCTCCACCTGCCAGTGGATAACTGGCTTTCTTACTGGCAGAAAACAGCAGATGAGGCTGGGAAAGTGTACTTCAGTGACCCGAACCATCAGCACGGGCGCCCCACAGGGTTGTATACTCTCCCCGCTGCTCTTCTCGCTGTACACAAATGACTGTACCTCCATGGACTCCTCTGTTAAAGTCCTGAAGTTTGCAGATGACACAACAGTCATTGGTCTAATCAAGGACAGTGATGAGTCTCCTTACAGACGGGTGGTTGATCAGGTTGTCCCCTGGAGCAGTCAGAACAATCTGGAGCTGAACACAGCAAAAACAGTAGAGATGACCGTGGACTTTAGGAGGAGCCCCCCAACCCTGCCAGCACTCACCATCCTAGACAGGACTGTGATTGCTGTGGAGTCCTACAAGTTCCTGGGCACAACGATCTCCAAGGACCTAAAGTGGGACAGCAACATCAACTCCATCATCAAGAGGGCTCAACAGAGGATGTACTTTCTGTACCAGCTGAGGAAGTTCAACCTAGCCCAAGAGCTGATGGTGCAGTTCTACACAGCCATCATAGAGTCCATCATCACCACATCCATCACAGTGTGGGGCAGTGCACTCACAAAACACGACACCAAGAGACTGCAGCGCATTATCAAGTCTGCAGAGAGGACCGTCGGTGTAAAGCTGCCCGCACTGCTGGACCTGCATGCCTCCAGAACCAGGAAGCGTGCGGAGAAAATCATCACCGACCCGTTTCACCCTGGCCGTCACCTGTTTCGGTGCCTTCCATCAGGCCGACGCTTTGCCCACATGAAGACCCGTACGACCAGGCTACAGAGAAGCTTTTTTCCAACTTCCATTATTCTCATGAACTATTGAACAAATTATGTATATATTTTTATAACCTCTATAGTTTTTATACTCCACAAAACTGCACTTTAAAAAAAAAATTAAAATATAAATTACACATGCCAAATGTTACAAATGTTTCTTACAGTATTTTTCGTGCACTGCAAGCATCTGTGTAACCAAAAACAAATTCCTTGTATGTGTGAGCATACTTGGCCAATAAAGCCTGATTCTGATTCTGATTACTGTAAATTGTCTGCAAAAGGCTTTTTTAAATTAATTTTTTTTGGTGGAAACACGTTAAGTGAAGTGTAGAGTGAAATAGGGAAAATTCTAAAGTTAATATAAAATTAACCTGGGCAGATGTTTCATATTTATTTGGAGTTTCTAATTATCCATTGGGGTCTTTAAATAAAAAAACTGCATAAATATGGAAGAAAATTCTTCATTTCTTGGCAGAATTGTTGGATTTTTATGTATATTGGGTTTGTAATTAGATTAAACTGTATTGCCTTCTGAGATGAACACTTAAATGTTCGTGGGAGACAAGACGAGATTTTTCAGACATGAGAACTCTGTTAAGCACGGTGGCATCTTCATAATGGTCAGAGTTTGTTTTGCTATCAGGGATACAAGTGCAATGCACAAAGCAGGCGAAATATTGAGGAAGAACTATTTCTACGTTCCCCAGATGTACCTCCAGTCAACAATTAGGTGGGTCAAACCTGGACACAGCTGGATGTTTGAGTAGGAATTCAAAAGATTTTTTGAATCGTTAAACCATGCCATTAAAGCAACACTAAATAAGTTTTCAACCTGTATTAAATATTTTCATAACTTTTGTGATTATAAGTCGACTTACAGCTCGTTGAATGACGCCTCTGTCATGGCCTGAGGGGGTCAGTATCACTTCAACCGGCACTCAGTATCTTTAAAGAGGGTGGCACGAAACCTGTCTTCCACACAAAACAACTTCCCCCGTTTCTTATCTTCAACATCATCACATCACATTGTCTCACCACAATTAGATTCATCACCTCATCATTTTTCCTCCTTCACACAGACACTGGAAACAGAAATGTTCTTCAATCCAACTGCAGGCGACCGGGAGATCAGGATTTTACCACGCTTTGCGCTGCTGCTCATGGGAAATGCAGTCTTCCTTCAGACTAAAACACTACCGCTTTTGTCCCCAGCAGCACTAAAATCGACCAAAACTGAAACTTCTTTAGTGTTGCTTTAAGTTTCTGAAAAGGCCCCCAACCTCAAACCTATATCAATGTATTAACTATGCCTAAAAGCCAGGTTTGTGACTGAAATCACAACCCATTTTCAAATAACATCTACTGAATTGGCGAAGAATTGTGGTAAAATATATAATGAAAATTACCCAGGAAGCCTCTGGATAGATACAAAAAGAATCTGGTTTAGGTGCAGCTGGTTTCTTAAATACATATTTAGCCTGCAGATGATATGTAATCTTCCGACAGGAACTTTGGGTAACCCTGCAAGTTAAACAGCTGAAAGCTAAGAAAATCTACCGTTAATGTTCTGGTACATCAGCCGGCTGAACCTTGTGGTCAAAGCAGGCTTAATGTAATTGTCAAGTACAACAGGATTTGTATTAGTCTGAAAAGGGTTAGTAAGGTTAGGAGTCTCTAAGTAGTAGTGTTTAAATCCTTCCTAAGCCTCGCACCACATCACTCCCACCCCACACACACTTAACTGGACTCCACCGATGTGTGGCTCGGACAACTGGAAAGGCAAAACAGATGATTGCAGCAAACACATGTGTGAGTCAGTTAAATCCTTTCAGGATTTCCGGAGGAAATAATCAACCACAGTGCAAGAGGTTCCATAACCCTTAAATGTGGTTGATTCCGTGTTAGTGCTTTGGTTTTGACTTAATTGTTTGTTTACTAGAGCTACAGTTTCAAAGGGTCAACTTGATTTACACAGATTTCCCGGAGCTTAACTGTTGTGCAATATCATTGGCTGATAGGTCTCCCTTTTCCAGAGGATACCAATGATAGCTTACAGACATACTGCAAAGAAAGATGTTTAAATTGTGTATATTTATCGAATAAGACATAATTTAAGGTATTACCGTAACCCGGTACATTTCAATGTAGAGCCACAGTAGCCCTGGTGGTCACAATATCTGAGGTAATGAACCTTTGACCAGATTAACGATCAGCTCTTTCAGGTCAGGTCACAGAAATCACTTAAGAGAAGGCAAGACGGAAATGAGGGGCTCATGATAACCCTGACATCGTGGTGGATGCACAAAAAGTTGAAAAAGAGGTGAAGATGTAAATCCGGATTTTATTTTTTATTTTTTAAAGAAAATAAAACAGTACTTATGCTGCTGAAATAAAAAAAGCAATATAGATTATTTTATGTTATTAATGTTTTTTTGGAGTTAATTAACTTGAACTCGAGCAAAGTACTAAATATGCAATTACAAAGTTTTTATGTTTTTTAATGTTTAAATCCTTACTGTGTACAATATTTTACCATAGAGATGTTTATATAAAAACAATAGTTTACCAACAGAATATTAGCAGGATTACCCATCTGCCATTGTGTCCTGCTTACTTTTGCTTACAAAATAACCCCCCAGCATGATGCTGCCGCCCCCATACTTCACAGTTGGGATAGTGTTCCCAGGCTTACAAGTGGCCTCCACTTTCCTCCGAATGGTTACTGTGGCAAAAAAAAGAAATTCCCTCATTGTTTAAACCAGAAGTTAATTATTTAGCATGTAAACTTTTGATTTTGATTACACTGATCTGACTCAGATATTTTTTCTTAGTTAAATCGGCATTTTGCAAATACAAATATCTTTGGTATTTTCAACTGACCTAAAAAAAAAGAGTTTTGATCTGATTTAACTAAAGAATGTACATGTATTTTTTTGTTGTTGTAAATAAAACATCTGGTTTCACCTGTGTATATTTTTCAGTACAACAAATACTGTAGTATATGTTTATTTCTGGGGGTAAGCATTAAATATATTAACATAATGTAATGTTTCGTGCAAAAACACTCCTGTGGGTCAGTTCCCACAGCCAGCTTGTAACGCAGTATAATTAATCACTTTTTAAGAACATTAAGCCTTTAATCTGTATTGTTTTAAAGTCGAGCAATGCAACATTGCAGGCTGTTGTGGTTCAGAGAAGCTATTTTTGATGTGTTTATAGTTTCTTACATCTTGTTTTAACTCTTATCTAACTGGCTGGTGAAAAACATGACATGCGGTATGTATTATAATTTATTATTCACTGATAGGTTCTCCTTTTAAATCCCGATTTAAGTGAAAACTGTGCGGAGAACCAGAGAGTCACCACAGAATATTCCACTACAAACAACACAACTTGAATTAAACAACGGTGTTGTCGTGTTGATTGTGAAAACAATTAATCAACCATCTTCAAACACTTGGCTTCGGAAAATGAGTTGAATCAGGTCGGATGCTGAATCTAAATGTTTGGAAAAACAACAGAATAGAATGGCATAGAAATGACAAATTTACAACATAAGCACACTTAGTTTTTGTGCAGGTGAATAGTTTCAATTACAGCTAAGAAATGTGCATATGCATCCATAAATAGGTGCAAAACACACAACTTGAAAGCAGTGGAAAAACTGCAAACAGAGATGCATAAATATTAGCAGGGTTTTATAGACTTACTGAGTTTACTGGGAGCAGTGATGGTTATAAAATCAAACAGTTGCTGCAAGGAAGGATCCGCCTTAACTCTCCATAGTGCACCTTGGGAGCAGCAGTCTGTCACTGCAGTTGTACGGTTGATTCATTCACTTAATGGAAGTTGCAGGGAGTTTCTAACACCGTCAGATGTCGACCTGGATGCTGTCGCTAGTAAATGTGTGTTTATTTGTGATGGGCAATGCTACTTAATTAATCTACGTTTCATATCTAAGCAACTCTTCACCTGTTAGTAAAGTACAGTCAACAGATTATGTAATGCATTTTAATTGTATTTGATTTGACTTCCATTTAATTGTGACTGGATTAGATTTGAATTACTTGGTTTACTTGAATAAATACCTGGACATGGATAGGATATTTTTAATAAGAAATAAAATTGGGTACCTTATGTATAAAAGCAAGCAGAACTAAACTGAAAGCAGTTCATATTCGTTTCAGTCATAGTTTACTTATGTCAGGTTGTGATCAATGACTCGAGCAGAGGTGGAATAGAGAGAATATATAATTTATTTTTGGGGAAGAATAAT
The DNA here is from genome assembly GCA_032876305.1 of Orestias chungarensis. Lineage (NCBI taxonomy): Eukaryota > Metazoa > Chordata > Actinopteri > Cyprinodontiformes > Cyprinodontidae > Orestias > Orestias chungarensis. The sequence goes on along the minus strand of JAVLVB010000569.1, from coordinate 2,675,265 downwards.
GAATATAAACAGGAGCTAGGGCAAATCGGAAACGGAACAACGCGGAACGTAAACAAACAGAAAACGGAAGCGGGACGCGGGACTACAAACGTAAACAAAACAGAGAACTGAAGCGAGACGCGGGGACTACAATTGTGAATAAATAAAACAATCGAAATAAACAAACCAGCATAAGAACACGGGAAGGGGAAATAAACTAACAGACGACAAAACAACAAGATAATGATAATAATAATCACAAGTGAAGAAATAAACTGAGAGAAAACTGAGGGAACTGGGGATAAAAGGATGGGGAAGGAAGCACGGGAAACCGGAGACTACAAGAAAACAAAAACCAAAGTAAATACCAGGACGGGACCAGGGGAGAATAATGATGGAGAAGAGCCAGGACAGAGTATTCAGCGAGCAAGAGGCGAAAAGGCTTACGGGGAGACGTGGAGGAAAAAGCTAGAGATGACGCAGAGAGACGAGGAGGGAAATCAGCAGACGATCCAGCGGTGTGTGAATGGGTAAACCAAGCTTAAATACTGAGGAGCTGGAGGTGGAGTGGTGGAGATGATGATTGGATAATTAGTGACAGGTGGAAAAGATGAGGGAACTCAAGCTGCAGGAAACACACACAGAGAGAAAGCGAGAGAACACAGAAAAGAATAACAAAACAAAGACTCAACCAAAATAGAAAATAACCTTAACAAAACAATAACAAAGTTAAAAAAAAGCAACTACAACAAATTAAACAGCAAACTAACAGAGAACAAAACACAGATCATGACACACAGGGAGAAAGAGAGAGCAGCCAGCAAGGGAGAAAACAAAGACTCAACCCAACTAGAAAATCACCTAAACAAAACAATAACTAAATATAATTAATGATAACAACGACTAAATAATAATGAACTGAACCAAACCAAAAACACGGATCATGACAACTTAAAGTTTCAGAGTATAAGGAGTATAAGAGACGTGTAATTCATGAGCTCAGCTATTTACTGTTCTAGACTTTTATTTAGGTCAATCTGATGTAAAACACTTCCCGTGTCATCAGTATAGTATGTTCCTTTCTTCTGTGGAGTATAAAAGTTACGTCTCAGTGAGCTAACGCCACAAAGATAAAGTTGTGTTGATGTGAGAGATGTCAGCTGTAACCACATTTTAGATAAATGTTGAGAGAACCATTTTATGTTTGCAAGAACATTTCAAAATCCTCATCTAAATTCCATTCTTTATTGTGGGGATTGTTTATCTGAAGCAGATTTACCTTGGATGAACCAAAGTATTTGGCTGTGGGTAGACGTGGGCGAGAAAAAGAGACGGGGGGGGGCTGAGAGAGACGACTGTGAGCAATCTGAGCTGGCGGAGCAGGAGGGTGATTTATAATTAGAGTGAATGTTTGTTCAGTACCCCCGCTGTTCTGGTGATGGCTCTATTGCATAAAGAGGCCGATTTGCTGCTGTGAGCTTAATTTGAATTCTGAAGCATCACACACACATCCTTCAGCATTTTCCCGATGATCTCTAAAGTCTGGGAAACTCGTGAGTTTGAGCTAGATTTTCCTTCATTTTTAAATTTACAAAACCATTTGTCATAATATGTAGCAATTACTTAAATTTGATACAGAGGAAGGAAATTCCATTTCATTATTGTGTGTGGGGGAGGGGGTAGTCCCATATATTTTGCTTGTGAAAGATATTTAATGTGCTCAGTCCAACATTGGCTAGTAATTGGTAATGCACATAAAATATAGGTGTAGTTTTCCCTACTAAAAGATCTATTGAAACCCATAAAGGGAAAATGTAGGTTTAAATATTGTTTAAATTTGAGTTTGAATTTTTCTTTATAGATTGCTGTGGTCAATATTTGGTTGACTGTGATTTTTTTTAATGAAAAATTCTTAATTTTTATAATTATAAACAAAATGCCATCTTTTATAAGTACTTAGAAATTGTGAAGTAGTAAACCTGGAAATTATTTAAGTATTATAAATTATAAATAAATAAACTGATTAGACTTAATATTAATGTTCAAAGCACCAGGGTCATTCTAGAAAAACCTTTGGCATTTAGAAAAGCCTGTAAATTTAATGTGGGAACAGATAAAGACATTTGTTCTTTCTTATTTCTATCTACTTCTCACTCCTGTTTCCTCTGATAAACATAAGACCGTGTTAAAGGGCTAAATATTGATTAAATATTTGCTAACTTAAACAAAAAAGCTCAAATGTGTAGCGAGGTCATCGCACAGATTTCTATTGGGGTTGAGCTTCTACCTTGTCTTCAAAGAAGATGTTTCTTTTTTTTATAAATCAAGTAATAGTCAAGAACAAGTACCCATTAGCATTACTCATCTTATTGACCCTACCACTACAGCAAAATATTTACCATTCTAGACCTCTGCAATGCCTACCAACCTGTCAGAATCAGCTATACAAGTATCCTCGATGTTAACAGAAACAAGCATAATAAACAGGTTTACAATAAAAAGTATTTTCAAAAGCAGCAGCTCATGAAAGGAATTTATTTGTCCCAGTATTGCAGGAGAGGAAATTGTTCCAGGCTTTCTTGAGGTTTTTGATGTCATCATTTAGCTTAGCCAGCATTTCTTCATATGACACTATTTCCAACATTAATCCCAACCACCTGTTAACATTCGGAGCAGTTGAAGATTTCCATAGTCTGAGGGATTATTCTGGCAGCCGTGACCATCCCCACCTGCACCACAGTTTTTTGGTGTTTTGATATATTAGGCATCACTGTTTGATCCCACAGTAACCAAAGTCTTGGTGACATGGGTATCCCCGCACCTATCCACTTTCCAAAATGTTGCAGTACTGCTTTCCAGAATGGGAGAATGCATTTATTGTCAGTGGTTTGAGTTGCTGTTTCCAGGTTGTCCTCAGACGGCGCTCGAGTTCCTGTTTGCTGGAGCGCTGGCTTCACCTCTGCAGTTCCTGCGCAGGTGATCCACATCACCGATCAGCTGAGCAGCATTTAAGGAGCGGTGGATCTACTTCTCGTCGCCTGAGTGTTAAGTTGCAGTAACAGTGTTTTCCTCAGCGGCACTTTCTCGAGCTATCTAGTTTCTAGTGTTTCCTAGTTATTCTCTTGTCTCAGCTTTCGTATTGCTATTAATGTTTTCCCCTCATGTTTTTCCATTCTAACCAAAGTCTGCTTCTCCACCATTGTCTGCAGGATAGCAGAAACCAAACTCACCAACCTCAGTTGCCGCTTACCGATCGTCCTCTTCAGCTCTGGTCACCGCTCCGCTCACTCAGCTCGATCTGCCCGCTTCAGCAAGAACCACCTGGACAACCTAGACCATCAGGATTACAGTAACTCAGACCCTCTCAGTCCTTTTGGCGTCTCCCTTGGATCTTCCACAAGTTAGTCCGCTTCAAATCACCAAGGCTCAACTGAAGCTCAAATTCACCATCTCTGTCTCCATCCAGAAGCCGCCCGTTTTCCCCCGCGACGTCTCCGGCCGGTTCCCCTGTTGCCGCCTTGCCGTTTCCCCGCTGGGTTCCCTCCAGACCGTCCATCTACAATCCCTCAATAAACTTTAAATTACTTCTACTCCTGAGAGTCCTCTGTTTATGTGGGTCAGAAGGTTACGTAATATGACATTTACATTTCCATATCGCATGTATAAACTTTCCTGATTCCGTTTTGCATTTCCAGCATAAATTATTGGGGAGCAGGCCCATTCTATGTAGCCTAGAAGGGGTGAAATAAAATCTATGTACCATCTTATATTGCGTGAATTTCCCTCTTCATTCTTGAACATATTTCCCATTATTTGAAAGTACTTTCAACTATTCTTCATCTCTAAAAATGCAGCCAAGGTCCCTCTGCCAGACCATCCTCAGACTTACATACATCCTTTTGCATGCTATTAAATAATTTATAGAATGTGGCCATGGCTATTTGAGCCCATAAATTATTCTATTGGATTATCCATATGTATAAAATTGTCTTTAATAATATAGTCTCTAATTTGTAAATATTTCCAGAAGCTATCTTTTTTAATATTATATTTCAGCATAATATCTGAAAAGACATAAAAACCCTGTATACAGATCATCTACAGTACGTTTTCCTTTCACCAACCATTGTTCCCAGTAGACAGCTTTTCTTCCAATACAGATGGATGGATAAAACCATAATGAAGAGTACAACTTCTTTAAATGTGATATCTTACATATTTTATGCAACTCCTTCCATACTAATTTAGGATGTGCTAGTATTGGATTTGTGGGAAGAGGTTGTCTATTATCCGTTTTACCGTGGGAAAGGACATCTATTGGTCTGAAAGGGTTCACTAATTCTTCTTCAATATTCATCCTACTTAGCTTTGTTTCTCCCTTTCCAAAATATTTAGATAACCTAGACATATCAAATGCGAGGTTATACAGCTTTACGTTTGGGAGGGCCATGCCCCCTACCTCCCTTGTACACCACATTTTCATACCAATTCTGGTTTTCTTCTTGTCCCAAAGGAAGTCCTTAACGTAAGTCTCATACTGTTTGTAAACCTGGGGTGGGATATCCACAGGCACCATTATGGACACATACTGTAATTAAATAACAGGGCTATCACCATTTTTATTACATTTACCTTTCCCCATAAAGAGAGTTTCAATTTTGCCCATTTATTAAGATTAGTGTTTATTTTGTGGAGAAGCGGTTCCACATTCAACAACATTATTTCCTCTATATTCGAATGAAGTCGTATACCCAGATATTTCATACCCCAGGGAACCCACTTAAAGTTAAATTGTGTAATGTCATTTAGGTGACATGTTTGGGATATGGGCATACACTCAGATTTGTTACAGTTAAACTTAAATTTTGGAATATGATTCAACACACTAGTAGAGCTGGAACAGAGACAGCTGGATCTGCTACAACAGCTAAGATATCATCAGCGTACATAAGCAGCTTGTGCTCTTTTTGTCCTGCATTAACTCCTTTAATTCTTGTGTTGGCTCTTATCGCTACGGCTAATGGCTCCACAACCAGCGTGAAAAGCAATGGGGATAAGGCACAACCTTGATTTTTTTATAATTGCTGCTTTTGGTTTAGAATATAATATTTTCACCCATTTGCAGAACATAGATCCAAATCCAAATTTTAAAAGTGTTATTTTAAGGAAGCCCCACTCTACGCGGTCGAAGGCTTTCTCAGCATCTAAAGAGAACGCCGCAACAGGTACTGGGTTAGAATGATTCAAATGTATTAGATGAGTAAGCCTTCTCATATTGTCGACTGCAGATCTGTTCTTAATAAAGCCTACTGGATCTTCATTTATGATATCCGGAAGTACTTTTTCTAACCGGGATGCTAGTGTTTTTGTCAATATTTTGCAGTCTACTCCTATGAGACTGATGGGTCTGAAATTGGATGGATCGGAAATATCTCTGTCTTTTTTAGGAATAAGTGATATCAGAGCATCATTGAAAGTGCCAGGTAAAGAGCCTGACTCAAAGGCGTCTGTATATACATCATGCAATACAGGGGAAATGGTCTGAATATATTTCTGATAATATTCAACTGGAAAGCCATCTAGGCCTGGCGACTTCCCAGGTTTCATAGACAGAATCATAGCTTTGATTTCTTCCAGAGTGTTAGGAGAATCCAATTTTTCTCTTTGCTCATTGGAGATGGTAGGTAACCTCAATGATGAGAAAAAAGCATTCATTTCTTCCGTGTCAGGTTTGTGAGTGGACATATAGAGGTTTTTATAAAACTCTTCAAAAACTCAATTTATTTCTTTGGCTGCGGTGAATGTTTTACCATCTTTTTTAATTAGTGAAATATTATTAGAGTTATCTTGTTGTTTAAGTTATCTCGCTAATAATTTGCCACTTTTTTCTCCACCTTCATAAGATTTCTAAATAAGACATACTCGGCTTTTTGATTAAACACTTCATGTAACTGATATTTAAGATTACAAAGTGTTTGATATAGAGGATTGGAGTAATTCTGTGCTATTTTTCTCTCTAAAAACAGATTTCTTTTTCCAACTTTTTTTCTTTCCCATTGTTTTCTTTTTTAATTTTTGATGTATACGCAATTAGTTTTCCCCATATGTATGCTTTTGACATTTCCACACAGAGGCTGTTTGTGTATTTGAATGACATTGTTATTTTGTACAAATATCCTGCTGAACACCAACGTCATGTTTTCCAACACCTCCTTGAAAGCTGCCTGAATGCAAAAGCGGAGAATTGTTAATTCCATAAAACCTCAGTCACCTGTCTTGGTTGTTTCGTCAGATTTTGACATATACACACAGATTTCACTAAAGATAAAGCATTATTGGACTAGGACACACCTCAAACCCTCAAGTATCATGATCGCTTCCTATAGACTATTTATCAGGAAGTAGAGCTAAATCACTGCTCTGCTTACCACTCTCACTTCCACAAAAATAACATTCTCTTGAAACCCAGAAACTGATGGCACTTTCACTAAAATGAAAGATTTTCACAGATGCTGATGGTGTCCTGAACTTGACAACAAGTTCAATAATGTGTTTGATGCTTTCCAGTCAGGTTTTAGGCCCCACCACGGCACTGACACAGCTCTGATCAATGTGACAAACGACATCCGCCTGAACTCAGATGGAGGCAAAGTCTCTGTCCTAGTTCTGCTGGACCTGACCGCCGCCTTTGATACAGTTGACCATGTGATTTTATTACAGAAGTTAAAAGACTGGGTGGGAATCACTGGTATGGCTCTCAACTGGTTCAAGTCCTAGCTTGAGGGTAGGTGTTACTTTGTTCAAATTGGGAACTGTGTCTCTGACCGAATGGGTGTGACCTGTGGGGTTCCACAGGGGTCGATCCTGGGACCCCTTTTATTCAATCTGTACATGCTTCCACTGGGCCACCTAATACGCAGCCATGATGTGTCCTACCACAACTATGCTGATGACACTCAGATCTACGTGTGGCTGACAGCAGGAGATCATGGGCCTGTTGATTTATGTATCACTGTATTGAACAGATCAGTCTGTGGATGCAGAACAACTTCCTCCAGTTAAACTCAGACAAAACTGAAATCATTGTCTGTGGCCCACAGAAATAAAGAGAAAGTGTCATTAGTTACCTTGATACGTTCTCTCTGGAACCTAAACATCAGGTCAAAAATCTTTGGGTAATACTGGATTCTGACCTGAACTTCAACAGCCACATTAAATCAGTAACATCAGCAGCCTTTTACCATCTTAAAAACATTGCCAGAATCAGAGGAGTAGTCTCTAAACCAGACCTAGAAAGACTTATCCATGCTTTTATCTCTAGCAGGTTAGACTACTGTAACGGCCTGCTCACTGGGCTTTTTAAACGGACCTCAGGACAGCTTCAGAACATCCAGAATGCTGCTGCTCAAGTTCTGACCAAAACCAGGAAATATGACCAGATTAGCCCAGTCCTCAAGTCTCTGCACTGGCTTCCTGTCACTCAAAGAATAGATTTTAAAACAGCCTTGCTTGTGTACAAGTCTCTTCATGGTTTAGCCCCAAAGTACATATCTGACATGTTAGAGCCATATGAACCAGCCAGGACTCTGAGAACCTCAGGTAGTGGCCTCCTGCGGATTCCCAGAGTCAGGACCAAACAAGGGGAGGCTTCATTCCAGTTTTATGCTCCTAAAATCTGAAACAGTCTTCCTTAAGAGGTGAGACAGGTTTCAACTCTGGCGATGTTTAAATCCAGGCTGAAAACAGCCTTATTTAACTTTGCATATAGCAACTGAGAATATTATTACTATTATTATTATTATTTTATTTTATTTCATTTCTTTTAAATTCAAAGTTGATTTTATTGTTTCATTTTCTGCAGTTTTTTCCTATGTAAACCACTTTGAATTGTCTCGTACACGAAAATGTGCTATGCAAATAAACTTGCCTTGCCTTGCCTTGCCAGTATCTTGTTGACTGTGAAGGCTACAGTCTGGGGTGCCACGGTTGTCCGTACTACCAGAGTGAGTCAAGGATAACTGCTAGAGGGCTCATTTCCAGCAGCTGTATATTTTTCAACAGTGTAACTTGCTGGGTGAAAGGAGCTGGTTGCCTGTGATTCAACGCCTGAGTGTTGACTTGCTTTTCCCCAGTATTTTCTCTGATGGACCTGTACTCACTGCATTTTATATCCATGTTACCTCCGCCACTCGCCTCAAAAATAACTTCCTGACATCCATCTCCACTATAGGAAACTGTTAAGCTCCTCTATTATCCTCACCTCCCAGCATATCGCAAAAAAAGATCTACAGCTGAAAACAAGACTTCTGGTGGAGATTTTGAAATTTCATGTAGAAAGTCTAGGCTTCTGGCTGCTAGCACAAAAATCACAACATCTTTTGCCTGAAAGCATTCAGGTTGGTCCATAAATGCAGAGTTTCTAAAGACACAGTAGATCCTGCAAAATAATCTCTGAGTCCCCTGAGGGAAAGGCTTACACCAACATTGGTGACAACAAACTTGGAGGCTGAGGACAAAAAAGAAAATCTGGGGGACACCGACTGAACCCTTGGGTATGGCCATGAAGCAAGGATACTTTCAGAGAACCTTGTGACGTGCTTGACTGTGTGATCATAGTAATAAATGTCAGATGGCTACTCTGGCAGAGAAGCCCTATCTCTGACCCGGAGCCTGACAGAACCCACAGAACGTCAATCGAGGTGGTTGACCAGGAGGCAGTTAGCACCAACTGAAAGCTCACGGAAAGACTTGCAATGCCGCAAGCACCTTATAAGGTAAATGGTACGCTTGATCCCTTCTTTACCGTTGCTTTCGTTGCTGCCTCTGTTTGGTTGTTTTGTAGCAAGTGAAATAAAAGTTATCTCTAACTGTGCCTACAAAATGTGAAAACTATGTGAATTTTCTAAAATAAATATGATTTAAAAAAGTAAAAGATGCAGAAGATTCCACAAATAAGGGGTGCTTATGTTATGCTTATTCAAATTATAGTTTTTCTATGGAATAACTGAAATACATGGCCCTTCAGAAACATTTGAGCTGTGCAGGTAATTGGTCAAAGTATTCCTTTTCTGCATGCATGTAAAGAAAAACCAGGCAGAATTTTATTAGGGCTTTGCTGCCAGTTGTGCTCTTTTGTTTGACATGCAGCACAAAACATGAATGAGTAAATATTGTGTTGTGACGGGAATGCTTTCAGCCCTGTGGTTCTTTATGCCACCCAAGAGGCTTGTTTGCCTCCTGCATGCAGTCTTCTTCCAAACACGCTTCAAGTGTAAACCGCCAGTCATATTTAGGAGATCATATTCGCTTTCTGTAGGTCACAGTTTGTGTCATGGAACGATTTCAGAACATCAACAAAGAGGATGTACATTTGCTTTTAACTGTGGATGTGGGTGATTGTTGCCAAACTCTCAGCAATTACTGCTGTATATGCACATTATCTGAGAAGCTTTTGTTTCTAGCCACCAAATCTTCAAAGCAGAATGTAAACACTTAATAACTACACACATTACTAAGAAATACAGCTGAGAAAATTAACTATAATCTATTCAGTCATTAGGGGCCTTACATCCAACAAACATCACCAGGACAGTTGGCTCATAAAAGAAAATAGCTCTCCTTTACACCTAATAAAAGACACAAATAAACTCACATCCACGTGATTCAGCAGAAACCGCAGGATAAATTGTAAATAGCTGAATGACTCCAGCATTCTCTCCAGCTTTAACATCCTCACTTCAACTATCAGTATGTTATGCCATGTAGGATGTCGACGTATATAATTTTCCGAACACTGTCATTACTTAGGTGTCAGTCTGAGCCTCCTGCCTTATCATTAACATGAAAAAGAAAGCACAAGTCCTCAACTTCCTATATCTAGGCATTATCCATAGCACGGTAGGCATTAAGGTCGGATGCTTTCTGATGTTTCTCGCCGAGCCTCCATATGATTACAGTTGCAGAGCAGGACCAAGTGGACAGGGATCATATCCATTACTCAGGCATCTGTCTACCAGGCTTTATAATCATATAGTCAGACAGAGATTTAAACAGGTCTGATTAATGGTAATCATTAGGACATTTTACTGTGGATTATCATCTGTGATGTCACAAAACTGAGCTGTTAGCATGTTATGAAAGTCTGAGGAATGCTAATTCTTTGCTAGATGCACTGCTACCAGAGATCCTTCCTGCTCATAGGATCAACATCCACAATTTTCCCTTTGAAGCTTTTTGCCAACTGGCAGAATCCGGTATGATGGAAATGCGTCCTGGTTCAAAATGCATGAAGCTGTGTGATACAAAGATGCTTTTCTTCATTAGGACAGAGAAGCTGGGGGAAAATAGCTTAATCAGATGGGACAGAGCCATAAGAAAACTTGTTAGAAGATGTGAAAGACTTGAGACTTGGGTGGAAGTGTGTCTTCTGGCAAAGAAGCCTGTAAATATCTAGCCAGAAGTTAAATTAAAACCCTATGACTGAAGCTTCTTCTTTCGATAAAATGGCTTACACAACTTTCAGACCTAAATCAAACACTTAAATCTGTGACTGAACTTGTTAACTGAGACTATCTCTTCATTTAGAACCATTTTGGAAAGAAATGTCAGCAGAAATTCCAGTTTTTCGATGTTTAAAGCTGGTATAGACATACCATAAAAGGATTCCTCACCTCACCTGATTCAATGTTGTACACTTTTCTTCCAGTCTTGCTTTTTCCACTAATACATACTAAACCATATTTAGCCCGTTTTTATGACTGTATAATTGCGAATAATGTTATACAACAAAATATTATTCTAACGCTATTAAATCTATAAACAAATCTGATTGGTTAACTATATAATAAATAATATTACAGTTTCTGTTAAAATTGTAGGACTAATACTTTTATGAAGTTATAATAAATATTCAGTGATTTATTTCTGTGTTGTATAATATTGAGAAAAAAAACCGAAACAGAACTTGACATACACCTTTCCTGGTCTTATGGGAATGTTTAGCCATTAAAACAATCCGAAGAATTTGTTTGTAGGACCGATTGCTCCCATTTTGCTGTATGCGCTGTTAAATCACACAGTCCATTTAACCTGTGATTACACATGGAGCCTGTTACAGGACAAACATCACCGCAACCAATGTAAATATTGTCATTGTTACGTCGTGTCAAAATGAAGATATATATATATATATATATATATATATATATATATATATATATATATATATATATATATATATATATATATATATATATATATA
>JAVLVB010000569.1:2621799-2660755 GCA_032876305.1 Orestias chungarensis | reverse complement strand
ATATATATATATATATATATATATATATATATATATATATATATATATATATATATATATATATATATATATATATATATATAAAATTTTGCAATGCAATTTCTCTCTTTTTAAAATGTATTGTCCTCGGCGTTTGCAAAACTGTGTGTCCTAAAAATAATTCATACAAAGAGCAAAACAACAGGGATTAAAAGCAAACGTCAGGGTATTTCTCAAAACCCTTAATTCTCTGTCAATTAACGGGTCCGAGGCATCAGTAGGACAAGTCCTTGTTTCTCTATGTAAGGATAAGGCAGTCAGATTGCCTAGTTATGAGTTGTTGACAGACCTTTGTGATACAGAAACGAAAAGACGCAACTGCAAAGCACATAGAATAAAAAAGTATTAATGGTTACAGTAGTCTTATTAAGGAAAACTGCAGTGAAGTCTTCCCTCACCTCAGAATATCGTTTTAGTGCAAGTCAAGCTGGAAAGACTTTTGTAGAACGTCTTAGTGTAGATCCTCTGCAGACATCTGCTGGCAGCTCGGAAAATCTACATCCAAAGCAGCCACAGGGGGTTTCTGTGTATCTGGCTGGCCATCATATATTTTTTAAATGGGGTTAAAGAAAAAAAACAAGAATTAAAATCTCACTGTTGACCAAATACAAATCCTTGTTCTGTCATTGCTAGAATTAAAATATATGGAAATAAGCTTAACATGAACCTTTTCAAGTATTTTTTACCTTTAGACTTCTACATCTTTAAATAAATGTTGTAAAGGTTCATAACATTTAGCAGAGATCCATATAATACATTTTGATCGACATAACTGAAAATATAGGACAAAGTGACAAATAGTACATGATTCCTTGCATGGATGTACAACTTGTATGATTTTAAGTTCACAAGTGACGAGATGATTAGAAGATTGAAGATGTCGTTTTAAGAGTTTCAATTCTGCTCTGAGAAACTCTCCAAAGGAAGGGAGAAAAAACAAGAACTAATAAGGTGCACAACAACCATTAGTAACAACTGAACACATCACACAACACTTTCCTTTTGCACTTCACATTCCTACTACAAAACTCATTTTCCAGACGTTAACACTTAGAAATGTAACCGTATTCATTTCGTAATCATCACATATGGGGTTATACCCGTTTGTCCTTGCAGATATTTATTTAAATATGCCCATATCAAAGTAATTTCACATTAGTATATTTTAACAGAACACTGAGCAAATACACTCTTTCCTCCACCTCCTATGTCTCCTCGTCTGTTTCGCGAACCAGAACATTAACCTTGTGTTTAAACCGTGGAGCGCACACCTGGGCTGGGCCTATGCGAACCTGGGACGGAGTCTGACTAATAACTTTACATGTATTGGACTGAACTAAAATAAACTGACAGTTTTTCATGCACTCCCTTTGTAACCTGTGTCATTATTTTGACAGAGTTAATAGGAGGAATATTGATTCAGCTGGTGATCAAGTTGCAAACCGTCTGCTGGCACACCTCTTTTTGTATGTTGATAGGTAATCTGTAAAGTTTGGTTTAATTGCCTAAAGGTCACATTGGAATAGGTCACATTGTTTGGAGCTGAGTTAAGATCTTCCTGATGGGTGTACGTCTCAGCCAGCAGAAGGCAAAAGATTACAGAGGGAGCTTCATGCGACATTAGGTCCTTTAATTGGATGTATAATTAAGAGATTGGGCAGATAACTGACTTAAACAGAAACCTCCAGTTTGCTACAAATAGCCTGTCTTAGAGACCGCATGCGGAAGAATAGAGGGAGAGGTTTACTCATTTGCTTTGTGGAGGAGAGGATACGACTTTGCTGTCAAAAGAAGCAAATCTGGAAAAGATCAGAGACAGAAGTCAGCTCTGGCATCAGTCCCTGGCTGCTCCCATTCTGGGAGTAGAGAGGAGAGTGAATATCATGCAAAACCCAGCACTTCTATATGTGTACCTAAATATATTTCAACGTTTAGAGACTTTAATTGTAGTTGAGGGTTGGAGAAACCACCTGAAATAACCTTGGCCCCCCTGAGAATAAAAGTCTAGCTCCGCCACTGACTATAGAGAATGTAGCAATGTATTGAAAAGTTGTGGGTTTGATTCCAGCTTCTTCTTATTACCTGATCAAGGCAACCCCGCTGATCTGCATATTGGTTTTTGGATGTGTAATTGTGTGGATGAAGCTTCAGTGTAAAGGGCTTTAATCTAGTTAATGTGACATGAACTATGCAACAAAATACAGCTCCTTAATTATCAGTAAGATGATTCAAAAATATTTAATTTTGTAGAGTTTAGCACTACATAAAAGCTTTTAAAAAGTAACATTTCTAGTAATCTCAGAAGTTCTGGACAAATTTGCCATTTAGTTTGAATAAAGGGTTCAAAACCTTAAAAGGTCAAAATTACAAGGTGCATGTTTCATAACTTAAGTCCAATCCAGACTCAAGTTTTAGATCTGTTTAAAAAAAAATATTTAACAGACTTACCTAACAAACAGTGAGCTCCTCTTAAAATGATTTAACAGACAAAAAATGCACAAAGTTCAAAAAAAGTTTAGATCCAGTTTTCTTCTGTGTGTATATTAATATAGCCTCAAATATCTTTATTCTACAGATGTTTACAGTTTTTAGACAACTATTCGGGAACATCACGTGTTCTCTGCCGTCTATCACTAAAAAGGGAAGAAGAAGCAGATATCAAGGAAAATAAAACTTTTGGTTTATAGAACAGACAAAATCGGGACAGTAGGTTGCAGATTATTTTCTATCACTTGCTATCGATGTTTTATTCTGTACAGAGGGACAATTTGTACAAAATAATCTAGATATATCACACTACGAGAAACAAGTTAAATCATATATACAATAATAATAATTGAATCATATAGTACAGATCACATACAAAAGGACACTTAAGTTAACAAGTTTGGGAAATTATGTGTTAAAATTAAAATATCTAGATCCTGTGGAAAGAGAACAAGCCACCAAATAATTTCTACATCATCTCTTCTTATTATAAATGACTCGTTTTCAGCACTTAAAGAAACAATCCGACATTTTGGACTCGTAAAATTAAATACATTTCTCCCAGCAGGCAGGAACGTTTCACAAATCCAATGACCAGTTTGGTGAATGGCATTCCCCCAGGGTAAAAAGTACATGTTTGACATGGTAAGTCTTAAATTTACAGCTTTTTTTTGTTTGTTTGTTTTTTTGCAATCAAGCAAATACAGTATTAATACAGTTCAACTAAGTCACAATGTCAGTTTTTTTTCTTCTCTTATTTCTTTTTTCCTCCCACATCTGGCATTTTTGAGGTCATTTTTCACACCAGGCCGTTTCAGCGCTGGGCTTTTTGAATGGCCAGGGATGGGAAAAAAAAAAAGACAATACGATGTAACAACACATTAGATTGAAAGCAAAAAAAAAGAAAAAACCCAGCAGACGTTTTAGGTTTAAACAATGGTACCAACTGGAAAACTTTAAATCTTTGACAATTGTTTAACTTAAGAAAAAACATTTAGAAATGAAAGTATGTTTTGAAGGATCATATGTGGTCGCTTGCTCGTCAATTTAAAAATACATTACCTCTATCTCAATTGCATTCAAAAAGCTAAAAGCACAGAAGTTAGAAATGTATGCAAACTACTAAACTTTGCCCCCAGCAGGACCGGCTAATGGAAACAACAGCTTTAAATTGTAACAGAACTGAAGTTTTCCTCATACCTGTTCAACCGTGCATAAAAACACAATCTATCCTGTTCTTCACCGTGTGCTCAGATCCAGGCTGAACTTCCAAGCCGGGAAGTAATTTTCTTGTTGCCATCTTCCAAAAACAGAAAGTACCATTGTTTAAACTCATCTGGGTTTCAAACATCATCAATAGATCTCAGAAAGCAAGCATAAAACAGAGCGGTGTATGGCACAAAAACAATAAGACAGAACGTTCAAAAAAATGTCCATGGGACATTTTTTTTGGACATTTTTCAGCTTTTCTCACAATTTCTCCGTTTTTTGTTTTTGTTTGTTTTTTTGAATGACGCAAGGCTAAGAAGAGGCCTAAGTTTGGTCTTAAGTGTGCTGGAGAAACGAAGTCAGAACGGTGGCAACCAACAAAGGCAGGCAGCTCAAATAACAGTCACAGATAAAAGCAAGCATAGAGAACGCAAAAGTCTTGGGACCCAAACATGTTTGTTAAAACAGAAAAAAAATCATTTTTTAATTTTTATTTCTTTTTAGAGTTGATGGGTTGTTTGTTTTTTTACCTTTAAAGAAAAGACGATCCTTACACAGTGAACCAAGACATGCTTGCTTTGCTGTGAACAAATTAAGCTGCGTTGTGCTGTCTGAACGCCCAGGTTCCACTTTTACAATGAGCGCACCGGGGATGGAGCAAGAAAAGGATTGAGATTTAAAGAATGACACGAAAAAGACAAACACGCGGCCATTCATCCTCCAATAAAGAAAGTAACCTGAGAAAGTGGAAAACAAGAGGCAGGTCTGCACAGAGGCAGCAGGAATGAAGACAAACCGAGGAGGTAACAAAAAGAGAAGAAAACCTGGTGTTCCAGAGTTATTCTGGCACCAGGGACAAAAGAAAAATGTCCATGGCTCTTGAGGGTACACGGGATCTAGAGCCCATCGTGGGTGGTCAACATTTCTTCAGCTCTGCGGTGGGACTCCAAGGCTTTTGTGGTATAGATATCCTGAGGCAACTCAGATTTGCGTCTCACCATGGTCCGCTCTTTTCGCTGCTCCCCCTGTAACTGCGATCGGGAAAACAGAAGGTCAGTTACACTCGTGGTTGTACCGTTGTTCATAGCGTGCATCTCTAATGAACCGGAAAAGCCTGAGAATCAGAAGCGCTCCAGTTAGATCGCTCCTTCAGGTTTGGCATTTTTGACACATATATTTTTTGTCTGCGTCCAGCAGGTGGCAAATGCATTGAAATGGTAGTTTTACTGCCAGCCGAAAACATCAAGCACTAGTTAATAGCTTCCTCCTGGTAAACACAAATAAAACCGATACCGTAGTTATTGCTCCTTTAAACCATTTAATACATTAAACTTTTTTTTTTTCTTTTACACTATTATCCAAGTGACAATTAGGAAAATGTTTTTATTCATGTGTTTAGTTGTTTGCTAGATGTGTCCCTGAACAAACATATTGAACCTAAAATAAGCACTTTAAACTGGGTAAACCCATCAATTTTAGACTGATTATGTCATAAGTGGAGACAGAGAGAAAGTCAGGTTTACCTGAGTTGCGCCCTCCTCAACTATCTTTTTTAACCTCTGTACATCTTGTATGAAAGGGACATCCGTCTCCATTGCTACAGGACTACTGAGGTCAAAGGAATCAAGATACAAACAGAACTACATAGCAAAGAGAGGGAAACAAACAAAAACAACAACAACAACAAAAAAAAGACGGAAAAAGGATTCAGTGGCATGCAAAGAAGACTTACTCAAAAAGGTTTACAGCTTGAATTTTGCTACCGGTGTTGCAAAGGAACATTTTTCAAGGAATCAAGGAATTGTTGAGAATGCATTATGGCATTCTCAACTATTGTTTTCCTGTTTCTCTTTATTATTATTCCGGCGTTTTTCGGCACTTAACTCCTTCAACAGTCTTCAACCGATTTCAACAATTAAGATATCAAATCGTTCAGCTTGTTTTGGACATGTCGGCTATGTCTTTTGCTGTTAATATCTTTTCAACTTTTTAACTTATCCAACTTTTTGTGACATTTTTTTCTCATTGAAAATGCATGGCGGATTTTTAAACTACTTCAAACAATTCAACTTTTTTCAGCTCTTTCCACTTCAGCATAATTTCAGCTAGAAACAGTTTAACTCTCAGTTTGTAGTTATATCCGTGTTTTAATAAGAAGTGAAGACGGTATGTCGATATCTATCGCGGTTTTTTCGAAACGTGCCTCTAAGCGACACAAAGTTTCCCAAAAATCACAAAATTTCACTAAATCTAGAGTGATGACATCATCAGCTAGAGTGTGGAAGATCCTTTTTTTAAAGACACTTGCTTTGTGTTTAACTCGCCCTCATGACTACATTTTTAGGAGTACTAGCCTGATTTTCAGATATTTTATATAACCGGGGGTTGACAAAGGTAGATTGTCTTCAGAATCTTTTTAGAGCTGACGGTTCTTTAGAAAAACAACCCTAAAAAAAAAAAAGGCGAAGCAAAAATGGCCAGATTTCCCATAGAGTTGCATTGATTTCAATCTTGGATTTTTTTTGACGCACTCGATTCGTAACTCGTCACAGCTCAGGCTCTGAAGTAGGTAGAGATCTGAGCTGTTGCACAGTTGTACACGAGAGACCACAAACGCTCCTGCTTTTGGAATGTTATCGATACCTATTACGGTTTTCAAATGGGAAGGGTTTGTTCGGAAGGGTAAATTGATGAAAAGCTGGTTTAACTGACACATGATGACGCAGCTGCTGCATGAGGGAGGGGAGGGGCCCCCCCTGCGTGCCGCGTGCTGCCTTCAGAGCTGAGCTCCGGGCAAAAAAGGACAGATACTGGATAAAAACGGACAATTAAGAGGTATGTAATGTTGTATTATATTTTATTTAATGTTTTAGTAAGTGCTACTTTGCTCTGAGTGTGTAGGATAACTTTATTTAACAAGATTTATTTAAGTAGCAGCAGCTACTAATTAAAATAATATTTAAGGACATTTTTTATTTTTTTTATTTTAATTTATCCACAATATTTAAAGAGGATTTTTAAAATTATTTTATTCATTTGACTTTTTCCACAATATTTAAAACATTAAACTGTAAATTGATTGGTTATACATCCCTAACATATTTAAAGCTGTTTCAGCACTTTTTTCCAGCACAGTATTTGCTCTGGGTTTTAAATGCTGTTACATACAAATATAAGTCACTGTTACAACTTTCTGAAATACTACACACACAATTAAAACAGTTGACAAATGTCAAGACAGAAAAACAAGGTGTGTGTCTGTCTGTCTGTCATTTTAAACCATTCTTTATCTGTCATTTTCAACCATTCTTGTATTCCCACAGTTGACCGGCAGCATTCAGAGGAGGAAACTGACAGTGAACCAGCATCACCTGGAATTCCACCTACTAAGCCTGCTATGTCATGTTCAGATGTAATTCAAACAGGATATTTGAAGTTGTTGTGTACTCTCTCTCATACTTGATTTAATTTACTATAAAACAACAAACAAAACAAAAACATTGTCCAATTGTGTATGATATTTATATGTGAATACATACAAAACGCTAATCTGTCCACATTCAGTCTGTGCGTAATGGTTATCGTTTGTCCTGCTTCTGGTGACACTGATGACAGAGAATCTCCTAACGTTGTGCATGCTGCTCCACCTGGACCTTACGCTACGTTGTGACATTTTATCTTTCAGTTCACACAGTAAAATCACTTCTTTCTTTTTAAGTAATATTGAAATATGGCACACATTTTCACTTTGTCATTTTGAGGAAAACCTTGTAAAAACGGAAGAAATTTGTTAAAATATATTCTTAATTGTATATAGTTTATTTTATATTTGTTGAAGTCATAATATTTTAATTTAAATAAAGTTCTTGTATGCTGAATCAAAGTAACTATTGTAATGTATGCTTTCGTCAGGGCCATGAACATAAATACTGTTTGGATTATAAATCTGAAAAAAAATGAACCAGACCAGAACCATAACCACAACCAAAATAGAACCAGAAAAAAGCCAGACTAGAACCAGAACTACATCAGAACCACAACAGAACTAGAAGCAGAGAAGACAAAAAACAGAGCCAAAATAGAACCAGAACCAGAAAAGAACAGGAACAGAAAAACTCCTTAGACTTGGATTCAGATGTTTTTAAACTTTATTTTTAACCCTTTTGTGCCATTTAGAAATACACAGTGACAATTTGGCATCCTTAAATGTTTTCCATTCAGTTCTACTCATTTGATTAACCTTTGACCTTTCAAAAATACTCTTCATCTCTGTGTTATAATAGTTTTTAGCAGATTCTCCAAATCTTTCCACCCATTGTTTTACTTGTCTTCAAACCTTGTTTACTATGTTCATTTCTGTAACTGTTGTCCTTTTCTCTTCAAATTAGTTCACCTTATATCTGTTTTGCAGCTTATTTTTCTCCTTGTCCAATTGACTGAAATCGTTTAGTACCTTCATGAAAATTTCAAGCCCTTTTATAATTATTCTGCTTCTTTTCCTTTCGCTATTCTTCTTCTCCAGTTTATCTTTAAAGAATCATTTGGCTATGACTTCTTTCAGCTCTTCCAATTAAGGTATCAAATCTTTCAGCTTCTTTTGGACATTCCAGCTATGAATTTTGGTGTTATCTTTTCAACTTTTTAAGTTATTCAACTGTTTTTTGACTTTTTTTCTCTTTGAAAATGAATGGCAGATTCTTAAAAACTTTTTTCAGCTTTTACCACTTCAGCATAATTTAAGTTCAGCATAATTTCCACATTTCAGAGTTTTCTTCAGCGTTTTCTTCGGCTAATTGATACTACGTTTTCATGTTTTTTCGCTTTCTTGGGCATCTTCTGCCAATTCCTTTAAGCATTTGGCATTCTCAACAGCTGTTTCGCAGGAACAGGTCTTTCTAGTTATAAATATATTCACAAATCTAAGTTAGATATTATAACAGAGTTATAATAGAAAGAAGTTTTGATTTTTTGACTTTATCTGGTTGAGGAAAATCCTTTGTTTAATAATCCAATTGAGTACTCTTTTTACTCTGAAAGTTTTGGTATGTTTGTATGCAAACAGTTGAGAAATAAACAGATAAGCAGAATCAGATGATTTTATACTAAGTAGCCGGTCAGCCTGCAGCTGAAAATCCAATACTTTCCGGTCAGTGAACATCACATCTAACGGTTGCTGCTTTCAACAGCAATGAAAATAATAATAAAAGAAAGGCTACATTAGCTTCATATTAAGTGGCATATTTTAAAATCTGCCTTTTTAATACTAGGAAGAAAAAAAACTGAACTGAAATTTAAATTTAGGCCAATAATATTGGATATTAATTTTGCAGTCGTGGTTTCCCCCTCCTTTCCACACACTAAGGAAAAACGACTACGTCGCCGTCATTTCATGTTTTCTATAGTTAAATACCCCAAAATCTGTCAAAATCATAGCAAAACATGACAAATACCACCAGACAAAAAACCCATAGCTATAAAATAGTAATAAATGTTGGATTTTAATATGGACCCAGTTTTAATAATTCAATGAGCATTCAAATTTCAATGCTGAGATTAAGGGATAACAGAGAAGTGTAAAAGTTAGGTACTATCTTATTTTAACCCTCTCTGTTCACACCTCCATACCTTAGTCTAGATTTAAATGGTAATAACTAAACAGGCTCACATTAACAAGTAACAATAAACAGCTTTACTAACATCTATAGTTAAAAAAAATTATAATTTTAGAAATTCTTACAAAGGAAGGTGACATAGCAACTACTAAAGCAGCCAATCCAGGACGTAATCATTTTTCCTTATTGCTGAGTGGCCGTGACCCCAAGGCCAGAGAGATAAGGAGGAACGTCTTTGCTCCAGTATGTCTCCTCAGAGCGGCGTCCAGGTAACATCCCAACTGGACACCTAAGAAGGTTTAAAAGCTCTAATCTGAACCCCTAGCAGTTTACAGACCTGCCACCTGAAAGGGAGACCACAGGCACCCTTCGGAGAAAACCCATTTAAGACGCTTTTATCTGCGCCCTCGTTGGATAATTTTAGAAATTCTTACAATGGTACTCCAACATATTGCTCAAATTTAAAATAGTTTAAAGCCATCATAGCACTTTCTGCATCCTGCTATTCCTATTCTGAGAAGTATCCAGTTTAATGAGTGTTGCTAGATGAGATGCAGGTAAAATCTCTGCATAAATGTTATTTAGAGCTCACCTGTGGATTTGACTTGGCGAGGTTCTCGATCTTGATCCATGCCTCTTCTCGTTCTTTAGACTTTGCCTTTTCTCTGTTTGTCAAAAACAACATTTCTTTGAGCCGTTGGTTCCAGTTCGCTAATTTCATTAACAAGCCAGCTAAAGAGAAAACAACTTGAGATACGAGCGAGTAAAAGAAGGGACTGACTTGTTTTTCTCTGCCCTGAACTGCTGTGTGCAATCATCAAACAGCTTCTGATTCATCTCCATAAAAAGCTTGAGAGCGTTGTAGATCAGGCCGTGGATGGTCCTGCAAACACAAGCAGATATTTAGAGACAAGCACACAAATTGCTTTGAGGAAGCTTTTAGGATCACAGAAATGTATGATGATAAACTTCTGTTCAGAGACCATCAGAAGTGGATCAGTTTGCAGTATAAAACAAACCGTTCAAAATCAGAAAAGCAGGGAGCGATCCGGCTCAGCTTACTTGTTCCAGTGCGTCTTCGAGTTGCGATACAGAGCGGGAAACATGATGGGCAGAATCTTTGCTGCGTTGTCGCTGATCAGACTCATGATGTACTCGTTGTTCCAGTAGTACAGGGCCCGCTCCGCCACCTGCAGAACAAAAACCAAACACTGTATTGCATGAGCTGGGAAATTAGATAAACCTTAGTTTATGCAAAATGTTATTTGGATAAAAGGCAATAAACAAAAACAAAAAAAAATCACAGATCTCTGCAGGATGATTTTACTGGAAGCATCAATTTGTTATCAAACATTATGAACCTACACTCTTATTACTCTGGGTTTATCTTCTTGACAGCACATTCACCTTTAGATCCAATTTCAATTAAATTATTGAATATGAACACATTTCTTTAAACTAAAATTCAGAATTCCAGAAGTTAAAAAGGTTCAAAATACATATATTTCTTCTTCTCACTTATCCAGTCTAGGAAAAACAATTCAATCAAGTCCCATGCTTTTACAGAGAGTCTGATTAATAATAATAAAAAAGTAAGATGGAAGTCGGTATTCATGGATCCACCTCATCTGGGATTATTTCTGTGAACGCAACTCGTCCAGTAAACCAGAAATCCTCCAACAAAAAAAATCCTTGGTAAGTTGACTAGTTGACTAGTAAAGCAGCCAATCCAGGACGTAATCATTTTTCCTAATTGCTGAGTGGCCGTGACCCCAAGGCCAGAGATAAGGAGGAACGTCTTCGCTCCAGTATGTCTCCTCAGAGCGGCGTCCAAGTAACATCCCAACTGGACACCTAAGAAGCTTTAAAAGCTCTAATCTGAGCCCCTAGCAGTTTACAGAGCTTCTCACGGCACCTGAAAGGGAGACCGCAGGCACCCTGCGGAGAAAACCCATTTCAGACGCTTTTATCTGCGCCCTCGTTCTTTTGGTCACTAAACATGAGCCTGTGAGCCCAGATAAGAGCGAGAATGTAGATCAGCTGGTAAATCGAGAGCCTTGGTTCTGCTCTCCCTTCACTACAACAGAGAAGCCCAGCATCTGCATCTCGTCCACAAGGCACACACGAACTGGTAGGGCGAACTCTCGTGCACTCTCTAGGACCCTACTGAGGGTGCAGAGCTGGTCCGGTGAGCACAACCCTACAACATAAAGAGCCTTAATGAAATTGGAGCAAATCTCATCCACCTTCGAGGACCCGCCATCAACAAGCTTCTCAATCATCTCATTGATTTCACCAGGAGACTCTGCTTCCTCGATGGAAGACATCATGGTGGGATAGAGGTCGTCCTCTGAGCGGTCTGCCTACCGACTCGCAACATCAACAGATGAAATCAGCAGCTAACAGGGCTAGCGGAGAGTCTCCCTGTCCTCGTTCTCCCAAACTCCTCACAGTTTTTTTGTTGTTTTTTTTACAATTTGATTTCTTGTATATATGTAAACATTCTTACCATCTATTCCCATTGCCTCACATGCACGTGAAAAGAGTCGACTGCACCGTTTTAATTGTCTTGATTCAATTTAAAGCGAATGATGAACCATGGAATACCTGGAAGTGTGGACTGGACACACACTTGGCCAGCTGCCGGAAAAGCGGCTCCTGAACTTTAACAAACTCCGAGGGCTCGATGACGTCCAGGATTTCCTCCAGCTCGTTCAGAAACATCACCTCCTTTGGGCTGTGAGTCTTTGGCCAGTACTTCAGTAGAGCCATTACTACCTGTGGGGGGAGGATAACGGAGGGCGGTGATGTTTGTTGGCTAAGACTGTGAGCAGGAAATGACTTAAACTCTTGAACATACCGGCTCAGTTAGTGTGCTGTCCTTTTCCAAAAACTGCACCACACAGTAGGCCAGCTGCAAAAAGCAAACAACAAAACAAAACCAAGCATGCAGGAATATGTAAATAATTATCATGTAACAACTTTTTCCTTAAAAAACATGTTAAGCTTTTATTGCTTTATTTATAGGTAAAATACAAACCTGTGGATGGTAGACACTGAGTGATTTGACTTTGTGCAGAGGCAATAAAACCTTCAACAGGAAAATCTTGTGCTCCTCTTTCAGTGGTAAGGCAAATCCATTGATTATGCTGAAAAGAATAAAACACCACACACTGCACTTTAAAAACCATTTAAAGTCTCAGAAAACATTTATTGAGATGCTTGTAACTTCATAGGTTTGTAAAATAGAGCACCATCCTGAAATTCAATTCAGATTTTAAAAAAAAAAAGCAAATACCATTTCAAATTATGAATTTTTTTGTGTGGTGAAAAACTGAGTGGAAGGAAAAAGTGTATAAAAAAAGCTGTTTGACTTGAACATAAGGTTTCCACAGTCACTGTGATTTGAGGGGATATGTCACTCAACGGTCTTAATCAACTATGGCCATAATTTTTCAAAAGGAGATGTTTTCTTAGAAAACTAATCCGTGCGTTTCTTATTTTCAGGCCATGATGATTGAAATGAACAGAAATAAACACTCAATATGTATAATTTTGAAGAGTTCACTTCCTATACTGTACTGGGTAATTATTTAATATTTCCAATCTAGCTCAGGCCCTTACCTTCCAAGTATTTCCAGTAGTTCAGCTATACCATTATGATGCTCAGTTTCATAGATAAACCTGAAAAAAAGGGCGAATCATTCAGATACTGGCAGTTTAACAGTATATAAAAGTGTTTTCATTTGTGGAGCAGCAGGAGACTGACCTATAAAAAATATTATTGATCTGTTTTCTGATGTACGCCCGCAACCCTAGAAATTTTCCATAGATCCTGTGGAGAGTGGTTTTCAGGAAGTCTCTCTCTCTGGGATCCTCGCTGTCAAAAAGTTCTAAGAGCTGCAGAGCAAGAAAAAAAAATCACATTGCGTTTTATTTGAACTACTATGCGTCCTGTTTATATAAATTATAAATTGTCGGGGGGTGGGGGGGGGTTACCTGCATAACAAATTTCTGATCAATATATTTCTTCGCTATGTTGGGCTGGAAGTCAGGAGATTCTAAAAACCTAAGAAAAAATTCATAGACGAGCTGCAAAAACAAGATAACAGAAAAGTTGTTAGAAGCTGGAAAATAAAGACGAGCATGAAGTTGCATAAAAATGAAAAGGACCTGCAGGTGGGGCCACGCAGCTTCGAGTGTCGGCTCGTCTTCCTCGGGATCAAACTCTGCTCCGGTCGGGTTGGACGATGGAGGTAACGTTCTGAACATGTTGACAGCAAACTGAAGGAAGCAAGACGGAAATAACACCATGAGTTTAAATCCTAGTCAGAGGTTTTCATTGTTTCGCTGCTAATGTGACTTCAGAGCCGTTTGTTCTGAAAATAGAAAAACATGACCAGATTTTTTTTTTCCAGTCATTTTATTTATTTATCCTAAATTAAACTTAACCTTGTTCCTACAACCACCCTGGAAGGCTTATCCCTCAATAATTGAGGAGTCTTGCGTTTCTGGCCTCTGTCTGTGTCAACTGACTCTCCTGTGAGCCGCCGTTCCTGCTGCACGGATCACAGGACATCGCAGGTGGCCTGCTACAACACTGAGAGCCTTGTTTGAAAAGATAGGCTACAAAGGTAGGCTGGAGTGCACCCATGACAGACAGAAGATGGCTGCATAATTAGTGCTATAGTAACTAACGTCCCGCCCTAGAGGAGCTGGAATACAGAGGCACAATATTAGCTGTCGTTGGTCAAACAGACGATCCAGGAACACCACTCATTTTTCTGATTGGCTATATGCCCGAGAGCCAAGGTAAGGATAAATGTTGATGTTAGCTTCTGCAGTCATGCTAAGCTGGTTTCCACTGTGTGTATTGTTGCATATAAAAGTATATTTGGTGTTTGAACTATTAAAAAAAAGGCACCCATCAGAAATTTGCTGTTTTCAACTATTGAATAAACAGCTAATAAAACAAACCCTACCTGACTTAATTACTACAACACATGCAGAATAGATAAGTCACTTCCAATGATCTGACTATATGAAATAGGCTGAACATCTAACCTGAATCACAATGGATGCCATTACCTCTAAAAACATACAAACAAACAAAATAGAAACTGTGGGAACATTTGTGGCCAGCCAGCTAAAATTACTCCAAGGGAAAAAACAGATTGGTCCTTGAGTGGGATAGCCACAGTTCAGACTTAAATATAATTGGGAAACTGAGGCATGCCCTTAAACCGTCCAACTAATGGTGTAAAAACTCCAATGTGTCTGAATTAACCAGCTGTGTGACCAAGAGAGGATGGATGAATCCTCTATAATGAATACGATTATTTATTAGTTGCTTTTCTCAGTTAAAACATTTTTCAGGAAGCTATTGTTATTATGATCAAAGACATCATCCTTTCAATAACTGTATTTTGTCACGTTACTTATGAGAAGCTGAAAAAAGGGAAATAAATCTGTTTCTGTCTCTGTAATACATTTTTAACGCTCTGATTTGGCTATGACAGTCATGCTAATTGCTAAGATAAGATACAAGATATAGACACCCATGTAAAAAGGCACACCGTATTAGAAGGCGCATGCTAAAAGACGCCGCTCGCAACTTCACTTTGAACTCCCCGTTTATAAGGCGTGATTTTTGTGCCTCCAGGTTGAACGTTTAGTGATACGCATTCATATCTGCTGAAAGAACAATTTTAAGCGTGTGTGCACAAATTTCACAAACGCTAGTGCGAAGCTGCTAGGACACTAACTCAACTTGGACAAACTGCTCGCTACTGCCAACCCCGGCCTACTGACCACATGCACCACCTCCGGGTAGATGGGCTCGGTGATGACATTCCTGTTGTGGGTGATGTACTCCACCATCTCGCTCAGGGCCGCCCGCTTCACCTCCTTCCATTTCAGGTCACTCAAGGGGTCGGAGAGAAAGTCGAAGAGAACGCAGCACTGCCGCAGCTTCTGGATGAAGAGCTTCTCCTGTTCTGCAGGGGCCACATCTGAATGGAGACACAAGGGGAGGAAATATTTGGGCTAATCAAGAACTTATGGGTGATCTAATAAAAAAAATTGAGGGCCTACAAAAAAAATTACAAATAGAAGGATGAATACATCGACTGTGAAGTTCTGGAGTTTAACAAGACAACTGATTGCTAGACGTAAAAGGCTGGTTGTAATTTCTATTACCCTGATTTTCACCGCCTTTTCTTCCTTTTCAACACTTGTCATGACAACAGGGCTACCTGGCTGCTTAGCAGTGCGATAATAACAGCGCCGCACCCTCATTATCCAGCCATGTGGCAACTTTGATGTTTCTCTTTACACCAGCAAGCAGCCATCTCTGATAAAAGGTTAGCTTATACAAACCCAATAAATTATTAAGGAATATTGGTGAGAAAAATATGTATTTTAGTGAACCACACTATGTAGATTAAGGCAAATATACAATAATTTTTAGCCTTTATTTCTTAATGAAAAACATATCAGGCTACCAAAAATATGTTCCTAAATGTTCCTAAAAACGGACAAATACATGTATTAACTGCTTAAAAGTTTATTTAGCAATTTAAAATTTGACAATGAGCCTCATTGTTACGCATATCCTAATTTATTTAAAACTGTATTTAAAAATATATAAATGCCTGATTATCTATAAAACACAAAAACATTACTTTTTAAAAATAGACCAAAAAAAACAGGTTAAGCTTCTAAAAGTGTATTAATACTGCAGGTCTTAACGGACCAGAACAGGATCGGATGACTGACATTTCAGAAAAAACAATCAGTTATCTAATTTATTAGTTCATCTGAGCAGATTTCAGAAAAACAAAAAAAAAATGTACATTTAATTGAGATAAATAAAAATATACACAACTTTTTCAACTTCAACAGCATCAATATAATAAATAAAGCACAAGTAACTAAATGAATGGTGTAAAGATGTATTCAACCCTGCTCAGTCAATAATTAAGCAGAAATACTTTTGGGAGCTCGTCTCTACCAGCTTTTTTTCTTACATACAATTAGAGACATTCTATACCATCAGGATTCATAGTAACTCATTTGAGCCATATTAAACTCTTAAAGTCTGTATAAGTTTTTCTATAGACTGCCAGTTGGATTCATGGCTGCACGTGGGAATTCGAAGGCATGAATCTGCTTTGATTTAAACTATATAAACTATTCCACCATGGCTCCGGCTGAATGATTCGGGTCGTAGTCCTGATGGAAGGTTGCACTCCTACATCAGTACGTTTTCCTGTATTTAATCTTTCTATCAATACAAGCACCTTGTCCTAACTTATGACCACAAAAAACATGCTGCTACACCTTGTTTTATCATGTGGATATTGTGCTTTAGGGGATGAATATGTTAGTTGTAACTATAATAATTTAATGAAAACTTTTAGGGTTTCCATTAAAATCAATATTTATAGTTTATTCAGTTCAATTCAAAAACACTCCATAATCCCATATGGTTATTTACTTTTTATGCAACTACTACTACTACTACTACCCTACTCACAAAAGGTTAGGGATATTTGGCTTTTGGGTTGAATTTCAGGATGAGCCCAAAATGCACTCAAACCTTAACAGGTGAACTTAATGTGACCTTCTCTAAACTTTTGAATACACCTGTCCAACTGTTAAATGTTTCAGTACTTTTTGCAGATGTTGCTGTTCTCTAACGACGAGCTTAACAGCAAAAGTCACAACAGGTGTTTGATCCTCGAATCGACCAATAAATGTTTAAACAGTCGTCCTCATCAGGCTGTTCACATTGTGACACCATGAGACCAAGACGACACCTAACAATGGATCAACAGTACCTGGCCATTGCAATGCTTCAAACAGGACGTTCTAAGACGGACGTGGCCACTGAGCTCAGAGTGTCACAGAGTGTCATCAGCAGGTTGCAACAGAGATACCGAGAGCCTGGAAGAGTTACAGAAAGGTGTAGAAGTGGACGACCTTTGGCCTCATCCCATGCTGATGAGCGCTACATTGTGAACAATGCCCTGAGAAACTGGATGATGAATGCCACTCAACTCCAGGCACGTTTAAGGGAGGTGAGAGGCACCCAAGTGTCACGTCAGACCATTCGAAGCTGTTTACATCAGCTTGGTCTGCGTGCTAGACCACCTGCAAGGGTACCTGACCACACCAGCACGCACAGGAGTCACCTTCTTGCATGGGCCAGGGAGCATTTACGCTGGAAGAGGGACCAGTGGGCCTCGGTGCTGTTCTCTGATGGAAGTCGATTCACGTCGAGCAGAAATGATGGCCGCCAACGATGTTGGAGACGTCAAGAGAGCGCTATGCATCAGCCACTGTTGTCACCAGACGAGCTTTTAGTGGTGGTGGTGTCACAGTGTGGGCAGGTGTGTCCAGTCTGTATAGAACTGCCCTACACTTTCTCCAGACCTGAGTCCCATTGAAAACCTGTGGGATCAACTGAGTAGCCGTGTAGAGGCTCGAAACTCTGCACCCCAAAACCTCAATGACCTGAGGGCTGCCCTTCAAGTAGAATGGGATGTCCTGCCTCAGCAGATAATAAGTCGCCTTGTGAACAGCATGAGACGTCGTTGTCAAGCTGTAATTGATGCTCGACGAGTGACGTGACGTGACGAGTTATTGAGACGTTGACATTTTTTGTTGTGGTGTACACACCATTGTTGCTAACTTGTTTCAACAAGTTGTTTGAGATGAGAAAATCACCAGTGCATCCTTCTACTCCTTTTGTGATATGATATCACCATAGCGGGAACTTTTTACCTTTTCCACAAATTTCACCCGAAAGCCAAATATCCCAACCTTTTTGTGAGTATTGTATATTATGCAAGTTTATTTAAATCAATTGTTGCAGATATTTATGCATGTGTGCAGAGATGGTTTCCTTACATCCTGAAACCGATGACTTTTTAAAATACCAGCTTGTTTTTAAACTCCATGCTGGAGCTTAAAAATATGCGTAAGTTGAATGGTTGTCTATGCATAACACTGTGGAGTAAGCAGCAACAGAAGCAGCTGCATGCAACAAAGCGAGTCAGCATCAGAGCAACAAGCTCTGATTCGGTTGGTAATGATTTGCGTCGCTTCAACGGAATTATCTAAATCCCGTTAACACATCGATTCTTTCTTACAGTCGCAGGTGGTTTGAAAAGGGGTGTCAAAATAAAAATAAATCACTGCCTGCTCGAAATACATAGAGGTTGAAGCCCAACAGAATCCATACAATGAGATTTAAGCATCTACATTGAAACCAGATATGTACAAAAAAGACTAATAACGTTGATAAGTCATATTAAGTTTTAGGATAACTTTTAGTCCCTTTTTTAAATTCTATACGTTAACAGCTTTAAAAAGCCCAAATGACAACATCATGGCTAAACAAGTTTCTACATGGTTAAATGGCGCCACAGTCGTGGCTGTATTTTACAAGGAAAACGTCAGACACTGCTTTATTGTTTGACACCTTAAAAAACCCAACATACATCAGCTGAGATATCAGGAAGGGAAGTATGGATTCCAACAACTGTAGTTCTTCCTTGGTTACAATTTCCATACGCCCGACCTCCCATATTCATGTGAACCCAACCATATGCAAGTATAAATACGTCAGGAACATCCTAACGTCATACTGTTCACAAAGAACACGGGTTCTGTGTTTATGACGCTTTTACGCGGCGTGCTAAGCGACAAAAGTTTATAAAACATTTGAAGATGTTGGCAATTGGGAAGAATAAAATGTAAAAAAAAAACAGCTTGAAATGAGCTGAAAGGAAAACTGTTGTAGTTTTTTGAGTTTTTTTTAGATCATGTTTGTTTCAGATTCAATAACATGACTGCACTTTAGAAACCCATTGCTTTTCGTCCACTTGTGGGTGTGAACATCTGATCTAATATATTAAAGGATTACACAATAATTTTTCCCAACAATGGTGACAAAACTGGAATGAAACTTAAGAAAACCATTTGGGGCTGAGATGATTTATCTTTACTCCTGACTCTTATCAAAGACATACACAGACAACATATGAACAAGGTGCAAAGATTATGACTAGAACCAATACAGAGACGCAAATATCCTTGTTAAAGCTGCACAATTTTTTTTTTTAAATCGCACATCATGAGAATGACATCAATAATATTGCCCAAAGAAATTGTAACTGAACTGGAAAATTATCAGTTTATACAAGAGAAAGTTCGTGTTGTTCGTGCCGGACGTGAATTTCACAAACTGTTGAATATTCACTCGTTGCGACCGAAATATGGAGATTTCCCTCCCTAAAAGTTTAGTATTAATTAAACATCTATGAAGGATCTGCATCATGGATGTGGAGCCGTTAGGTTAAAGGGGGTCATTCACACTATTCTCTGCATATCAATAATAACGTGCACTTCGAGATCACTCGCTAACAGGTTGGATGCGGTGGTTGCTATGCAGATAACTGTGCAAAGAACATTACAGACAACCGGGAGTATAGTCTTATTCAGGCTGTTCTAAAACAATGGAGCATCTTCAGTCAGATGATTACGAGGATGTGCAGTAATACAGACTGCTCCAGGGATTTTGGACAAATCTTAGATAATATGATAATAACAACCCTTCCTTTCTCTCTAGGATTCTAATATACGTTTGCTGTTTTGGGTGAAGTTTCTCCACCTTATTGATTGTTCTGTTACTAATTAGTAGCATGTAGAGATGCACAGATTATAAAATTCTTGGCTCAAGCAGATGTCTAAAATAAAAACATGGCCGATACTGATGTGTTTTTTTGTTTGTTATTTATTCTGTCTTTGAAGCCACAGAAACATAAGTGAACAATTTTAAAAGTCTTTCAGATCTTCATCATATTATTATGTAATGAGTACAAATTCAATTAGACAAGTTTATAAAACAAAAACAACTTTTCAGTTCTGCCGGAGCACAGTGTTCATGCAACATTTTATTTAACGAACATTTGCAACTGCCATCGGTGAACGTTATCATTTTTTGCCGATGGCAGTTAACGAGCCAAACATTGGCCGATGTTGATTGGCCGCTGCATCGGTGCATCACTAATAGCATGCATACGCGTAATGTAATAAGCAAATAATGAATGAAGCAAATCATTATTTATGAATTTAACCCCACTAGGACAGGACATAAGCCACCAGCTCATATCGCGTGATGTTTGATCATCGTAATATCAAGGCTTGCAACATTCATATCACAAAAAGGACTATGTGCGAGTGCACCAATTGTTTGCCACAGTATTTACTAGACTTTAAAATTTGTACTTTTTGTTTTTCTGCAATATTTAGCCAGTAGGAAAGTAAGAGCTGACATTAAGCACAAATGACATTGCCAAAAATGATAAAGGTCACAGTATAGGAAGCACATTAGAAAGAAGGAAACAGACATATGTCCACCTGATATAATCATTGAAATTTTAACTAATATTACACCACAAACAGGTTTTTTTTATATATTTTGCAATCCTTCAGCAGATTAGCAAAAATATTGCAAAAAAGGTCAATTGTGCTGCTCTGCGAGCAACATATGAGGTTTGCTGCAGCGTGCAGCTGGTGTAAAGCCGGCTTCAGAAGGAAATAACATCCAGTCGAACACATTCACTCCTGCCCTCATTATGTAAATGTACATGTAGTGTCAAAGCCCATAAGGAAGAGCACAAAGAAGAAAAAATGCACACACAGACTTGGTGCAAAGCATTCCTACAACCTGGCAGATTCTAGGTAAGAGGAGAAGCCTCTCATTCTGACATTATGGAGATTTGGCTCCTGCAAGAACGCGCGCGTCCGCAGCGTCAGTCGTGGGTTTGACAATGTATCCCGATGACAGCAAGAGAATAAAGAAGGCTGCAAATGTGTACAAAAAGATACTACATGTGTAACATTTATCTTCAATGTTGTGGGAAGTGGGAGAAGGAATGTTATTCACAAAGAATTGTTCAGAATGGCAGGATTCTTACATGCGACGTCCTAAAACGTGTCTGTGCTGCAGAGGGACATGAGGACGGACAGGAATGTGGCGTAATGCCTCGCTCCTGTGCCGGAGTCAGGACTTAAGTTGCTCCTGTTACATAAGCCTGTCTTCTTTGTTATAAACTTTCTGTACGCTCTGAAAATACCCGGTGGGCTGTTGTACAACGGATAAAGAGCCTGTGTTCTGATCCCAAAATTGATGCTGGCCACAATGTGACTTCTATTAATGTAATTCATCCAAGCCTCAGGTGGGAAACAGTCATGCAGAGGCTCTTTCTGGACGCCTCGCACAACAAACAGGACAGAGGGAGATTCATTTGAATCATCCAAAACAAAGATAATAAATATGTGGAGTCACACTAGAACCGCCCTTTAGTTCAATCCAGAGAACAGCTGATTGTCTGATGCTGGGACCGGTTTGACAACGTCCTTTTCAGCAGCACATTCTGATCAATGCCAACATTGATGGCCGACTATTTATAGATGTGTGGAGAAACCGTGTCACAGATTTAAAAGTCTGTGTGGAACCAATTTGGTTGCCAGTTTCACTTTGAAAAACAACTTCAACGCAGAAACAACAGAAATTTATCTTTTTAACATGCGGGACATTTTAAAAAACATCGATTTAAACCTGCAAATTACACAATTAATCACACAACAAAGCGACACAGACTCTGTTTAAGGACTAGAATTATGGACTTTAAATGTTCACAATCACCAATAAATACCAACATGGGCTGAATTTAGAACAATTTAGAGACCAATTAACTTAAAAGTTACCTTTTTGGACTGCAGGAGGAAGCTGGAGTACCTGGAGAGAACCAATGATTGAGCAGAGAGAACAAGCCAACTTGATGCAGAAAGAATGCAGGCTAAAATGTGAACCCAAGGCTGTAACCACATAATCCATCAGCAAATCAAAAACTTAAAACTATGGAATTCTATTTACATTTATATAAAGATAACTCAGAATACAACCCAAGTAATAAAGTCCTAAAACTATTTTACTGGCCCAGTTTTATTTTGGTATTTTCTCCAAAGGCAAACATTGATAACTGCCGCTATTCACTGAGAAAGGGAACAATAAAAATATGTCGTCTTATAAATAAAAACAAACTAACAAACGAAAGACTGCAGTGAATGATAAATACATTCAGAGACAAAATCAGTCTGCACCGATCAGACTTACAGTTTATTCTAAAAAACCTGAGATGTGTAGAAACTGTTGCTTCATTTAAAACATTACTGAAAAGTAATCAAAAATATCTCAACAATAAACTGTTTCTCTAATCGCTGTTGAGTGACTGGAGAACGAGATTTTTAAATCAGTTTCCTCAAAGTTTCTGTAAAACATTTTGGACTGCCTCATATTAATGGTGTCACATCAATAAAGTTAACCTTGCTGAAGTCAAAAACAAAAAAAGACCCCACATTTGGTACAAACATCAATCCTAGGCAATATCCACATCGGTGACACTATTTTCAGACAATTAAAAGTTTTAAACAGTATATATTCTAAGGATAAAGCTATTAGCAAATGGTGTTTATTAAATTCTTTAATAGCAATTTAACTCTTAAGAAAACAGATGCTACATCAGATTTGTGTTACGTATTGATCCATGGATAAAATGACTATAAGGGGAGAGTTGTACGATCGTACTTTACCTTGCAAATACTAGCTTTCTAGTTTCTCTGACATCAGAGCATAAATGTGCAACAGCTAAACATGAAATAAATAAATCAAATTTAATAATACAATATTATTTATCAATCACAGCAAATTATAAAAGGAAGTAGCAAAGAAATAGCACAGGACAAACTCTACAATAAAGAAGCTAGACTGTCAGCAATCAGGTGCGTTACAGGTTAAAATTGTTAATAACTAACCATGTTCTCAGCCAAACTTCATTCAAATTTTTAGTAAACTTTCAAAATGTCACAAAACAACAAGACAAAAATAATAATTTAGGCACTTTTCCATCTGCTGTCTTGGAGTAAATCAACCAGGTTGTACAGAGAGCAATTTCATCATTTTTTCATCATAATTCATTGACATTATGCATGTCTGTAGTAAACGGGGAGTAGTAAAATAAGTTTACTACTTGATTTTAGTTGGTAAATCTAATTCCATCCACCCTTTACAGCATAAACTCTCTCAGAAAAGCCTAAAACCACCAAATGCGAGAGTAAAAGCTGTCTTGTGAAATCAAGAAAGGCATTTTGAATTTTACCATTTTAATCAGGCTTTTCTAATATAAAACTTTTAAAAAATGAGTATAAACAGCAATTATAACAACCAGGCCTGACATTTCATTCATCTTCGTACCTGAATAAAAAAAGCAGACTATAATTTCAGGGGTTCTGTTGATGCTGAAAGCCCATTTTAATCAAGCAGCAAAGTGTTTACTTGCATGGAAAGCGAGTAACTGTGAGCCGATCACTTTTAATACTAGGATGGTTGCAGCCAGGCTTGTTTACCAAGATCTTAATGAACCAAGATGTGCACATTAATACCAGCCTTAAAAAACTAAATGATAATAAAAAATACATCTTTGAGCAGTCAAAAAAAAAAAAAGACAAGCTTTTCTATTTTTACCAGTTTTAATAATGTATAACCAGCTAAAGCTGATCCAGGGAACAATAACTGCAGGATTGATGCAACATTGATTCTACTAGCATTTACACCCTAAATCTCCTCAGGTACTAATGTTGAGCTCCTTCATGCAAAATTACAAATTGTTTAGGAAGTGTGTCAAAAGTTCAGATGCAACAATTAAACGGCCAAAGATCAGAGGTTCAACACCAAGAGGTGTAAAACAATATCAAAACTAAGAACTCTCATCATTTTCTTTTTGAAAACACGTCCACTCAACAGCATTTACTTGGATGGTTTGACAGATGCCTTGATTCTATGTGGATCTGTAGCAAAACTCTGTTAAAACTGCTGTAAAGCGGTTGTAATTCTGCCATGTATGCATGTCATTTGAAAACAAAAATAATATTGCTTTAAACATGAATAAGAAAATCTTGTCCTGTGGTATCTTTTAACGGCCATGTGTATGGCTGCTGCGTTGCCGTTCTACGCTGTGATCAATTTCAAGCATCCTGTATCAGAAGGTGAGTGAAACATCTGGATAACATAGTGCAACATTATGAAAATGTATCATTGTGTCATTACTACAATATTCCAACCTAAAATTACGCCTGTATGGTAGTAATGATACTTGTGAGTTGTATACACAACGTGATGTGAGCTTTGTGGTGGCTTTTATTTAATTAACATGTTTAAAACCATATTTGCAGTCTGACTTATCTTGATATAATTGTGCATGCTCGTGTTGTTCATATTCTCCTGGTGCATACGGTCTTCTTAGGACATTGAAATGAAAACTGTGTGAAACAACAACAAAAAACGTTGGAAACGGCCACAATCATAATTAGTAAGTCAAAGCAAAATTTGTGTCTGCATTAAAACTGAGTGGTGCATCTATAGTCAAATTAGTTTGACCTAAATTCAAAAACAGCTCCAATAGCTGTAAGTATAATAATCATTAACCCACACAAACGATATTTTTTACAAAAATGTGCAGGTTAAAAAGCCAAAGCTGGAAAGAGCTGTTGGTCACAGCGAGACTGAGGCGGGGACAGCGATTGTTCCCAAACAGAGTCGTCATTCAGAGCTGTTGCCTCCATGGTTGAATGGAGTCAAATCAATAATTGCCTAGGGATTGATCCCACACTGGGCTGCATCCCAGCACAGTGGCAACAAACTGGGCCTTTCAGATGTGACTCACTTCACTTAAAAGCTGCACTCCTAGACTCTCTGGTTAATAAAGCAGAATTTGTCCCAAAATGTCGTGGTAATTGTTCAGAAAACTCTGAGGGGAGTTAGGAGGGAAGTGCTTCCTTGCAGAGAAGGCTGCTCCCAGAAACCCTGACCAGCTTGTTCCCAGTTTAACTGGAGAGTGCCATGGATGCTAGGCTAAGTGAGAGGACTACAGCTGACATGTCCTTTAATTTACCCCTCTGACATCAGTAGAACTGCACAAATATTGATGTTTTTAATAAAAACAAACACAAACCAAGAAGAGACCCTTCCATTGGTTCTGACCTCACTTCCTTTGACATCATTGGCTGGACTGGGGGATGGGCAGAGAGCAGCTAGCTAGCTAGCCAAGCTGGCTTTCTAACCAGCTTTTGTCCCACGCAGCCGCGCACAAACGCCTCATTACGTGCTCCGGCGTCTATCGCCGACGCCGAGGCGGTGGGAACCCGAGCTGGAGCCGAACCGAGCGGTTTCCGGTGGAGGAGCGACGCCGCGGCTCCCCGGGACAATACAGGAAGAACCGTTTCTCCTCACGTACCTCTGAAGTGCATGAGAGCCACCGGCTGGAAAGGCCCGTTGGAACCGGGTGCATCCACGACCATCTTGTCTCCGGGTTTATCGCATGTCAACATCTAAAGCCAACCAGGAAGGCGCTCCACTCAGGGCGAGAGGCCGGCCTCCATTTTAGCACAAAAGCGGATGAGAAAATGAAGCTCCGCTGCGGCTGGAGGCAACTGGCTCACTGGTGACGTACGCAGGAGCGGCGCGACCTGATTGGCTGAACTCGTACTGCTGCGGAGCAATAGCAGCGCAGGCTGAGGACGGGGCGGGAACGTGATTGGTGGAGAGGGTGAAGAGGGGGCGGGGCGTTTTTGTGCCACAGCTTATTCTTTATGGTGGAGCTTTCTGCACAGATCTGAGATCAGAGTTTTTTAAATCTGTTGCCATTAACTCGGATTTCAGCATAATCTCCTTTAGGATAAGAAGCCGGATAGTGATAGGATAGACTGGATCTTCAAAGTTTTCTATTTTCGTCTTTTCTTGGTTATTTTTCTTGGTATGTGAAGAAGGTCAAAAAAGATTTAAATGATAAATTCAATGTTCAACAGCAGGCAGTGCAAAGGTTTCCAGTAAGAAGAGTGAGAGAATTTCCTGCAGACATTTCTGGTGAAATCTTTACACACACCAAGCATGCATGTCATTCATTTGGAGCTTTGAATAATTTACATGAACCATTTACTTTTAGTTAGGAAAAGGAACTTTTTTATTAATCCACACACGAAAGAGATTAATACAGGTTAAAATATCAGATTTTTTAAAGGTTATCCTTTTTCGACCCTGAAAAAAATTATCGCCATCAGGTTAAAAGAAGTTAAGTTCTGATATATTCAGGGAATCCCAGGCACCAAAACAAACTCATTTAAGGTCTGAAAACACATTTAAAGGTTAGATAAGACAAAGACTGAGCTGTTTGGCCATGATAACAAGATGAATGCTTGGTGAAGTTAGTATGAGGCTATCGTCAGTCACTGTATGCAAACTTTTGCATATTTTAACAAATAAATCTCTAACATTCTTTTTCCTCTCATTATTCTGGCAATTAGCAAAAAGAAATAATGTTAGTAATTCAAGTTGAACTAAAACAGGAAGTTTCGTGTGATTGAACTTCACACAGAGATAATAAAAACCTGGATTTATGTTTTTATTGGGTATATGTAAACTCCTGGTTTCATATGTTTGAGTTGACTGTTCTATAAAGCAGACAGTTTAAAAGCATGGTTTCATTTCTAACTAAATAAAGCCACAATCAGCCTCCTCCCGTGATGGAAACACTCTAGCCGACGTAATATGAGGACTTTATGACTCACAAACTGTTGGGAGAAATTGAGGGATTTTGTTATTGTAAATCATGTTTTTATGTTACTTACAAACAGGAAATGAAAGTGAGTAGAGACAAACCAAAAAAACAGGATAAAACTAGAGACAAACCAAAAAAACAGGATAAAACTGCTGTGGCCCCAAGCAGTGTTATAAACCTATCTGACCAATAGAGACTAACAATCACTGAATATTGATAAATGTATACGTCAGTTGGTGTTTAATAGTTACTTCAACATGTGCAAATAATATTTAAGAAGAGTGGATTATGTATCTGTTGTTCTTTTAAACACAATAATGTGACTGTCTGTTTTATCATGTGATGCATAAGAGAACATACTGATACGAAGTGAAACCACACTGACACCACAAGACAAGCCAGGTCTTTAAGGATAGCGGGACTCTGAAAGCCCTTTTCACATTTAAAACCCAAGACATGATGGTGTATTTAAAAAGATGGACCATCACAATCAGTTAAGTCAGTTTTAGCGACTGTTAGCTTAAGGCTGAAAGCTTTGTTCAACACTAACCAAACTACATGAGGATTCCCAGTAAAGTCGTGCTGCAGCATCTCAACTCGATTTAAAGATGACATGCAGGTTTGCCTTGGTCTTCTGGTGCTTAAAGTCACAAATCAATAACTGGAAATTCTCTTTCAGGATTTTCCAAACAGCAGATTTTGTTGGTTCTGATAAAAAAAAAAGTTGCCATATTCTGGAGCATTGGA
Organism: Orestias chungarensis; assembly: GCA_032876305.1. Lineage (NCBI taxonomy): Eukaryota > Metazoa > Chordata > Actinopteri > Cyprinodontiformes > Cyprinodontidae > Orestias > Orestias chungarensis. The sequence continues at coordinate 2,632,977 of JAVLVB010000569.1, read as the reverse complement.
TCATCAAGATTTATTTATTTATTTGGTAAATGTGACATGGGCCTTTGTTCTCTTTTTGGTCAGCGTACATTCTGGTTTTTGAACTTTGAAAAAGAGACAGATTGTTGCCCGATATGTCTTTTATTTGACACCATTGTTTTAGATGTTCCAGTTTCTTATGTGACCTCCTGGTTGGTCCTGGTCAGACACGGATTATTTCTCTATTTGTGGATCAATGTAGCTTTCACTATGCTTTAAACCTAAAGCATTATAGATGCTTTGTTATATTTAAAACAACACTAAAGCAGTTTTAGTTTTGGTTGATTTTGCTTTTCCTTGAAGGAAGACTGCATTTCCCATGAGCACTAGAGCATAGCGTAGTAAAATCGCCTGTAGTTGGATTGAAGTACTTAACACTGCTTTAAACTTCTCCATTTACTATTTTTATGTATCCTTCAATTTAAAAAAAATATTGGTAACACCATAAATAGTTTTCCTTTTTACATCTGAAAGAGTGTTGGTCTCCACATGAAATAAAAACATAAGGGATATAAAAAATGGTCAGAATGATATATTTAAAAATCGAAATATTTTACATTTATAAACATGTTCAGAACAAAAACAAAAATCACTAAAACAAATTTTTTTTAGTTTTATAAAGGAAAAAAATATATATATTTTTCTAGCCAACAGGTAGCAGCAAAGGTTTGACAATTTCAGCAAGAGGTTCATGGAAACTAAAACCTATGGCTGAATGTTTTACTGCCACCTGGCAGAGAACACTGTTGGATCCTCTTCATCAAAGTTGCATGGCTGTTCTGCTGACAGGAGTCGGTTCAGAGACCTCCAGTAAACTGGAATTAACCAACAAAAGGTCACTAAATCGAAGGACTCATTTTTGTTACAGTGGTGCAATATTACTTTAAAAATAGCAACATTTCTCTGACGATATACTAAAAATTCACCAGCAATTCTCCGTTTGGATGAGCTGAATATTTATCGTATCTCACATGAATTATATGTTTGCAGCTATGAGGGGCCGTGAAGACAAATACATTGCAGTCAATATATATCTGCTGTTTAGCCTATTTTTGTTTTTGCAGTAGATTATAATGCAAGTTAAATATCGGAAAAAAACTATATGACAGGCAGCTGGAACAAAGTGGTATGTTTTGGTTTATAGTGAAATACATATTTAAAGAAACCGGTGAGCAGTTTAGACAAATTTCTTCTACCACACTTGCAGATCCGTCCTGTCGAAGCGTGGACATATCTGCCCATGGCCACATGTTGCCCTGTTCGTGGCTGGCTGCACCTTTAATCAGACAAAGCTTGACCCGTATCTTAGGCTGGTAATTCTACTATGTACAGTTAAAGTGTTTGCTTTTAAGCACTGGAGGAAGAAAATCTTTACCCAATGGAAAGGGTGGAAGGATTAACACTGATCAGGTATGAGTTTAAGTCTTTCCATCTCACACCAGAGTCTCAACATACAGCAGAAAATAAGAAAATGTAAAACCATAGAAGTCGCCAAGTAAATGCAAAATAAAATTGAGAAGCTGAGTTGACAAGCAAATTGTTTCTGTATTTCTGTTTCGTTTTTGCTTTGAAGCATTTTGTGGTAGAATACAAATATGTTAAATACCCTTTAATAGGCAAAACTTAATTAACAGCTGAGCCAAAGTGGAGAAGACTTAGGACCGTAGGGATGCTTCCTTACACCCTGTAAGCCCTTTGTTTTGAACACCTGTATGGGGGGACGCAGCACATCCAGGTATCCTAATAAAGCACTGCTGTGTATCAGTTACAGGAAGTCACTTAGGCCAGGTCCTGTCAGTAATGCTGAGTGCAAACAAAGAAGTCATAAAAGATTGATGCAAATCTTCAAACCAAAGCCTCTCCGTCTCTTCTTAGATTCACCGTCAGCAGGATGCGTAATGGTTTAGTCAAGCGGTTGACTTGCTTGCCCATTTTAGAATAAAGTTCTTTGCCTGATCAATCTTCTCCGGGTTAATGAACCTGTCTGTTTCTAGAAGACCACTAAGGGTTTGGTAAGGATTGTTTTCATTTCTTATGGACTGACTTGTTGGACTAATGTCCTTTACCTTCAGGTAAGGCAGGAGATGGAGTTGATTTCACGTAATCTGCATTAAAGAGCAGGCAAGCAGTCTGCATAGTAATTAATAATGTACCAAGCAAGGATCTAGAAGTCTAAAAGGTGGCAATGAAGATCAGCTGAGATGATGAATTCTTAATATGAGTAAATATTTATCGTTTTAGATAAAAAATCCTAAAATATTGGATTTTCCTAAGCTGTTATTTTTGCACACTGGTTAAAATTATGAATAAAATACTTTAACGCCTATTATATAGACTGTACATTTAACTCAACATACCTGCAAGAGCTGGAAGTTTCTGCAGCTCTCTATTAGCACTGAGCGGGAAGGAGGAGGTGCTGAACCTCTTCTCTCTATTCACTGCAGAGTGGGACCCTGGTTGCTTCACCCTCAACAACTGAGCTGCAGGGGGAACCTTCTTACCTGAACCCTGTGGAAACAGAAACAGCAAAGGATGGGTGGCTGTCACTGGAGTGAGGTCATGTAATGTGGTTTGTGCACCGCAGGAAGTGGGACACGAGCGACTTTGATCAGGTGAAGAAAGAAAAGCGTTTGAAGGCATCTTCGTAAAGAGGTCAGGTTCCTTTCCTGTCCGAATAAGATTGAGTGACTCTCCGTCAGGGAACATGATCGCAACAGACCGGTGTTGTGTGTTGCATCTGCCCCCGTTATCACTTGTGATGAAATGCAGACAAACTAAATGATCTCAGATTGAGCAGATAAAGCTGTCAGAGGTACAACTGGTGCTGATTTCATCTGCATTCACTAACTGACAAAGGATGTAGCCACAGTCATGTCCCCCAATTTATAGCCATAGCTACCAAAAAATTTGGCTAAAATAAATTAGATTATCCAAAATAAAAATTCATTTTAACTGAAAGTTAATTGAATTGAATCCAAAAATAGTAATAGATAGATTGATAGAGAGCAATAATACATGTTAGTCAATTGAGTTGGCAAAGTACAAATGGATATCAGAAAAATAGAAAAGGTAAATATTAGAATGATAACCATCCAGTTATCTGGACCTAATTTTAAATATCTATATTCTATCTTAAGTATCAGCACTTAATAACTGTGCAGGCCACCTTTTGCAGGATTTACTGCATCAGAGTGGGGTCCTGTTTAGGTGTTGACAAAGCCCAGGTTGCCATGATTGCAGAAAACTAAACACAGTAACCATTTGATCTTCAGAGCTGAATTAGGTAACTTTAGTCCAGCAAACAGCAACTCCAGGTACTTTTAAGGTGCGCTTGGTACAAATCTTAAGCTAAATCCAGAGTTTTCTCAGAAAACTCCCAACTACAGCTTTAAAGTAGGTACTGTCTGCTACTTTTCAGAGTGTGGGCCAGTGCCAAGTCCTTCTGCAAGATTAAATAAGGATCTTTACAAAGCTTGTGGCAAACAGTTTCCTGGTAGATGGGTCCTCTGACTTTAGACTAAATGACAATGGACCGTCACTGTCTTCATATCATCCCTGACTGTAGGAAGTTTACACTGGACTACCAGGAACCTAGATTGTGTCCCTTTCCTGTATTCCTATAGATGGTAAGACACTATTTTTTCAAGAAATTCAAAAAATCATCTGAAAAGTTGAAAATAAGATTTTTTTAAATGTAATTGTAAGATACTTTAGATATTGTCTGGTTTGGGAGTCGCTTACTACAGAAAGTTTAATGCTTGTAGGCCATGTTCTGGAGCATTACTGACATTTGTTATGAATCAGCCCAAACTTCTTGAAGGGGTTTCACTTCACTAGCTTCTAAAACCTTTAGTTATCCCTGTTGCTACCACAATTTTTCTTTCCACTCAACTTTCCCTTACTATGCTTGGATGCATCCTTCTGTAAACAGTCTATATTTGCAGTAACTGCCTACTGAGCAAAAAAGGTCATCAGTCTTTCTTATGATTGTGTAAATAATAATATCTCTGAATTAAAATCTATTCTATTGGTCCTATTTTTTATAAATTATATTTTATGTTCCATTGTCTATTACCCATAATTATCTAAATTCAAATCACTTTAATATTTTTTGTAAGATTAAAATAATGGAAATAAATGAACCAAGTTAATAATATAGATGTAAACTCAAGTTGGACAAACAGTTTAAGGTCTCATCCTAACAACTCTTTTTATCATAAGTTAGGGACGGAGATCAACAATTTCCTAGTGGTGGAAAAAATAAAGGGAGGGTTAATGAAGCCAGATACAGATGCAGTCGGTCACAGGCCTGAGGGCTTTGTCCCACTGCTATATTTAATCATCTGGCAAAGCAGAAATAGCTCTGGACAAAAATAACCATCACAATTCTCTGCATTATTCCCATGGAATAAAAGTACTGTTAAAGAAAATAGAGTCACAAGATCACGCCACGCATCATATGAGCAACTCTGTCTGGTATACACAGTGAAAGAAAACGATAATAAACCTTAGAAAACAACATCGATTGGTAATAATGTCTGGTTAATACACTGACTTGAGATAAGATTGTGCAGCTCATTTAAAACAAAAGATCAATATAAAGACAAAACAAAAAAACATTAGTAAATGTTAAGTATCCTTAAAAGTATTTTTTAGAAAAACTGATTGTTTAAAAATAAATAGTGTTGACTTACATCTTGGTCTTCTCCAGGCCCATTTTTGCTTCCAGATTTTTTCGCTCTTCCAGACTTGCAGGATTCCTTCAGAGTTTTTATTCAATAAGGATGAATTTATAACCAAAAATTCAATATGCAAACTAAACTTTTGTGACAAATGACATTACCTTTTCTTTCCTGCTCTTGTGAGGCATCCTGAGAGGAGGCAGGTGCTGATCACTCACAAACAGATGCTTGGTTAAATGTCTCCTCTGGGTCTCCCCTCTATCCATCCATTCTTCATGGGACTTGAGTCTGAGGCTCATAAAGGTCTCATCCCACTGGTTTTTCGACACAAGTCCCGCTTTGATGGAGGGAAACACTGACAGGCAACTTGGTGCTGCGGCAGCTGCACTCTGTGGTGCCTTCCAGCCTGAGTCCGACAGCCGCACAGATGTAGTACACAAACACGGCCACAAGAGGGCAGCCAGTTAACATGCACTGAGGTAAATTCACCCTAGGTGGGTAACGATGCAAAGAGACATAGTAGTTTGGAAATATTTAACTGTTATTGGTGTAAAGAAGCTTATTTAGGCTTTTTTAAGAACATGAACGTTTAGAAACGGTGGAAAACTATTTGAACTCAACGCCTCCCTCTGCTGGTCAGGAGAGATTTTCTGTCTTTAAATGTTGTTTAATGGCAAATGCATTGAATCAGTTTTAGAAGAAAAAAAAAGCCACAGACAAGGTTAACCAAACATTATCAATAACATGTACAGATTTTGATGTACTTTTAATTTTTCATTCAACCATTAACTTTTATTTATTTATTTAATTTCTTTATTTATTTGGAGTGGGGTTGGAAATAAGAGAGATGGATTTTATTTAAAAAATATATATATACAAATAAACAAGTGTTACAATTACGACATCCTGAAACTTTCTGGGGAACAATGTTCACTTGTGCCAAAGCAATCAACGCCCTCCTGCAAACAGACTAATCCACTAATATTTTGTGAGTTATCAGAGGTAATGAACAGTTACATGGTAGAAAGCCCTCCGTGCCATCACCCTAATCCGATGATCCGAGGAGAGATCCCTTGCTGACCCACTTCAAAACGTAAGCATTGCCTTTAGTTGGAAGAAACATGTTAGTAAAAATTCAAAAAATCATTTGAACCTAAATATACCAGGGGTATGACTAATTTAGGGCTCACTGTATGCAAACCTTAAGGTCTTCAGAGCTATACAGAAATCTGTCATTGAGGCCCACAGACGTTTAGTGGAAAGATATTAAAACTTTGAAATGGAGTCTGTGTTTTAAGACATGGGCTACAACTGTCACTTGTCTTTTGTTAAATGAAGGACTGGACTGATGTTCAGTTGTCCACTTGTCAGAGGTCCAATGCAAGAAACATAAGTTTGCATATCATTTTGATGTCAACACCCCCTTATCTGCAGAGCGAATGGAGAATGGACCAAAAGTTTGTTGGTCCCTGTCATCAGAGCAACCCTCTAGTTCTTTTGAAGAGCTTGACGGTTCCCTTCAATTACTTTATGGGCGTGCTTATATTATATTATACTATATTAATATATATTGTATATAATATAAGCACGTTATAAAATTATATTGATAAAAATAAATAATATTATTATATTGACTGAACATATAACTTTAGATCTGCAAATTCCTTTTCTCTCCTTGGTTATTGTGTAAACACAACATCAGAAACAATAAACTTGTTTTTACTGAATTATTACAATACAATAATAATAATAGGCTCCGTAATGTGTTTTTTGACATCCTAGTGAAAAATGGTACATACTGTATATTTCATTAAAAGTGGTAAATACATTGGCTGAATGTCTGTTCTGCTGTAGTAATGCTGTCCATATGGTGGCAGTGTGGGATCGTTTTGTACTGATTTTCCTTGTTATTTCATTCATTTTCGTGTTAGAATAAAGTCTTTTTTATAAGTATTGTTTAAAACAGCAGTGCAGCAAAAAATGTTTTTGTGTTTTCATTGGAAAATAAAAATCAATAAAAATCAAAACAAAGGGAGCAAGAAATGTTTTCTTTGCTCAATATCTTCATGCCATAAACAGACAAACTCCTTTTACCTTCAGGAAAGGGACTGATCATCATCATGACTGATTAAGGCAAAATGAGCATGACTGCATCAGTGGGCTTTAAAACACAGAAGATGTGTCCTCTGCTGCAGCTGCTGACATCTTGAGGTTGGTGTGTGTTCATCAGCTTTTGTGAGGGTTCTGTTTTCTGGAGCTTTGTGTCACCATCGCTTCACAATCAGATCTTCATCATCAGCTCCATGTTATTACTGTATGATATGGCTCAATTCATTTCCTGTCTCTGCAGCAGCTCATACTGCGACAGCCAAAGAGATAAATATTCCCCTAGATTTATTGATTTCTTTAAGTTTATTTTGTGCTTGTGTGTTCTGATTTTAGTATGAAAACAACCCTTAAGCAGGTGAAAATAATAAGCTACATAATTTAAATATCTTAATTTCCAGCATAAAAGTCAGGATATTTTGGGTAATTTGGTGTTTTGTTTTTTTGTTCAATTATTTTTTTCTAGAAATGATATTTAGACAACATGTTCAACAATTTTTAAAAACAAGTATCAGTTTGAATTTAATGCAAATTTAAAAAAAATGTATTGCATAGCAGACATACAGACTAAGGACGTTATCTAAAGTGTTTAATAAATGTATGTAAACCATTGTCCTCACTGTTTGCGTTTGAATCAGACTAAACTGTTTGTTTTCGGGGAAATTTTGATGAACAAAATTATTTTTATTTGTTAAATCCCAGAATATTGAGATCTAGAAATGAAAACCACAGATGTAATGTAATCTAACTTGTCTGAGTGAAATAAAGGCATACCTACTGCAGTGGACCCCTGTCTATTTTTTGGCTCAGAATTTGTTGATATTGGCATATAAATATACCTATTTATGGATTTCATGTGTCGAACATAACTACCAACTGTTTGCGGAAAATCTGGCTATTTTTTATCAGTACATCTAAAATATTACAAAGAAAATGCAACTTGGGAAGCTGAAATATTTCGATGTGATGCTAATTGCAGCCAATCCCAGAGTTCTATTCATTTATCCTGGTACTGTTTGGTTTTGCCTTAAACATCAGAGGCACGAAAGACCGTGGATGTTAGCTTCTGTGGTAGTGTCAAGACTAATGTGTTTGTTAATGCGTATGTAATGTCTGAACTTAAAATTTTTCAAATGTGACATCATGGAAGTGGAGATGCTGACTAAGGTTAAAGGCCACTCAGCAAGGAAGAAGTCAAAAGTCTACAAGAAATAGGAAAAAATCGGAAGGAAAGATATTGGTTCTGGGATACATGTGATGCCATTATGACCACGTCTGCTACCGGTAGGAGTTCTTTGAGTTTCCCTCCTTAACCATTCACCCTCCAGAGGACGGATGCCCATTTAGGCCACTTGTTAGACCAGTACACCAGTAAATTGTAAGATTTGCCTTTTGGGGTGTGCTCTTTCTTCACAACAACAGATCTGAGATCCGGACAACAGTAGACAAAGCTCCAGTCTGTCTGTTCATCTCAAATTCATCCCACCATCTGAAACTGAACCAACCCAAAGGGCCAATCCAACTATTTATTATTTTTGTTGTATAATTGTTGCACCTTGAAAAAAGAGCAGTTCATAAATATGAATGAAGCCCAAACCTATTCAAGTTAGTGCTTCTAATCAGCACATTTGCATTTCGGACCAGAAGCAGCAATCTTCTAAAAATAAAAATTAGAACCCCACAGTTTTTATTTTTCTCTTATTTTACGCATTTAAATAAAAAAAGAAATAAAAAAAAAGAAGCTGCAGCTGCTGAACTGTTTCATGCAGACGTCGTGCGACATGGTGAGTGAAGCGAGGTTGACGAAACAAAGCGGAGCAGCCAATACAGGGCTAATGAGAAGGGCGGCACAACAAGAACTTGTTTGTTTTTCCGAGAGAGAGAGACGGAGGTAGAAATGAGCAGCTTGTCAGAATAAAACAACAATAGTTTACTGTTATCATGGTTTAGTCAAGCAGGTGCACGATCAGCAATGATAACAGCTAAAGAACCAGCCAACCGATGCATGCCTGTTTACCTTCTAAGCATAGAAAAAGCTTCGTTTGCACCACAGACTGATTTATTATATGTCTTTTTATTTTATGTCTTCACAACCAAACGTACATGTTTCAAAGTTGTTATTTATAGATATTTGAGCTTTCATTATAGTGGTTGTGTTGAGGTAATGTAAGCTCGCTGTGCACCGCTGGCTGCTGACAGGTTTATGTTTGACATGATTAAGCGCTCTCCCTCTGTGCACTGACATGTCTTCCGGCTGCCCTCACCTCATCCCAGCAAATGGCTTGTTTGACAGGTTGGGAAAACATGGTGTTCCCCCTGCCTCTGCAACGCTATACCCAGGGACTCGGATTATCAGTTGCTCACAGTCGTTCCCTGTATTTCCCACATCTGTGGTGCTTTAGGACAACACTGTTGGATCTCGCCTCATGAGATCACAGCCCACACCTGACGCTGTGCAGACTTGAACCTTTTTTTTTTTTTATTCTCCTGAGTGTTGGAGGGCTGCTAAGAGCGCTGCTCCCTGATCTCGACCCTTGTACACATAAAAAAAATTGATTCTTTGTCGTTGTTCCAACTAAAACTATATTTAGCAAACGTAACCTTTGTGTTGCTACAACTATCAGTGGAAAGGTAGAACTATCTGGTCAAACAGCAAAAAAGCGTATGAAAGGGTTTGCAATGGTGCCCTTTCAGTCTTACTTCTGTAAAGTTGCAGATGTAAAAAAAGGACTTAGCAATGATCAGAAATGTTTTCTGTTAGCTGAACTTTAAAGGTTAACAGTCATTTCTTGTACCTGCAGTATCGACACAACTAAGAAAAAAATGTAAGTTTATTTTTATAGCAAACTTAAGCATATAGCAAATTGATCATACTCAATTGACATGATGGTAATTGTCAATCAAACCAGCGAGTTTGCCGTGATGGCATATTGCCCTGTGGTAAAACATCCCTTACCCAGAGTGAGGGTACCCTGCTAACCTCTGATAAAAATGTTGGGATTTATCACTGCGTTCGTGCTGCAGTCATAGAGATTCAGTGAACAATATTTGTCACCTTAATCTTTTGCTCCACTTCACAGTTTTCTGTCAGATTGAAATCAGGACTTCGTATTGCTTTAAAACTAAATTTGTCCGGGATATATATATATATATATATATATATATATATATATATATATATATATATATATATATATATATATATATATATATATATTGGGTTTACTGCATGTATAATAATCTAAGAAATTTCCTTCTCTGATGGAGTTGAAGCAACACTAAAGAAGTTTGAGTTTTGGCAGCCAATGGATAAAGGCGGTTGTGTTTTTTGTGTGAAGGAAGACTGCACTTCCCCAGACTTTGCGTAGAACCAGAGAGAGCTATTTTTCAGAAATCATCAAAATCTGCAGAAACAACTCTTGTGTCCTATTTGCTACAGTGAGCAGATTAACAAACCTTCCAGTCTTGATCCCCTTGGAACTGATTTCTACATCTAAATGTCAAGAGTTTGCAGTATTCTTTAATAACAAAGTTCAAGGCATTAAAAATGCAATTGTTTCCACAACAGACATAGCTCCTCTACCCCCAGTTAGACATATGGAGTTGACACACTTCACACATGTCTCAGATAAAACAGTTGAAGAGATCATCTACAGCCTGAGTCCATCTACTTGCTGCCTGGATGAGTTACCCACTAGATTCCTAAAGTCTGTGCTGAGCAGTTTGCTGCCTCAACTCGCTCAGTTAGTCAATATCTCACTTCAGACTGGAATATTCCCAAAGGCTTTGAAAACTGCTGTTATTAAGCCTCTCCTAAAGAAGAGCAGTCTGGATACCACAGTACTGAACAACTATCGGCCCATATCAAACCTGCCATTCTTAGGAAAAGTGCTGGAAAAAGTTGTATACCAACAGCTGAGTGACTTTCTCCTGTCTAACAATGTGTTTGATGCTTTCCAGTCAGGCTTTAGGCTCCACCACAGCACTGAGACAGCTCTGATCAAGGTGACAAACGACATCCGCCTAAACTCAGATGTAGGCAAAGTCTCTGTCCTAGTTCTGCTGGACCTGACCGCCGCCTTTGATACAGTTGACCATGTGATTTTATTACAGAGGTTAAAAGACTGGGTGGGAATCACTGGTATGGCTCTAAACTGGTTCAAGTCCTATCTTGAAGACAGGTGTTACTTTGTTTAAATTGGGAACTGCGTCTCCCACCGAATGGGTGTAACCTGTGGGGTTCTCCAGGGGTCGATCCTGGGACCCCTTTTATTAAATCTGTACATGCTTCCATTGGGCCAGCTAATACGCAGCCATGATGTGTCCTACCACAACTATGCTGATGACACTCAGATCTACGTGTCGCTGACAC
>JAVLVB010000569.1:2562113-2621699 GCA_032876305.1 Orestias chungarensis | reverse complement strand
AAATCATTGTCTGTGGCCCACAGAAACAAAGAGAAAGTGTCATCAGTTACCTTCTGACGCTCTCTCTGGAACCTAAACATCAGGTCAAAAATCTTGGGGTAATACTCGATTCTGACCTGAACTTCAACAGCCACATTAAATCAGTAACATCAGCAGCCTTTTACCATCTTAAAAACATTGCCAGAATCAGAGGAATAGTATCTAAACCAGACCTAGAAAGACTTATCCATGCTTTTATCTCTAGCAGGTTAGACTACTGTAACGGCCTGCTCACTGGGCTTTCTAAACGGGCCTTAAGACATCTTCAGAACATCCAGAATGCTGCTGCTCGAGTTCTGACCAAAACCAGGAAATATGACCACATTAGTCCAGTCAAGTCACTCAAAGAATAGACTTTGAAACAGCCTTGCTTGTGTACAAGTCTCTTCATGAACCAGCCAGGACTCTGAGAACCTCAGGTAGTGGCCTCCCACTGATGCCCAGAGTCAGGACCAAACAAGGGGAGGCTTCATTCCAGTTTTATGCTCCTTAATTCTGGAACAGTCTTCCTGAAGAGGTGAGACAGGTTTCAACTCTGGCGATGTTTAAATCCAGGCTGAAAACAGCCTTATTTAACTGTGCATATAGCAACTGACAATATTATTACTATTATTATTATTTTATTTTAATTTTATTTCTTTTAAATTTAAAGCTGATTTTATTGTTTCATTTTCTGATCTTTTTTCCTATGTAAAGCACTTTGAAATGTCTTGTACACGAAAATGTGCTATACAAATAAACTTACCTTGCCTTGCCTTGCCTTGCCTTGCCATGAGCACCAGCACATAGCATCCTATAATCCTGATCTCCCGGTTGCCTGTAGTTGGATTGCAGTACATTTCTGTTTCCAGTGTGAAGGATGAATAGCAATGAGGTGATGAATCTAATTGCGGTGAAACAATGTCAGATGATGATGTTGAAGATAAGGAACGGGGGAAGTGCCGTATGCCGTAAAGCAGTCAGCACATTTGTAGTTGTTTTGTGTGCCAAGGTTCCTGCCACCCTCCTCAAAGTTGCTCAGTGCTGGAAACCCTTTGTCATGGGCCGAGGGGCCCATGACAAAGGTGTCATTTAACAAGCTGTAAGTCGACGTTTGATCACAACAGTTATGAAAATATTATAAAAAAGTTGAAAACTTACTTAGTGTTGCTTTAAGAAAGTAAATGCTGGCATAGAAGTAGTAGGCAGGAACCATAAAGAGAAAATAAGTTCATGTGCAAACGCTAACACTTTAAAACACCAGGGTCAGGACAAAAAAAATGGATTTAATATGATATGGAGGAACCACATTGCTGCACAAAAAGTAGGGAGCTGACAATAAACAAAGTAAAAATGGAGGTATGACACTACATGTCATCTGAAAGCTGGGATCAGAATTTCTGAATTGCCTAAATTGAAAAGACAAGTTTAGAACAAAACTGAAAAATCAATAAGGCTGCCTGGTTAGTGACAATGTCTCATTCATACTGTTTAGTTGTGCCGTTATTTCAAAGTCTCGGTTCTGCCCTCTGTGGTAAAGGCTGGTTATTAGTGTGAATGAAAGCATGATGTGGAAACAGCAAAAAAGCAGCAAAAGCTAAATAAGGCGTCGGTACACAGTATAACCGCAGTTTGATGTGTAAATTGCAAAATGTGCAATTCATAAACAACATATGCCCACCCTAGTGGGTTTAAATAAAGACACAGACACAATCCCATGTTGGCTTTCAGAGCTGACTTTCTAACTTCCTTCAGAGAATCCAAAGGAAACATCAATATGCTTCTCTGAGCGGCGCCCCATATGACAGCCTGTGGATGGAGTCATGAGACCAAGGCGCTGGTCACAGTCTGCTGGCGCCCTTCAAGGCCTTCTGCAGAGTTACTGCAGTCATCTTTGAGATGTAGGAAGTCGCCACTTGGATGAGTGTCAAATGTTTTGTGGAGGAATTGATGAGTAGAAGGTAGACATGTTAAAGACTTGAGTCACCCTAAAACATCAAACAAAGCGTTTTAACATTTGTTTTACTAAGCTAACTCAAAATCTGTCAGCATTGTTTAGCATCATTTTGGTGTCCATCTTTGTTAGGGTCTTTGGTTTGCCTGAAGAGATGGTTTCCTTTCTAAACTTTACAGCATTTGTTACAAATTGTAATATCCAAGAGATGACTGTTAAGATTCAGACCTGGAAGGAAGGAAAAAGGAAAATCCTTAAAAAGTTTATATATATTTTTAACACACATTTCCAAAACTATTTCAGGAGCAGCACAATTAATCCAGAATCATTTAAAAAACCAACAGCTAAAGGAATAAAATAACTGAAAGTGCTGGTTTGATCTTTGGGTAGAAGCAAAGCTCTTTGTTGACTCTAAAAGCCCTAAGCCCCCACATTATTCCAAAACTCAGAAGAGTTTTAACAAAGAACAAACAAAGCATTGTAAAAACAGACATTAAACAACATTAAAATGATTTAGTGTTAGCCATAAACATTAGTTTACTGTTAAAAATGGTGCCAACAACCTCTACTAATCTATCAATAATCTACCAGCTTTAGGTTCATTCCTTAAAAAATCTGTTTCTCTTTTTCTGTTTTTTACGTTTCCCTGCTAATATGAGTTATTGCAGCATAGAATCAGTTGGTCTAGAATTGTGACCATGAACCCTATTTGTTCTGCAAGAGGCTTACAGTGATGGACTCATCTGACAATGCAATGAAAAACCTACACTAGTTTTGACTCTGGCACGTGTTAGAGTGGAGGTAAACCAGCAGGGGTGACACAACAACCCCCTGAGGTGATCCTGTCGAGCTTTGAGAAACAATGAAAAGGCTTCAGCTGAAGGCTGAAAAGAAGTCAACAACACACAGGTGAGCTTTTGTTTTCCTGCCTTCTAGATTTCCAGCAATGTAACAGTGGCATCAGAAACCCCATTCACCATCCATCCATCCATCCATCCATCCATCCATCCATCCATCCATCCATCCATCCATTCATCCATCCTTCCATCCATCCATCCATTCATCCATCCTTCCATCCATCCATCCGTCCATCCGTTCGTCCCTCCGTCCAACCATCCATCCATCCATCCATCCATCCATCCGTTCGTCCCTCCGTCCAACCGTCCATCCATCCATCCATCCATCCATCCTGCATCTACACTAACTTGACCTTGGACTCTATATACAGGCAATTCAATTAAATTCAACTCAGTTTATTTATATAGCGACAATTCACAGCAGATACCATTCCCATATGTATTTTTAAGACATTAATTTAAAACCTTTCCTATCAAGGAAACCCGAAAAATTGCATCAAGTCATTGACTTGCAGCATTCACGTCTTTTGGATCGGAACAAAATAACTTGTGTTGTCTTTGACTTTACAGCTATTCCACATATTATGCAAGTTGCAACAGTGGAGATGAAAAAACTCCACTTTAAAAGGAACAAACCTTTAGCAGAACCATGGATGTACTCACTAAATTGTTCTAATTAAGGTAATAAGTATTTTTTTTAATGAAAGCTTGGTGTTATGCTCCTGAGGCTACACTTCAAAAATCGACTTGAACCTTTGTTGTTGTGAAGCATTAAATTCTCCTGATACAGCTGATAATCAAATTTATAATTTTTTTCTAGCATGCAAAACACCAGAATCTTGAAGTGGATCCCCACAACTCCATAATTATGCAATTTTTGCTGTAATTAAACAAGGAATTGCAAAGAATATTTCCTGTGAAAAAGCATTGCATAGAAAAATGAAGATAGTCAAAACAAGATGTTTGAATATAAATAAAAAATGATGCTAACATGTTTTATTACTAGGGTTTGTTCTTAGTAACTTATCTTATTGTTTTAGTCCAGGAATGTTAAACTGCTAACTGTGAAATAATTTACTAATTTTGCAGAGTAAACCTTTTGAGAGGCAGAGAGTGAAGGCAGTAAAGGGTCGAATTAGAAGATGGAAACAGAGCAGAAGCAGAGCAATCTAAAAGAAAGCAGAGAAGAGGAGGGCTGGGAACGCTGAGGGACGACCAAGAGAAAACATCCAAAACCACTTAATTGGTGAAAAGATAAAGCCGAGAGCGCAGAAAAAGAGAACAGTCTATTTCCATTGGCTGAGACAATGGGGTGACGCAGCTTGCTTTAAGGTTTTATGGGGACAAGGAGCTTCAATAGCTTTTTTTAATTAAACATAAATAAATAAATAAATATGTCATTATTCACCCTTATTAAACTTCAATAACATTCCCACATGATATTCTGTACAAGTCCTTGTTGTTACGTTATTTTAGCATTTTATTCTTTTCAAAACTGCTGTAAAGACTGAAGTTGTGCCCACTTGAGAGTTTCCTCAGACAGATATTACGATACTCAACCTATGGCAGCTCGCTTCCTTCTGGTCCGTTTGAGCCTCAGCTTCACCTGAGGGTTTTCGCCTGTCCCTGGTTAGATGGCACTAGCTTCTTCTACAGGAGGGGCAGAGGCTAAAGGCAATAAAGCCTGCTGCAATGCCCAGAGGCAGATTAATCTAGTACTTCCTGCAGAGTGCAGTATCCATTAGACTCCGTGAAGGCCAAGGAGCAAAAGTCACACTGCTGCCGTTTATTTCGTTGTGCGTTGGGGAGTATTGGCGGGTTATTGTTTTCCTGAGCCTGCTCTGCTGTCAGGGTTAAGCCAGAAGTTTCTAAGAAAACCAAGACATTTCAGTAAGAAAATAATTGTTTTTGTTGCAGATATCTATATGCACCTCCACTCTCCCTTCAGACAATGCATCTTTAAAAGTCAAGCTAGTTTTATATCGCTAAATAAAACTAGCAATTAAAAAAACGCATTATTGAAAATTAACTATTCTATAAAAATAGACCAGATGGTTATAAACGGGCAGACAGTTTCTCTTCTGGCAGAGTGGTTATTGTGACTGGATATTCAGAAAAGGTTGAAGGTTTTTGTTAGTATCTTAGCTGCTCCCAGGACTGCACACCTCTTGAGGTCTGATGTTTATCTCAAGCCCCATTCACATGGAATTAGTATGACCTAGGAACCTCAGGTATTTTGTAATAATTGTGGACGATGCCTGTGATTTTAATCCCGCCATGTCTGTGATTTGTAAAGCAAATGTTCCACATCAAATTACCTACCATATTTGGGAAAACACAGACGTCCCGTGATAATAATAGTCCCATGCAAATCTGCATCTCAGTGATGGGGGGTGTTTGTTGTTTTTATTGCACCGTTTTCTAGTTTTTTTCGAGCTGAGTGACGGAGGCTGTGGTTGAAACTACAAACGGCAGTTTCAAAAGCATTTTAGGTCCAAAACTAAGTGTCTCTTGATGCAATATCTGGAGGCCCACCTGCAAAAAGACCAAAAAGATCAATTTCGCAGAACAACAATGTGGATGCTGCTTGTGGGAGCATGCAGTAAGCAACATATTTGATAATATTACCAAGGTACTTGTTAGCTTTATTAATTATCTAAAAGCCTTCCTAAATGTGAGCAGTATTGACTGCGATCTGGTTCCCAGTTGTACTTAAAAAGTTATGATGTATGACAAATGCATGGTACGACAGTTTTTACATCGTAAACGCCTTGATGTCAAGAAGTTTTAGTAAAACGCAGACGTCGCTTGTCCTGTGCGATGCGCAGCGAGGAACACAGTCTGGTAGTTTACAAATTACCAGACGTCCCCAGGTAATACTAATCCCGTGTGAACAGGCCTTTAGTACTTGTTTGCCCCACTGCCTTACATGCTTTGACAACCACAAGCAACCTGCCAGACTCTTTCTAGCTCCTCCTGATGTTTGCACTGCTTACCAATGATCACAATAGTTGGCCGATACCATTTTGTCCGTTTGAATTTGGAACTCCCACACGATCCTAGCTTGTTCTCTCTGCAGAACTTTGGGAGGTTATTCCCAATTTGACCTGGAGGTCTGCAGTTTATATTCAGAACAGATGTTTCTGTACACAATAACAGACCCTTTGCTGATGTTCTTTGATATATAGCTTTCCTTCTAGTATCCTATATCCCACTGTGACATTCATTCATACTTTATTTTTTAAAACAAAGACAAATTCTAATGATTTAAATAGAAAAAAATGCAACACTGAATAAGAACTATGTTTTTTTTATAAGAAAGTCACTTTTCTGTTAAACAATAATGTAGGATACTTGCACAGCAATTCCAGTAACTCCTGACACCTGACTCCTGACACATTGACTTTTTTACTAAATAACGTTTTAACAACAAAACAAAAACAAGACTCTTGCTTTTATGATATAAACATACATATATCAGTAAAAGATATGTTGTCTATTTGAAATACCTCCCTGCTTCTCAGTCAGTCGGTAGAAATTCTGACTTCTCCTCTCTTCACCTCTGACTTTCTAAACTCTTTCTTTTTGTCCAATCCCATTTCTTCATCCTATCTCCGCCACAGACTATCTGCTGGACTTTCTTTCAGCCGCTGTTCTGTTCAGTTCTTGTGGGAAGCTAGCCGGGGTCAAGAAAGTGGCCGGCTGCGACCGCTAATCTGGAAATACTGGCGAGCAGAAACAGAGGCTCACATAAAGGCCAGGTTTTGCTCGACGATAAAATACAGCATGTGCTTCTGATCTGATACCATCCAACTTGACCTATAAATTTACTTGACCGGCAGAGAGGAAGAAATGTATCTTCTTGTCTGGAGAGCTTCTGTTGCCAGATATGAGTTTAAAACTCCCTAAAGGAATAGAAATTTAAAGCTGACATTAGGACCGTGTGCGATAAAAGTGATATTGCTTTGTATTTGACATTTGGTAGATGAACCATACAAAACATCAGATGAGAAGAATAGGAGTGGTTTCTAAATCTTCTACTGCAAACATAATAAAACTGATTTATGAACAGCTCATGCTAATGAACATTTTCTTTTTACACTTTATTTTTAACTGTATGGTCAACAAAACGTATTTTTGTCATGTAGTAAATAACATGAATAAACAATAATGAAAAGTTGAGCTTTTACTTGTTTCTCATACTAATTAGTCTTATTACTTAGCAAACATTAGACCAAATAGTTCCTATTTTTTGTAACACATGTCTGTGTATTTTTTCTGTGATTTGATGTGAAATGATAGATCATAAAATATGCTTTATTTTGATACCCTGAATATGCTTTATTTTGATAACCTGAAACGAAATGCAGTGAAACCGATTGTCTTCTGGGGTTTTTGTTTGCCTCATTAGATCATCTCCCTCATGTGTTTGTTAAAAAACCAAAGGGGACAAAATCAGCATGAAGACCAAACAACAAAACAGAATGTGGAAAACTATAAACCAGGGCTATGTTACAAGCTCTTAACATGTCCCTCTGTTCAATTATCATCTCAACATAGACTAAAGATGGACCAAAGGCAAGGACTTGACTTGTAGGCGCTAATACGAACACATGTTAAAAATTTCATGGTTTGACTTGTTTTCCACTTAACTTGACTTTTTTAAATTAAATTATTTATTTATTTGTACATAAGATGTCCATAAAATGCCTTGAGGTCATTAAAGGGGATTAATTCCTTCTGCAAGGCACTGTAAATCATTCAAAGATTGAATTTCTAGCATTTCCAAGTTGTTATTTTAATTCCTGTTACCCAGCTTGAACCATTCGAAGATCATTTTTCTATAGGGGGAAGCGATTGTCATGAAATCCCAAACAAACTTTTGTATTTTTCCCAGACAAAAGTAGAGTCCCTTTCATCCTTCAGTGAACAGGTTTCTGTACGCCATCCTTCCAGCAGTGCATGCAGAGTTGCTTAGTTAAAAGCAATGTTCCTCTCTGCATGTTTGGCAGACGTGACAGAGCTTCCAGCACATCCAGTTTATGAGCCAAAAGTTGTTTGATTGATAGTCTGAGGAGTTGCAAACCTCAGAAAAGGACGGTAGTTTTAGGCCATTAAAATAACTAATAGATGGTTAACTGTTAAGTGAGATCTCCAAAATCGTACGGACAGAGGGGTCAAGACTATTAATGTCTCACACCTTAACCTGAAATTTTTTAGATGCAGAATAAAAGATATCCATACTGTATTTGCTACACAACCTATCAAGGCAACGTCAACTTAACACAACTTAGATACTGAAATCACAAATGTACAACCGTGAAGTTGTACATACAGTAATGCATTAGTAAACATAGAAAAGGCTCATTTGTATTATTCTGGCAACCTTTTATCATTCTGTTAATGGTGGATTCGTCATGAAACAGAGTTATGAATCTAATTCCTATACCTTAAATCCAATGAGAACCATTAACAAGTCAACATATATGGAAAAAAATAGTTGCTCAGCTTGTTTAACTTTGTTTGTGTTTTGATTTGACTGTATATCTTTGCTCCAATAATTACGATTAGACATCCCACTCATGCTCAAGAGTTATTGTTTCGGGTGAAAAGGCAGTTATATATTTATCTTATCCCAAATAACATATAAGGTAAGTGAAATGGATTCAATATTGCTGAAATTGCAGATTACAGCTTGTGATATGAGAAAAAGCTATAGGGAGATTCCACCAAACTTAAAATGGAATCTGCTCTGGTTTAAAAACAGGAATAACAACAAATCTTTAAATGAGGAGTAGATTATTCTACACGAATATTTATGAAACCTTGATTTGTTTTGCAAAAAACAAGCTCCAATCGGTAATTTTGACAAATAAAATCAAGACTTCACAAATAAAAACTCATTTTTAATGAAATAATCTAATAAGATATTTCTGGCATAGTTATGATTTTGCAGCCTATTTCTGTTGCAGGAGTGATGGTGGCCTTCACCCAGATGTTATGGTACATTCCACTTGTAGTCAGAAAAAATCTGCAATGAAGCGCCTGTCAGAGATGTAGATGACTAATAAGTGGTTTATTGATATGTTAACAATTTGCCAGTTAAAAATTATAAATGTTTATTATGCATTAGGGTAGGAAAAAGACAAATCTGATAGCTTTCTTGCCAAATATTGAGCCAAATCAGTTTACCTTTACTTTAAATCTATTGTTTTACAAACCAACTTACAACACTGTGTCGAAAATAGGCACTTGTAAACTTAAGCATACATACAAATATGTATAATTCAGTTATATAGTAAATTATATGCTAAAGATTTTGGTTTACAAAACATAGTGTGTATACAAGGTAGTAACTTTTCTGAAATGTTTATTATATGAACAACTTTGTTCCACCTCATGTACCACATGTGTTGCAAATGACAATAAAGTCTCCTTGAATCCTAAATCAAAAATATACTGTAAGTGAACAAATTTAGCGCAACATTAAGCAAGAACAGTTAATTAATGCATATTAAACACTTATTAATAGTTTATACAGCATTAACAAATTATTTGATAAAATATCTACAGGCTGTTTCATTTTTTTCTGTAAGGAAAGCGTTTATCAAATTTAATAATAATCCTCCTATAGTCTGACTTTCTACTTGTAAAATCTGGGAATATACTTTGATGGGATGCTCCCACTTCTATTGACCAATAGCGAGCTATTATAAATTAGATTTTATTCTTTTTAATCTGGGCTGTAGGCAGATGTCAAAAGATTCCTGGTGCATTCTAGCAGGCAGTAATAGAATCTGAAATTTATGAGCCAAATGTTAGCAGTGAAGTGGAGAGTGGAGTGGTGTGGGAGGCATAAATTAGGTCTTAAGCCATATTCACATGGGAAACGGCGGGTGAACCCTGCCTCAGCGGTGAGAGTAACACATCGCACTTTCACTTAAAAGTGAAAATACAGACATGGCAAGGAGCTCTGTCATACAGGATGGCCTCAGGTTAGAGTCAGCTGAGATGGGATGTCTGTTCAGTGCACCTTATTGTCCTGTCCCTTTAGAGGTTTTTCAGGCAGTCCCTACATAAAGAAATAAATAGTCCAAGACGGAAGTTGCTGAAGGGACAGAGAGTTCCTTGGATCCTGCGGGATAAGGTGCACTGAGATGTCAGTTGTCTTGGAGCCGCCGTGGTTTATGAGCTGGGAGAATAAACGGATCAGTGGATCCCACCCCATGCTAGCTATCCTGTAGATTAACATAAAGCTCAGTCAACTGTTTGCACAGACTTAGAAAACATTTTTCTTTAGCAACTTTAAACTAGGAAACAAAATTCCGGAATAAAGATATTCGCTATGCCTTATTCCTATTGAGTTCATCTGTGGTTCATCTGCTTAAAACTGGATGGATCACTGTGTGGAGCAGTCAACCCCTGGGCTCTGAGTGTTTGGTGTGTGTCTCTCCAAACTTTCCTTCAAACTCTCTTTGCCTTATCTAACCCCAAAAACCCTCACATTTTCTCTGCCAGACGCTCCCAAGCATGATTAACATTGTTGCTGAGTTGTTATGGCAGCCATTTTTGTATTTTTTCATGTTTCTCCCTCTGGATATGTGGACAATCTGCCTGTCCTTTAAAGTGAATGTGTTAATATGCAGTCATGGATAAAGTGTTTGGTATGTCTCATGTTTATATTCTGAGTTCCAAATTATTTATGTCATGTTTTTTTGCTTATTGCTGGAACATGTTTTCAGTTTTGGTATCCTGACCTTTTTCCTTTTAAAATTATTCCAGCAATGCACCACCTCAAATTACACGGTCTAAGAGCTCCAATGGGGGTAAAACAATGACATTTTTTTTATATTCCTATCCTTCATATTACTGACTTTTAATTGTAAACTTTTTTATTATTCTCCAAAAAAAGGTTCCAGTCCTCGGACTTCTTGCTACTTGGCCAATTTTCCTTTCTTTATATTTATAATATTTCTATTCTTATCTTGCTTTAAACTTTTATGGCCTTCAGCATGTCGCTGTGACTCTGTAAAGTGGAAAGAACAAGGCTAACATCTGTCAATGATCTTATGCAGAGAAAGGAAAATGAAAACAAAGCCGTTAAAACCTACTTAGAGAAACAAACTGATTTTAAGGAACATATATACTAGCTAGACTAGGTAGCTCAATTTCAAGCTACATTTTCCAAAATTGAAAAAAATATATTTTTAAGCACATCAAATATGTGAATATTGATCAGAAAAATACACAAGGCCAGAAACAAACTTATAAACGACAAAATCAACTGGAAAGGGAATGTACCAACTCAGAGGTTGACCCGGAAGTGATTATAAAGAATAGACACCTCATCGGCCGCTGCTGCATATTGCCGCTCGACGAGACGTGGGGCCGACATCTTTGACCGGTCGACCCGTTCAACTCAGTGTTGTCTGCCTAGTAAGCACAATGACCTGTTAGCGCATTTAAACTTTCTACATATGAAACTGATTTTCATGGTACCTGTTCTGTATCTATATACATATACATATATATATATATATATATATATATATATATATATATATATATATATATATATATATATATATATATATAGGATGGCCGGTTTCAAGATGGCGTTCGAATTCCTCGCGGAAATTGTTGCACTGTTTAATAAATAGATTGAATTAAATGACTTTTGCATACAATGCTTTGAGACAAAATGTGGGGTAAATTTTTGATGTATAAATAAGATGAATCTCTGTCTATACAGTGTAGTTTGTCGATACTTTTGTTTTTAATTATTTTACAAATGTAACCTGAGTTAGAGTGGGTTTTAAATTTATTTTAACAATAGGTCTTGATGATAGACTGCTCTATAATAGGTCTCAATGGAATACCTATTATAGTTTGATAAAATATATTTTTATTGGTTGTTTCATTCATGTTTTCATCAATATGAAATATGCTCTGTCTGTTTTTTGGGCATTTCTCAAAAAAAATAAAAAATAAAAAAAATCAATAATACAGATATAAAGGTGCAGATTTGTCATCATTAGTAATTGTGTCCTGTGCAAATTTAAACATTTTTTGCATTTGCATTATTCGTAAATATTAAATCTCTGTGACCATGTATGAGAGAGTGTCTTCTGGTGCTCTGACTCAGCGTGTAATATAAACCTTGCTGAATATATGTGCACTGTGGACAAGTGAAGAATGCGTGGGAGGAAGGCTTGTCAGAACCCATACGTGTACATTAACCGAAATGTCAGCAAGTTACGCACAGCGGTCAAATTTGCATAATGTATGTAGGCCACCGTGTTGCCCATCTAACCCTAACCTTTTCCTATCTTAAAAAAACAACAACAGATAAACACATAAAATGAGGTGTTCTTGAAAAAACACTCAATATTTAACATAGCATATGCGACTGAGCAGAGTATCTGTGGTTGTGTGTCTTTCGCACAGCAGGGAAGATGATATTTTAGAGATTTTTCTGCTTAATTTCAAGCTACATTTTCCAAAATTGAAAAAAATATATTTTTAAGCACATCAAATATGTGAATATTGCTCAGAAAAATACACAAATCTGTTTTTTAAAAATACCCACAAGTTAAAAATGTAAATGTTGCTCTTTGTTTTGCAGGATCTTGGCAGAGGTTTTTAAAAACCATATTGAATCATCACCACGTCCATGTTTTCAGCACAAAGTGAGAAAAAAGTGAAGAGAACTCAGGTCATTCTTTGCATTACTTCATCACAACGTGTTAAATATCAGCTTAAACAAATTCTCAGTTAGATAAAACTCATTCGTTAATGTGCAGAAAGGTTGTTTTAACTCTTCAGCATCTTTTTTATTTGTATAGTGTGACATTTTTTGAATTCATACCTACAGGGGGCAAAGTTTTAAAAAACCAAAGTGATTAAGTTATACAAAGACGTTCTTTATGAACTGTCACGGCTGCTAGGCCTATTTGCACATAGATTATTAGTTATTTGTACCAAAGTACAGAAAAATAAGACAATTTCATAATGTGAAAAACTCTTAACCATGAAAGAAACAAATGATTTATTTACTGCAATCCATTTTTACCTCCAATCATCTCCTCCTGACCTTATCTTTCAATCCAGTTGAATTAATGAAAACATGTGTACTTAATGAGCATCTAATTAGCATCACTTGAAAAGACATTAAGGTAGAAGGCATGCTAATTACTCACCCATTCGTATCAGTGAATGTTCTTTCTCTTCCAAGGCCACCGTTTAAAATAAATCCAGTTCCTTGTCATGCAGGCAGCTTCTAAAAGCTTTTCTGGTCTGACTGTGACATTTGCCAGAACAGCACTTAAAGGCACATTGTGAACCCTGATTTTCAGGTATTACTACATCAGCATACCAGGACATAAATATACATGTGTTTTTATTACATTCTTTAAATTATCCGCCTCAGCTGCAAAGTTATTTGAATCAGAGTGTGACTTTTTTTTACTTTTACGGTAAAGTATCTTATTTTCCTTCTGTGTTTATAATTTTCCCTATGTTTGAATCTGCGTGCTCTCCATCTGCGCGTCCCTTGCTGCTGTTACGCCTGAATTTCCAAACTACGAGAAGGTGAAGGATATTCTAATCCATTCGTTTTTGTTACCCTTGCGCTTCACTATCAGCACCTCTGGTGATCCATAACAGTGTATGTTTGCATAGCTGTTACTCACTCTGTTTATGCTTCCTTTTGAGGGAGTTTTCCTGTGGTCCTCCTTGAAGCCTTACTCCTTACACTTGGTCAGAAGCGACAGGTCCCATCTTTTGAGGTTAAGTGCATCGTGACCTTTTCAGGTTTCTCTGTACGCGGCAGTCTTATGTTACCTGGAGCAGTTTTCCAATCTAAGCTGATCTAGAATGACAGGCCTGGTTCTGACATTCCTGGTATTTTTATGACTTTATCTTTGGAATAAAATCTATCTATTCCCAAACAAACAACCGAAATGTTATATTTGTAACTGCTGTGAGATAAATGTCTGACTAGCTCATTCGCTGAAGTTTTTTCTTCTGTTTATTCTGCTCTAGACTGACAAGTTTTGTTAAAATAAAATGAAGATGTAGCACCACCGTAGTTTCTTTGTTTCTGGTCAGCTGGCATATTTTTATTGATCATCTCCTGGCAGGGTATACTGTCCAAGGTTATGGCTTTTTTCTGACTAACTCCGTTTAAACGGGCGTTTTTGTCAGATAGGTGAAATAAACAATTTATATTAGTAATTTTCTGCTACCACAAACTTATCAATCACCCAAACCAATCAAAATGACTTCATTTATCCCAAAGGGAAATTAAATGGTGTTGTGGTATCTCATTTAACTCTGCAGGTGTTGTAGATGATGGCTGTGGGCAGGAAAGATCTTCTGTAGCGGTCTGTTTTACAACTAAGCTGAAGAAGCCTCTGACTGAAGAGACTGTTTTTCAGTAACAGTCTCATGGAGAGGATGGTCAGGGTTGTCTAGGATTTTCTTGATTTTATGTATAATCCTTCATTGCGTTCCTTAGTTGTCCCCAGAACAGACCTAGCCTTCTTTATTAGGTTGTCAACCCTTTTTAGGTCCCTTACTCTGATGCTGCTGCCCCAACAGATGATGGCAGAGGAGATGACACTCTCAACAACAGACTTATAGAAGATCTGCAACATCTTGCTGCAGACTTTAAAGGATTTTAGCTTCCTGATGAAGTAAAGTCGCCTCTATCCTTTCTTGTAGACACTTCTCTGTTGTGTCTCCAGTCCAGCCTGTTGTCCAGATAAACACCGAAGTATTTGTACTCCTCAACCATCTCTACTTCTTCCCCAAAGCTGAACATTGGGGTTTTGATCTGACCCTGATACTCCTAAAATCTAAAATCTAGTCTTTTGGTTTTGTTCACGTTTAAAATGAGATGATTGGTCCCACGCCATGCCAGAAAGCTCTCCATCAGCCCTTTGTACTCAGCTTCTTGTCCATCTCGAATGCACCCGACAACTGCAGATTCATGGACAATCCAAAAAAATATTCAATCTAAGTTTAGCATTCTAACATGATGAGATGTGAAAAAGTTTAAGATGGAAATAGAATACTCCAAGGAACTGTACTTTACACTGAGGCCTGGTTTAATCATAACGTTGTTATAATTTATATGACTATAAAATCTTGTTGTTCTGCAGCTACAACAACACAAAGATGTATCTGTTCAAATTCAGCTGGCAGACAAACACATGACTGCGACAGATTAGAAACCATTAGATTCCCTGTTATTGACTTTCAGAGCAAAATGTCAGAAGGTTATCTGTATTTCACATTTTAGTTATCTATTTATATTTTTATTTCTTCTTTTAAATAGATTCTGTTTGTTTCTTTCTTTCTCTCATCCACTCCCCTCAACATCATAAAACATTAAAAAAAAAGGTCAAACATATCACAAGGTCATGTGACCCCATAATGATCCCAAACCCTGATTCTGAACAAAATGTGATCCGCCAAAGCTCCCATCATTTCAGGGCTTCCAGAAATGTATTTTAAATCGGGGTTTTTTCTTCAAGTCCATCGCGTCTGCCAATAATATTCTCTCACATGAATGCAGTACTTAACAAGCACATAAAAATCCATTCAAATCAATAGTTGCAGTTTATGTAATAACCAGTATTGTTTGACCGCGTTCTGCTGCTTCAGCGTTATTGTTACAGCAGAATTTTAGAGTGACTTATTTGCTGCTACAGCATGTACACACCTCAGTCCAATACATTTATTTCTATGGAAATCAAGTGTTTGTGGCCTTGCTTGTTTATTTTTTTGTCTGGCACATAAGAATAAAGGAGCTACGGCATCGCAAAAACGAAGAGAGAGAAAAAACATTTCATGGCTTTACATCTCTGCAGGATTCAGTCCACTTGTCTCGGATTGACTTTTTTCACAAGTCCTTGTGTGTTCATAATAGGTCCTGTTATTCGGGACAAAAAAACAGTTGTTAATACATAAACATTTTTTGATTTTAGTACTTTAGTTCTGGAATTGGCATTAAAAAAACAGTCCTTTATTTTAAAAGATGCATGCTTCAGTCTTCATGATAGATTTACTGTATGTATCCTGAAATATTTGTTAAAAAAGTCATTATCATCGGTCTTTGGAAGATGCAGATTTTAAAACTTTACAGGTACAATATATCAACATGTTGCTGAAAAGGAAATTTCATTAATTTAATTCAAAAAAACTCAAACAAAGTGATACATTTTGGGCCAAACTCTTACAGTATTTACAATGACAATGGTTCACGTCTAATGACAAAATCCCAAACTCACTTGTTCAATAAATATATAAATGATTTCAGACCAATAAAAAAAGTATTATTTTAAAACAGAAATTTCATTTTATCATGGAGAGGATCTGTACTAAACCACAGCTACAAAAATAAAACACATTTAGCTTTTTCTTTTGACATAAAGGTCTTAGAATTAGAGGCAAATAAAAACACGTATATTTAGTTTCAGTGGGTAGTTTCCACAGTCAAAGAGGATTTTGGGAGCAATTTCATCTGTGGGTCCATAAGTCTGCACAGCTTTCAACTAGGAAATTTAGGAGCTCTTCCTTATTTCCTCTGCTGACAACCTTTATGGATGCTGATTTCGATTTATAGGAGGACTTGATGCCAGCCCTCATAGGTGCCAATTAGGCTTTAATGATTATGATCATATCACATCGCTTCATTTGATTTCCCATCAAACTGGTCTAACCTGAAGAAGACAGATGATCTGCAGAGTATCAGTATGGAGTAAGATGAGAGCCACAGCAGCTGCTATCAATGCATACGGGGCTTCCTGACACCTCAGCAGAACTAACTGATGCATTTCTTTAATGCAAACCAAGTATGAGTGCATACCTTTTCAAAAGGCCAACATCTTTGTTTAAAATCCAATTTTATTGGTCTTATGTAAATTGTTTACTAAAAAATTAATGTGGGTGTTTTCTTTAGCTTAAATCATCAGAGCTAAAATAAAAAATAATAATAGAAATATATCACTCTTACTTCAATAAACCTACGTTTCAGCAGTTAAATTACTGAAATAAGTTCGTTTTTCAATGCTTCTAAGATGTTATTTTCTCCTTTTAAAGAGTTTCAACACGTTTCCTAAAAGCTCCGTCTGCATTTCATAAGCTTTTGGAATGCCTGCTTAAAGTCGTCGTTGAACGCCGTGTAGATGACTGGGTTAATGAGCGAGTTCAGGTATCCCAGCCATGTGAAGAGGTCGAACAGCACCGGACTAAACCAGCACGTTGTACATATGGCGCTGACAAGCGTGCTGACAAAGAACGGGAGCCAGCAGACGATGAACGCTCCCAGGATGATGCCCAGCGTCTTGGTGGCTTTCCTCTCCCGCGCTGCACACAGACGTTTTCTCTCCAGCACGCTGTCTGCCAGCTTCACTTTCACACTGTTCATGAACACGGGCGAGCCTCCCCCTCCACCCGCAACGCCTCCCGCATTGCCAGAGTGTAGGTGTGCTTCCTGGTGGGAGGCAGAGTTAAGCGAACAGAGCGAAGATCCGGCTGAGGTTTGGATGAGATGCGCCGTGGTGAAGCGCTTCCCAGATGACGGGGTCTTGAAGATGCGGGAGCGTGCAGCAACGTAGATCCTGCCATACAGGATGATGAGGAGCACCGTGGGAACGTAGAAGGCACCCAAGGTGGAATAGAGGGTGTAGGAGATCTTCTCTGTATTCACTACACACTCTGTCAGCTCGCCCTGTGCTTTGGCCTGCCTCCAGAAAAGTGGAGGCATGGAAATAGAAATAGAAATCACCCAAACAACCCCGACCATCATCCCTGCCCTGCGCATGGTGCGATGCTTCGAGTACTCCAGGGCATGCGTAATGGCCCAGTAGCGGTCCAGGGCGATGACACACAGGTGCAGGATGGAGGCCGTGCAGAAGGTGATATCAGACGAGAGCCAGATGTCACAAACGATCTGCCCCAGCGACCAGGTTTTCGTCACAGTGTACACTATGCTTATCGGCATGACCAGGATGGACACCAGCAAGTCCGTGATGGCGAGAGACCCAATGAGGAAGTTTGCAGGCGTGTGCAGCTTCCTGGTCAGGAAGATGGTGGCTATGACGAAGGCGTTCGAGAGCGCCGTTACCAGGGTGACGACAGCCAACAGCACGTAGAGCGAGACCTGAAGGCTGAGGGGCGTGGCGTCGCTCCAAGGTGGAGCTGTCGCGTTGTTATCTGTGGCATTTTCCATGGTTTTATTTCATAACCAGAGATCCGACAACAGGCTGAATTCAGCGATAGCGAACAGCTTCATCGCTGTAGCTAAACCTTTATGTTTATCTAGCTCATGCTCTTAAGGCAGCCAGTGGTTTGTGACAACTACATGCTCGAGTTCTGTCACAAATGGGTCCCTTATTTTCAACGAAGCCCAGTGAGGAGCTGAATGCAATAAGATGATGATGATGACAGACGAAGAGGTTTGCTTATTTCACTTTTATCTTTTTATGATCTTAAGTCCAAACTTCAGACTGTTTCGATGATGCTTTGAAGACAAAAGAAAAAAAAAACATCTGAATTAAATGATTAATGTCAGAACTATTTCAATTATAGAGCCTCTTCATAAATAGCTGTTCAGCGTCCAGTGGGATTTTGGGCCATTATGCACAACTTTGCTGGAATGGGATGATAAGGAAAGGCTTTTTCTCACTTTGCCAGAGCAGAATGTTTGTCTATTAATTTCTCCTCCTCACTGCACTGATTATCCATGAAAAGTTGCAGCGGTAGTGTCTGTTGGGATTATGATGTTTGGAGTGACTTTAATCCAGTGCTGCATTAATCTTCTATATGAAACAAAAGCAGAGAGAAAAAGGAGAGGTGAGACATTGTTTCCTTTCCATATTACTTAATCTTTTAACTTTCTACATTAATACACACAGAGATAAACCACCCACAGAGCAGCAGAACAGTACTTTTAACAGCCTTAAACGTTAAAATCCCAAATATTCTGTTGGGATGATGTGTAAAAAAGTAGAACCTATTGGACGGTTTTAAATCTGGCGTAAAACAATTACAGCGTTTGAAAAACTAAAATCCAGCCAACAGATCACATGTTGTTTGATGGTCCGAAGCTGCTTTGCTTCTTATTATTTACTTGGGTTATCCATCTATACCTTTTACATTTGTCAGATGATCTCAAAGTGGGAAAAAAACAGGAGCATAGACTTTTTCTTCTAAGAGTGATATCATTTCACACATCAACAAACGCAGCGATTCAAGAACAAAATAGCTGCTAACAAAATCTGTTTAAATAAAATCTTTACCATTTACATTTAACACTTTTCTATCATGTTTGTTACAGGGCTGTGCAAATCCCTTCAATTAGCTAAAGTTTTTACTCATCTAGTAAAGTGAGGCTATTTTGCACTTTATATGACATCAAACTACCAATTGACATGTTATTAAGATGTCAAATAAAGCATCTTGGTATTTTAACTGTAAGAATTTATAAACAGCTTAACAAGTAGCCCTTTTAACCTTTCCAGAGTTTGTAACAAGTACTATATTGGGATTTTATGTCATAAACCATAATAAAATGGTCCATAATTGTAAGCTCAAAGGAAAATACGTTTATTTACTAATCAAAATCTAAAGTATATTTATACCTCCTTTTACTTTTGATTAGTGTAACAAGCTGTCTTCACATATCCCCTAAATAATAAACGTTATCTGCTTTTTCTGTAATCTAACTATTATCTATCTACAGTATTAGCGTCAACATAAAAGATTTGTAAGAAGAAGCAGATACAATTTTCATTAGTACTCTGCCACAAGTCATGTTGACGACGCAGAAAACATGTGGAAGAGTGAACTCAGCTCAGGAATGAAAGCCAGGAATAACGATTACAATCAAAAATCTAACTGAAAACAATCGTAGATTTAATTTTTAAGCCCTAACTCCTGTATCCTGTACTGAACAGCTTAACTTCCTTAAATAAATCTTAAAGTCAACAGGGCCGAGCTGTATCATGCTGATATAAATGAAGCTTCTGTACAAGGAGTTTTCCTAAGCATATTTTATTTACATTTTCTTAGTATTTTTGATGTTATTGACTATTGTAGGTATTCATTGCCAATAGCACTACTGTTCCTCTCTTTCTTCGGCTGTTACTGCTGATGCAGTCACTTAACTGAACCAGTTGAATTAGAAATGGATCTGTTTTTATTTAAGTTAAATGTTAGGATGACCATAAACCCAAAGCCTCCTCAGACCTCATGATATATACAAAGAAATGACTGTATCCTGCTCCCACCTTGCTCCATGGCATTTAAACGACTGCTGGCTGTATCTCATCATAGACCTGCGTCTGCTTGCGGACAGCGAGGAAAAGGCCACAGAGTGATGACTGTAGCAATGCAACAAAGGAATGGTTGACGTAAAACGACCCTCAAATGATTGTCTTACTTACCCCAGCACATTAGCCTAATTACACATTCAAAGGGGTATAATTATAGGGTATAATTTTCTTTTTAAACCAGAGTCACTGTGTGGATTAGATACAAAAGTAATAGAGCACTCCATCTAATTCATTCATGAAAGAGTCATCCAGGACATGAGAACCCTGTCAGTGTTTTCAACACTTACACACTCCTAAAGGTTCGTATTCTAACTGTGCTGTATTGTAAAATGGTTTAAAGGAAATCTTTCAAATGCAAACGAAGCAGGAGAAATAAAGATGGTGTAACACTGTTAATCTACCAAAAAAAAAAAAAAAAGACTCGAACCGCCTTACTCTTCTGGTTGATAACATTTAAAAGTGGTGCATATATGTCCTCCATGCAAGTGTTTACAGTTTCCAACATTAGTTCATGTGGTGAAAACTGTCTTGTGAACAGGACCAAATGTTGTTGTTTTTTATGGAAACTGAATAATAAATGAGGTAAGACCAAAGTATTCCTACTTTAAATTCATGCACAGAAAGGAGGGACTGATAGAGACTTGAACAGAAAGAGGGAGACGACCAACGGCTGGAAAGAAGGGCCTATGGTGAGCAGGATATTCACAAGCAGTAATACATCAAGCACAATGATACACCGACGTCAGTTTCAGCAGATATTGTTTAAGTAATCTTATAAAAAGAAAATCACAACAGTCTTTATCTGTGGAAATCATATTTTTGAGATTAGATCCTCGTTTAGACACTAAAGTTTTAATCTATGATCACATCTAGGTGCTTGTCGGAGATGAAAATATTAATTTCTACCCCCATTAAGTTTTAAATGTAGAAATAACAGAGGGGAATGAAAATCAGGGGTGTACACTTGTGTCAATAAACCTTAAAAACATAAATATCTCTGGCTGCTATTAGGTTAGGCATCAACACAGCTTTCACAGCACGGCTAACAGCCGCACTTCATTGCATCAGAAGAGACTGCTAAGTGTCTGTTAAGAGTGCTCAGTGATGTTTTATTGAATTTGCGGCGTGGTCGGCAAGCAATAAGATTGTTGTGGAGAGCTCCGACTCGATCAGTCCCTTCATCTGGTTTCCAGCAGCCGTCCTGTAATATGATTCCGGTGTTTTCCCGCATACACACACACACATGCATGCATGGACAACATTAGCATGTTTGATGAAAACTGATTAAAATGTTTGCCTATCTATCAAAGAAGTCAAAAACAAGTCTTATCTCCAAATGGTCTGACCTGCAGCAGAACGAGCTGATGGGCTTCTTAATGAAGGGACGAGAGGAAAAGATTTATCAGGCAGGAGCGAAGCCTCGTCTGAAATGGCTTGGATGCAACGCCGTGTAAAATGTATTAGGGCTGCATCTGGCTTTGAAATTGAAGATGTAATACAGGGAGGTGTGGCTCGAGTCTGAACAGCAGGATTCATCATTTTCACAAATAATCATACGAAAAAGGTAAAGTGCCAAACCAAGAAAACGAGCTAAAGCATGGACACAATCCTTGCCTGGTTACAAATTTACCACAAACCCAAATTATTTGTTTCAAGGTCTGTCAGACGCTTTAGCGAGTGCAGCAGCCTGGTTGTTGGTCTGGGTGAAACAGTAATACCCTCTGAACCTATCAGGCCCCCGGTGGAGATAGGATAATTGATTTATCGTGGAGGAGGCAGAGCCATCCGCTGTCAGCTAATGGCCGTTGTTTTCCAAAGTGTGCTGTAAATTGTGGAACGAATGGGCTCGGAGTTTGTGTGCATTGTTAACAGCGGGGCAGTGCGTGTGTGTGTTTAAAATATATCTTCTCCTTAATCCTAATCCTGCAGCCTGTGTTTGTCTCAAACCACCGCAGTCCAAGATGAGAGCTGAATTTATCATAGTCTATAACTATCATGTCTGTGCTGGGGGGAAAAAAAACTACACAGATTTCAGATCCTCAAAAAAATAAAATAAAAATATCCAAACCCTGAGTAAACAGTAATTTGTCTAAACCTAATAACTGGTTAGCAGTAATACTTATCTCAACTCTTCTTTCGTGAATTAGCTTAATTCAGTCACAGTCGGGGGTTTCTGAGCATTGATGGACTTTTTAAAATAATTGTAGTACCATTTTATAGGTAACTAAGGTTTCCTTCTATTACGAGTCGTATCCATTTATAGATTCTGGTTCTCACAGTGGTTCAATTGAGTCTTTAGAAACGACTTTGTAAGCCTTTCTGAAATGATCTGTCTCAGGGACATATATTTCTTTTGCCCATATCATATGGTATAACCTTTTTAGATGGTTTAATCTACCTTCTGTTGTCAGCCAGGTTATATTCTAAGGGTTTCTGAGAGTATTAAACTGGCTGACACAAACAAAATAAAGTTTCTCTCCATTAATTCAGGATTTATAAGAGCCGAAATTACATTTATACATGGGTTTGGCTTGTTGAAAAATGGCGTTCCATAATCAATTAGGTTACCGCCGTCCTATATTAAATTTTGCTTGATTATTTGAAACAAATAGTCACGACAGAAGTCGGAAAAGCGAGGAAATCGATCAGGAAATGGAAAAAAAAAACATTCTCGTTGCTTGTACAGCACTAACAGGGAGTTTTGGTCAAATAAGACAACTGACTCTTTCACAAACTACTTTTGGCTCACTTAACCTCTGACTGGGTTCCTGACTCAAAATGGTAACAGAACCGCGTGGCAGAGATTTGTAGGAAAAGGTGGTTTTATTGGTTAAGGAGGTGATTGTTGGTCAAATGCCTGCATGTCATACTGTTATTAGGAAAATCGTCTTATCTGTATTTTCTATATGTTCTAGTCATGCTCCAGTGAACTTGTTACAGCCAAGCTGTGTGGGCTGAAGACATTTCATCAAACACACAGCATGCCCTGTTTCTAGACCAGCACTTGTCAAAAGAAAAAGAGGGTAAAGAACAAGTTCCTACAGGTGAAACCAAATAGGCTAAACAGGTTTCTAAGGATTCATGGGGAATAATTTCACATCTACAAAATGAACTGCAGGCAGTGAGAAAGGAAGTGAAATTAACCTTTATTAAAGAGACAGCGTTAAGTTCAAACCACAGCATCCATCATAAAGGCTCAGGGGGACAATCTCAGTTTAGCTTCTTAGAAGAAAAAACAGCTGTTCTTAATATAAAGCCATCAATCCTGCTGTTTGTTATATTGGAGCCGGTCATGATGTTGCTAAAACAAAACTATTGCAGTCTCTGATATTTTTATCATTCATCTCGTCTAAAAAAACACAAAAAAAAACTCAACTGATCAAAATAAAAATGTAAAGAAATTCCTAAAGAATCTGCCCCTAAACTGAGGTTTTGAAATCTGAAAGGAAATAAAAGATTGAATCTGCAGTAATCCTAACAAAAGATCTGTTTCTGTTTAACGCAGCCAATTTCCAATTTGAACTTTTTAACGTTCAGTCACGTTACAACCACAAACAAAAGTGTGATTAGTGCCTGAATGCAATCTTAAATAAAAATTACGCTTTAATTAAGCCCCTAAACTGTGGATGAACAAATCCAAATAACAAGCGTTCATAATCCTGACATTTTTAATGTGCTTTAAATCTTAACCTTTTCATATGAGTAGAACTTTATCCTAACAATTTTTTTACTTTTTTTAACTGACTGACTTGTTTTTTTCTTTTTAAATTAGTACTTTAAATCATTTTATTGTTCTCTCCCGTGCAGCACTTTGGTGCACCGTGTTTAATTTAACTGCTTTGAGTAAATTAAGTTCACACTGACAAGATTCTTTTGCAATGAAGTCGAAATTTCACGAGTGTGTTGAGCGATTTGCCATCAGACGTATTATCGCTCGAAGCCAAGAACAAAACACAGTAAACAGATAGAAAGAAGGTGTTTTGTTCAAATGAAACCAAGCCGTGACTTTGTCAAGGTCAAGGTGTAAGTGCAATTGAGCATTTGTTAAAAGGCTTGAAAACTGAATCTTATAGATGTTTACCGTCCAATCTGACTAAGCCTAAAACAAAATTTTAGTCCCTTGTTACATAAACTGTTACAGATGTAGTTATAACAGTAATGTATGTATTTCTAGACTACTACATTACCAGTGACAGGAAAAAAAATAATAGTAAAATAATCCGTTTTTTTACTTTCATTTTACAACTTTTGTCTTCTGTCTCTTTAAACTCCCAGTTGTTCGCACCAGACAGCTGCTTATACTGATCCAGGTTGTCAAGGAGGTTTCTTCCTGTTAAAGGGGGGGTTTTTCCTCTCTTCTATCGCCACATGCATGCTCAGCATGAAGGATTGCTGTAAAGTCAAATGCAACACAAACTATTCTGGTCTACTGATTGCAGAGGAGTGAATGCTGCAAGTCAATGCTCGATGAATCTGCTGGAGTTCCTTAGGGTGGAAACTTTTTTAACTGATTAGTAATGATGTATTTATGATTTTAATAGATTTTCTTGTAAAGTGCCTTGAGACGACATCTGTTGTAATAAACTGATTTTTGATGCTTCCTGAATTATATGTTTTGGATTACCAAACAATATTTATTTATTTAAAAGGCACTTTGCAGTTTCATCAATGGGTTTATGCAAACCTAGAACACGTGGGCTATGTTCTAATAACTGCATTTACTAATATGCTGCAGTGTTTGTATTTGTAGAAAGAACTTTCCACCTGAATCTAAAACAGCTCAGAGAGAAGGGCATGATGCACATAAATAATACTCAAACATGTGCTTGGTTGTTTCTTCCCACAATTTGTGTTAAACAATGAGATTTTTAACCTGTTTTGTATTCTGCTGTGCTGACAATGTGTCCAGTCTGGGTTAAGCTAATATTACACTGCATGTTTATATTCTCAAGATTCCTTGTCACTTAGGTATGACATTTGATTTTTAACACAGGAATGCCTTTCCAAAAAAGGCACAGTATAAAACATGAAGCCACTTGTTTAATATTTCAAGAAAGACAGCTCACAAAAAGACAGCAGATAAAAGCTCCACTTTTATCCACTATCTTCTGTCCTGCTTCATTGAGGTCCATCCATGTTTCAGGTGAGATTAGATCAGATTGTTGGAGTCAGTTGTTGAGATCTCTGTACTTTACACGCTTGCAATCTAAAAAGAAAGGTAAGATTCATATCTGCTATGTAAAGACAGTAAAATATTATTGTAAACATTGTATAGTATAAGCTTTTCTTAGGCTTCTAAGATTTGCTGCAGTAAGAAAAAAAAAATATATTCTCTACTACTAAAATGCTTCCTACCCTATTATGTGCAGAATATGCTTAAAGCATCTTTCTTACACATTTAATGTCTTTTAAAAGGTCTTGCAAATATAAATCAGAAAGGTTTTCTGTTAATAAGTAATTACTCCTCTGAATCTGACACCCATAAATGTGACCTAACACAGCAAGATTAGAAGTAAGAGCAGCTGTTCTTTGAAGGCTTTAGAGGTTTTTAAAGAACATTAGGATAAAAAAGTCTTATTAATGTATTGAACTGATAAAAACCTGTCATCCTTATATCTCTTAGTGTCAGAAACTAATGCAAGTAGTGGAACATTTTTCACAAGTTAAGGAGACTTCCAAAAAAATATCAACGGAGAAAGTTATATGTTGCATATAATGTGTCTTCTTCAGCTCACATCCTTCACTTTTAGCCAGTTGTTATAATTAGATGAACTGATTAGATGCTAGCGGTTAGCTCCACCACATAAAACACACACTAAAGTAAACGTTACACATGAAAAATGAAAGTTTGTTGGAGGGGGAAAATGCAAGAACAGAAGTAGGAGTTTAGCTCAATGGATAACCAACAGCAGTGATCTCCTTTATCTAGCATGTTTAGTTGCGCCAGTGAGTCATAAAGGGGAAGAACCGGTGAGTCACTGGAGGTTGGAAAACAAGAAACCCTCCAGCAGATAAAAGTCGATGTTAACAAGAGCACTGAGGACAACATGAAAGACCACTGGGAGTCAGCTTTTCCTGCATCTACAGCAAACCATGAGACCAACAAGGTGAAAAGTTTCCGCTCCCGATAAGAAAAACAATGTCACGACAAGCATTTAGATGAATCAACCGCTCTGATTTATGATTAGGTAGTTAAAATGATTTCGGGCCACGGTTTGATGCGATAAAAGCATCAAATCTTCCTGGAAAGCTTTCAGCATTGTTGAAGTGTGTGTTTGTAGGATTTTTTCCAAACATTTTTACAGAAGAACATTCATGAGGTTAGACACTGATGTTGGACATGTGGGCCTGGGTAATAAGTATGTGCATATCTAAACTATAATACAGTTCGTATCAACTCTACACTGTAATTACATTTTCTACATTAGCAATATGATTTCAAAACTCATCCTTCATTATTTATAGAAATACATTTGATCTAGCAAGTTTACATCAGAGGATAGCCATGATATCTGCTGACTGATTTGCCCTCACGACATTCCAGACAGACATGCATAATTTGTCACTTCAGAGACCAAGCATCCATTTTCTTTAGCCCAGTGACAGAGTGCTTTACACCATTTTACCCTGAACTCTTTGTACTTGTTGAAGTTAGATTTAGGTTCACTGGCATTGTTAAGACCAAAATTATAGCACAAAAAATGTAATAACTGGACTTCTCACAGATGCAATTTGTGATCCTGGGAGCAACTTTGTTTCACAAATGTTTGTAAAAGTTGTCAGTGTATAATTGCTGCAATTTAGACATCCAGAAGTGATTAAAATATCGAAATTTAATGATTTGGGTGATTGTGTGGATATAGTGTATTACAGGGCTCTGAGTCTCACTGTCCACCAGGTTTTTTGACTCATGCCTGTTCACTGGAATCAAGTTAATTACATCTTTTGCCTGTTACAATGATTTGCAATGGCGTAGTTATTAACCTTTCATTTGATTCAGGTTTGGAGCGGGGATCTATCCCAGATCTGGTGTGGCAGACACCAGGTGTGTTTGTTTTTTTGTGTGTTAGCTGAACAGACTGTTAAAGGATGTTGTAAAGATCTAAGATGTAAATGTTCTTAAGAGAACAACTGGATTCAGAATAGATCCTGCCCTAATTGCTGTTTTGTTTTTTTTCACCTCCGGTCCTCAAGTGCTGCCACTTCTAGCCCAACACAACTCACTCAAATGGTTGAACGGCTTTCACACCAGCTAGGCCCTGATAAAAAAGGCAGCTACTGTAGGTCTGCATTTTATATCCTTTTGGATAAAATTGTCTTCTAAATGCATAAACATAATAATACTAATTTATCACTTAGGTATGTTGAAACAGAAATACATGTCCGAAATACAGGTCTGCATGGTTGGTGTATTTTGGTATAGTACTTTGACAATGTTGATGGATAATCTGATTGATGTGCATGTAAACTGGTTGACATGATATAATTCTGATTCTGCTAAACTGACTTTGCATGTCAGCCCTATCAACAAATCACATTTCCACCTCAAATTGGCAGAATAATGACGGGGAAACAAATGTTCTGGTGCCACATTAAAGCAACTCTAAATAAGTTTCAGTTTTGGTCGATTTTGGCGACCAGTGTGGACAAAAGCGGTATTGTTTTGCCTGAAGGATGACTTCATTTCCCATGACCATCAAGCGCATAGCCTGGTAAAATCCTGATCTGCCAGTCACCTGCAGTTGGATTGAAGTTCATTTCTGTTTCCAGTGTCTGTGTGAAGGATGAATAGCGATGAGGTGATGAATGTAATTGTGATGAAACAATGTCAAATGATGATCTTGGAAATAAGAAAGAGGGGAAGTGACATATGCCGTAAAGCAGTCAGCACATTTGTAGTTGTTTTGTGTGGTAGGGTTCCTGCCACCCTCCTCAAAGTTTCTGAGTGCCAGTTAAAGTTATACTGAGCCATGACTGAGAAGTTGTTCAACGAGTTGCAAGTCGACGTTTAATAACAAAAGTTACGAAGATATTGTATGAAGGTTGAAAAGTGTTGCTTTAATCCTGGAGCTGAGCTCAGAACCTAGAAGACCAGAACACTCAGAACCAACATGTTTCCATGCTTGTTTACATTCTTTGAGCACCTATAAAAGTTCTACAGCCAGTTAAGGGAAATTTGACAGCTCAGCATCCTGAAAGAGGTTAACTTTTGAAGGAAACTTGGTGCCTCTAAACATAAGTTTTACACTAATTATTTTTGTGCTCATGTATAGGATGCATTCAGATTATTTAGTCTGAATTAAGATAGGTAATATATGTAAAAAAAGAACTCCTCTTAGAGAACTAGATGATGTTTCTTTACAGAAATGTCTTTGTACAGTGTAGGTTATTCACACTCTGGGGTTTAGCAAAACTAAATGCATATAACTTAAAAAACTTAATTCAAAAAGCGTAGCATGAGCTCAGTACCAAAAATATCTACAGCTGCCTCTGTCTTTAGATCATGGCATGCTTTTTATCTGTCGTCTCTTGTCAGCTTTTTTCCCCGCTGGGTCTTTGTTTCAGAGTGGATTTACACCACTTCAGAAAACAGAGTTTCTCTGTTGTATTTTTATTGGATGTACAGCAGGAGTCTTCACAAGGAATTGGACTGTGAGAAAAGCATTTTGTCTCTCTCAAAGTACAATGTCAGGTTCTTCTCTCTTTTCATCAATTTTCACACCATTGTTTCACTGGAGGGGACAATCCACCACATTGCGCTGTCTCAGGGCAATGTTAATTGTGTTTTGTGTTCAATCTGGAGGATCTACCCCTATATCCTTGGGTTTCTTCCCCCCTCTTTTTATTCTCATCTTCCTTTTGCTTAGATTCTCACCGTTTTCATCATCCGTCGTCTTTTAATTTGCCGCCATGACTTTAATTTTTCCTCTCATCCCTCTAAATACTGCAGCATGACCCAACCTCTGAGTAATCTGCGGTCTCTGCTGTTCACATAATTAGAGCTCTGTCCAAAGACGGGGCCCTCCAGATGAAAGTTGTTATCATAGATCCTGACAATTTGGCAATTAAAATGACAGCAGGGGTCATGTCCGGATCTATCCACACTAATGTTCCTCCCGTTCACAGCCGCTGCTGCCGCCTGAGCCATTAGGGGTGTATATATTGTGATTGACAACTTGTTGGAAGATGCCCATGTTTCCATTACTTAAATGCAACTGAGGGTGAGTTTGCATCCACAAGTTGGTAATTTACTGGCTGACAGATAAATTACACTGAAATTGCAGGGGGATAAGATAGTTTCAGATAAATTATAAGCTTCACAAATCCAAATTTGCTTGCTGTTTATTATTGTATAGATGTATATGAGGTGTTTAATGTGCATACAATAGTTTTTTTTATATTAAAAAGTTAAAAAGTGCAATCTTTGTTACAAAAACAGCTGTCTTCGTGATCTTAGAAACTTTTTTTCACTGTGTCTAATATATAACAAAGTCATCTTTGCTTTTTATATTCATTACTGAGGTAATCACAATTATTATGGCATAAGGAGGGAAGATGTTTAATCATTATGGTGAAGAGTTGCAGACAGGGACAGACAATATTTCAGCTGCTGACAGTAAATCAGACTGAAAGGTCATTTAGCAAGTAAACATTGGTAAAAACGGCTTTTAATCTGTTTGACTTCAGCCATACTAAGAGTACAGGTATAACTGAGCCAAG
Source organism: Orestias chungarensis (assembly GCA_032876305.1). Classification (NCBI taxonomy): domain Eukaryota; kingdom Metazoa; phylum Chordata; class Actinopteri; order Cyprinodontiformes; family Cyprinodontidae; genus Orestias; species Orestias chungarensis. Next base: position 2,591,808 of record JAVLVB010000569.1, on the reverse strand, counting down.
TTGCTGGTCACATTTCAGCTCTAACCAGATGTTTTAAATGAGAGATCAAGGCTTTGATGGGAACATTGCATTTGTTGTCCCTAAGATGCTTTGTGAATAACTTTGAGGTATAATGAAGGTCTGCGCTTCGGCTATAACCTTAAAGTTTGTCATTAAAGAGATGTTGCCTTAATATTTACATATGATCGTCCCCCTTTAAAAAATAATTTGTATTGTGAAGTGCACCAGTCCCTCCTGATGCAAACAAGCATGCAGCTTGAATCTACCACCTCTATGCTTCAAAGTTCGGATGATGTTTCCCCTTCTCCTTTTAGTTGTGGCCATTCTGGCAAAACAGTTGATATTTAGGGTTATAAGACCACAGAACATGTTTCCAACAAATATGTTTGTTTTCCTTAAGCACATTAGCAAACTGCAATCTCTCCTTTTTAAGCTGGTTTTGGAGTTCTGATTTTTGTTTTACCCTGATTAGCCGCTTAAGGCCTTGTTATTTTTTCAGTGTGGACATTTTAAACTGGCAACTTCTTAAGGGCTTTAGCTTCAATTTTGGGGTTGATGGACACATTTCACTGCAAATAAAATGAATTTACGGGTTTTGGTTTAGTTGGAAAATCACATTCTAAGGAACACTGCCAGTGTGGACAAAGGCGTTAGTGTTTTTGCCTGAAGGAAAACTGCATGACAGAGGCGCCATTCAACGAGCTGCAAGTCGACATATGATCACAAAAGTTCTGAAAATATTTTATGAAGGTTCAAAGTTACTTACTTTTGCTTTAAGTGCCTTATATAATGTTAGCTGTGCAAATTTATAGTTTGCCAGTTTGTGTGTTTTAGCACTTCAGCTCATCATTGTTGCTGTAGTTACTGCCCTGGACAAATGTGAACATCCCTAGGTATAAATGCTTTGAGAAAAAAAACAGCGATTATTTTATTAGCCTGATTATAGATATGAGCCAGCTTATGAAAGTAGAAATGTCTTAACGTTTGAAGATCATGACACATCTGCCCTTCATGTATAGCACATTAATTGTCACTTTAAAGAGAAGCTAAGAGTATTTTTTTTATTTTACATTAATTCTAGTGAAAAAGAGAACCTTAGTACAAATTTAAAGTTCCCATAAATTCTGACTTACTATTTATCTGATATGCTACGACCCCAAGTTCACCTCTCCAGCGTAATCCGTAGAAAATATCCATGGAAGCTGCAGATGGCTGCGATGCAGTTCTAACTAAAATATGTTTAAGGAAAGCCTCAAGAAAAATAAAAGAGAAACTGTAGAAGTACATTAGGTTTACTTGACTTTCATGAATTAAAGTTATTGTGCTCTACATAAGGCAAAAAAAGGCATTAATGGCTAAAACATGAGAAAAAGAATGAAGCATTTGCACTTAGTAAATGATCCAGAACAAGAACTTTGGAAGTTTTACAAAAAAAAAAGCTGGAGTTTAATTTTCTAATTTTCATAAATTTTATCTCATTGTTCCATCTTGACAGGAAACCACACAGCCCTTAGCAATCAGCATAAACCATTCAGAAGCTTGATAACATCGGCACCATGCAGCCAGGCAACTCTACAATCAATTGTCTCTGTTAAAACTAGAAAAAAACTCTCATTGTTGGGCTCTCTAGTGTTTTACAGGATGTAAATGATCTTATTATTTTAATAATTTTATTAGTAAGTAATATTTTAGGAACTTTTGTGTGGTTAAACCCTGTAGATTAGCAATGGGAGGATGTTAAACTTCACATTTGCGGAGTGGATGAGCAAATGTACAAATGCTGATTATCTCATTTGATGCATTTGGAAGATTATTCTTGTGCTTAAGCTGCATTTGAAATCGGTTATTCTTTTATGTGATGTAGTTGTAAATAAACCAAGCTCAGATAAGTATGTAACTATTGTAACACAACAATCAAATGATGAAAAAACTTCCAAATTATTCTAAACCTTAAATTTAAGATGCAAAAAAAATTTAAAAAAATAAAACTCTTTATTTGTCTTTGCCAAAACATTTAAATGTAATCATGTTATTGATAAACTACAAAAAAAAAAATGTGTTGGTGTTACACACATTTATTGGTGAATATGGATAGATTTAAAAAATCACTAATTATTTTTAAACAGCTTTGGACCAGAAGAAAAACAACACACCATTTCCCGGTTTGAGCAAATCACTGGCAATCCATTCATCAACTGTGCCGACTTATACTTGCAGGGTCACAGGGAGCTGGTGACTTTCTCCAGCAGTTTAGTAACAAACAACTATGTGAAAAAGATAATGACTTAAAACAGGTGCTTAAAATCAAAAGGAAAAAATATTCAGGTTTCAACACACAAAGGAAATCTACTAAAACCCATTTCTTTATTTTTTATTAGTATTTACGGTAAATATTTGGCATATTTTCTTATTCTTTTGGCAGCTATTGAAGTAATATGCCAAATATTTACCGTAAAAATTGATAAAAGATATAAAATGGGTTAAACTTGGATTAAAACAAGTGTGCCTTATCTGTGCCTTCTATTTGAATAATAAAACACAATTTAAAGTGAGTAGGTCACATGACCTGGCAGCTATTGGAAGTAAATATCAGTTAATATTAATAAAAAAATTGTAAATAGTTTAAAATTGAATAAAAATAAGTGTGTCTCATCTGTGCCATCTAGAAGAACAATTTAAGACACATGACCTGGGAGCTTTTGGCAAGCAGCCGAAGATGAAAGAAACTTTGATTAAAGCACTGACCGGCTGTCAAAACTCCCTCGCAAGTTCCTCCCAAAGGCTTTTTTTTTTTTTTTTTCTCCAAAGGGCCAAATTAGCAGAGGTCACCAGGACCCGACAGATTGACCTTAAAAATCAATTTAAATTAATGGGGCTTAAGTCCATATAAGCATCAAGATCCTACAAACAATTAAGTAAAACCTTGAGAGGACATTTCTGTGTGAGGCATATCTGCACGTTATTTGCATATAAAATGAAACTAGATACAAAGAGATGCAAAACCTGATTATGTTTTTAGTAACTGTAACAAGTAAACAAACAAACAATAACAAAAACAAACAAAACAAAGGAACCAAAAAACTAGCTGCTACTAGATCGCTCCTGAAGAATCCTTGGGAAACCGCGAAATGGCAATGATTGATACCTGTGGAGATATAATTAGCAGAAAGCAGAGCAAAGACAGCAATGTATGCGCACATAACACATAAATAAATATGAGGCAAACTTGGTGTTATAAATAAACAGATCTGCACAGTTAAAGTGTTGTGATCTCTATAGTGTGTGATTGCGCGTGAGCACGCAGAAATTGTGATGCAGGTATTACATGAATTATGCTCGACCATGGGTACAGAGGGCCACTGCCACCCCCTCCCAGAGCCCAGAGCGAGCAGAGAAAGCACAAGGTCCAGGACACTGGGGCAACGCAAGAGCACAGAGAAAAGACAGCTCACCACAGGGACACCATGCACCCGCCCAGAGGACCGCAGAGGGGCCCGGGGTAGAGCCCCCCTTGGCCCCAGAGTAGAGCCCCCCTTGGCCGCAGAGTAGAGCCCCCAGGGTACCAGGAGCAGCACCCCACCCATCCCGCCGGGGCCTGGCGGGATGGGTGGGGCCTGGCGGGATGGGTGGGGTGCTGCTAGCCGGGGCGGATCGATACAAGCCCCCGTGCCCCCGGCACTGCACCCCAGGGCCCACTCCGTCCACAGGTGAGTGCAGCGGCAAGCAGTGAGGAAGGGTGAGGAGGACGCAGGGCACGACCCCCCGCCTCCCACACGGTAATAGCATGGGGAGGCAGAGGACACCAAGTTACAGACCCAGCCCCACCCACATTCATACACAATCACACTCACTCACTCACTCACTCACTCAAGGTATGGATGGGGTTGGTGGTTTGAAGGACCATACTCTGGTGCACCCCAGTGGGTGGCCCCCGGGACAATAAGCGCCCCCACCGACGCAGTCTCCACTGCCCCAAGCCCGCAGATCAACCCCCCACCCACCCGGCCCGGAGAGCACCCAGGAAACAGGTGCGCAGAAAGACCCTTTTTATTTTTTAACAGCACATCATTTGCTTTAGTTTTGTTTCTTTAAAAAAAAAAAACAGAATTGAAAAATCTGTTCTGCCTTGCAGCATCAGGGTTACCTCAAAACCTGCATGTTTAGCAACTTTGTTTTACAAATGCCCTCATAGACAACTTGCTGCAGGTAAATCTGCTGTAAAATAATTATTAGGCTTTTAAATGCTTTGTTCGTTTTAGCCAGCTTTTATTCCTCGCCTTCTTTCACTCACATCAGCAGCTGAGTCAGCTACAAAGAACGTGCTGGTTTTTGGGTTTTTTTTAGATTTCTACTAACTCCACATCAGACAGTTCATTGGTACCATAGCAAACAACATGTGGATATTCATTTCTCTGCTACTGCAGAAAGTTGCTGAATTGGCAGTATGGATTTTTGTTTTACAGCTTAACTCATCCTCCCAGATGCTGCCCTATGATCTGCTTAGCTGTGAAGCTGCAATCATCCAAACAACATGCTGCATGGCGCCGCTGCACGCTGGACTGCAGGACAAACTTCCACAGGGTGTTAGAAAGCTTCAGATATTTCTGCAGGGTGTTGGTGCATTATTTTCTTGACAGTATTCGGCAAAGGTGACATGTCAGAACAAAGCAGTTTACATTAAATAATCACAAATAATAAATTGCACTTCACCACTAGATCTGCTTCTTGTTCCTTTAGCTCTCACAACATACCTCCGGGTCTGACACCCATTAAATTCCAGTTGTGCATTCCAAAATTCAGGAAAATATGCAGTACATTACACAGACTGTGCTATCCACAACAGAGACGCTCTACATGAAGAAGATAACTCACGTCTCACTGGAAGGCTGTGCACAGACCATTACATTTGGACTTTTTGTGAGATTTATTTATTCACATGAGACTGTTACAACGGCTTCACCTTGGCATGTAAATTCACAGTAATTTCAAGAGTCACGTCTGCAGTGCAGAAAGAGCCTCCTGAATAAATCAGTCAAAACAACAACTCTTGATTTTATCAGCTGCTGAAAAGATAACAAATACAATGCACACATTTTTTGGCTGATGGGAAAGTTGGGACTTTTTAAAATCTAATGCTAAAAAAATGTCAATGCATAACTTCAGCCGGCTGAACTAAACAAAATGAGCGAAGCTGCTGAAAACTCTTCAGTATGAAGGCTTATTTTTTGGCATGACTTTCTTCCTAAATTGTTAGTAAATCTTTACAACTACGGATGAAGTATAAATAGACTTCATCTTAAAAGAAAAGTGATATATATTAGATTAGGAAATATATATCCTTAAATTGATGTTTGGTACTGTATCAGAATAAACTGACCTGAAAAGCAATAATATAAGAAATGTTTATCTTTGCCTAAATAAACAGAATATTTAGACCAACTTTATCTCCTATCACACACAACTATTTACATTATGGAACCTTGTCCTGAGTAAAGCCACTTTAAACTGGGCTAGTGTAGATTTTGAGGATGTTAACCAAACAAAAATCACTGCTCTAAAATCAATACAATCAATGCCAACTTAAATATTTCAAAACATAAAAAAGTCAAACTAAAATCTAGATGTTTTATTTTTTGTTTGTGTGTGTAATCCGGGTGTTAATGTGATAATAAATAACTATATACTAACTGTTATGCACAGTGATGCATGCATCATGCTGTGGACCTGTATCACTGCCAGAAGTACTGGTGGAAAGTGCAAAGTGACTGGAATAAGAAGCAATGAGGTCAATTGTTCATCTTCATCTTCAATCTACAGCTAAATTGGTGAGACGAACACAAGTGTGTGCCCAAACTGGAAAATGATACCAAACATTCAAAGGACAGAGCAGATGAACTACGGGCGTCACAACCTCCACTCTATGGAAAATTAATGAGATTCATTTAAAAGTTGCATCAGTGCCAGAAGAACATCCATCCATCGTCTTTACCAGCATATCTTTTCAGGGTCGTGGGAGGCCGATGCTTCTATCCAGCGGTTATTAGGGAGATGCGGGGTACAACCTGGAGAGTTCCCCTGTCTATCAAAGGGACAAATACAAACATACAGGACAGAGAACCAGGCACATTCACACCTTTAATTCTGTAATATGCAGTTGATTATGGAGATGCTGCTTCTTCCATCTTGCTTTGATTCAGTGTACCATGCGTTTCATCACAAGTACAAAGTCCCTCAGTCATCATTTCATTCTTTTTGACTTAGTTGGTTAGATATCACTTAAGATTTTTAGACAACAGCCCTGGTACGTCTCTATCTATAAAGATATGCATGGCAAACTTTCTATGTACCTCTGTAACCTCTTCTCTGTTTGCTCAGGTACCCACCAGCTACGCTCCTCAAAGCAGTTTCTTTTTCAATGCAACCGAATTGGAAAAAAATATATTTTCCTATTCAGCACCTTAAAGATGGAATAATCTACAGAAAGAGCTAAAGTTAGAAACCCTCATGTCCATTAATGAATTTAAAACTACAGTAAATAATGTTGTGGTGGAGGCCTGTTATTGTGTTTTTAACATTTTGTACTTTTTATCATGAAAATGTAACGTTTAGGATCTATGCATTCTTCTGTTTGGCTGCTATCTTGGCCAGATCTATCTCGAAAAAGAGTTTCTGAATCTCATAGGGACTTCCTGTTTAAATAAGAAGCAAAAAAAAGCAGGCACAGTAACACCGAAGGATACAAGGAGACAATTTAATCTACCAGAGAAGAATCTTTGTACTACAGGGGAAGCGGAAACATACAGAGAATTCAAAACCAGAACCTTTTTGCTGCAAAGCAACAGTGGAACTAGCTCTGATACTGTCCAGTCTACCACTAAACTATTAGTTTTATATTAACTTTATGAATCCAAGCCTTTTCTTGGTTTTAAAGCGGTATAAGTTGTGTAAGCCTCATAATCATTCCTGACAACTAAAATACCTAAATAAGTCATTTCATTCCTCCAAGATTGCAGTGTTAACAGATTCAGTGAAAATTAAGACGTCCAGCTCCCAGGGGACACTCCCCCCCCAAAAGTATAGATGTCCTTAGGCAGGATATCCTGTATACTGGTATCAGTCTCACAGTTTCCTCATCATGGCACATACCTCGTCAGGCTTAACAGTAAAGCGTCCCAATTAGATGCCAAAATCAACTCCTCTGATCCAGCTAGATGATGGAGCTTGATAACTTGATCTGGAAGGCTCTTCAAAGGAAGTTCATTCAACAGAGACATATCTCTAACCATTGGTCAGGGCAATAACATGGACGGATCAGTTAATTGGAGGCTTTGCTTTGGTATTCACTCCTTACTCTTAACACCTGACTGGAAAAACGGACAGCGGTTCATCTCCAGGTTATTCAATCATAGCTTGAAAAACAAAGACACTTGAACTCTTGAGGTGATGGCAGAGATTTACTGCCTGAACAAGAGGTAGTAATTCACCCTCTTTCCAGACATAAACAAAAGCCACAGTTTCAAAGAGGCCGGCTTTCATTTCCAGAACTCCTCTAGTACAGACTAAAGATGAATGCTTAAAGAAGCAAACAGGATCACATCATCTGCAAAAAAAACAACTAAAACACCCACCTCTCCATGACAATGCTTCAGGACCGAGAAGTAAGTCTGTGCTGCTCCCCAACAATTGGCTCAAACTTTTGTAATTACCTATTAACATGACATTCAAGCTGAAAGTGATCCATACAAATCTAGTTCAGTTGTGTTTTAATTAAAATATTATCAGGAGATGCAGAAGATTTAATACAATCACTTGATTTAGGTGTTTAGGAGCAGGGATGCATCTAAAACATGCAGGACAATAAATCTTGAGGACAAGGATTGGAAACCCCCGATCAGGACTAACAGTAAATCGAAATGTTTCAGAGTAGGTTAACTTAAAGGTGTAGGAGAGGATCTTTTCAATAGAAAAATTTCTATGGAAAATCTCCATTGAAAATGACAGCCAATCAAAAACGACCGGTGGTGAAAAATAACTGGCTGTCAATGCGGAAATAAAATTTACGCGATGACGTATATCCCTAATGTCCCCACCCACCCGATACGTACCATGTGCGCTCATGTTTGAATTCGCGCATGTGCAGATTGTTGTTTAGGAAGTAAAACGGGACGGACAAGACGCATCATTCCCCATTGAAGAGAGGTTCTCCCCGTAGGGCAGCGTTGCTGGAGATGAGGTGGCGCATGCGCAGTGTTGCGAAAATGAGAATGAGCTGAAGATCCTCACCTATATCTTTAAGCAATAACTTAACCAATCCAAGGCTCCTACTTCAAGGAAAATAAATTGTGTTTACCATTTAATATCCTTTATATTTTCATACGTGACCAATGTTCATTGTTCTCCTACATTAGTGCTTTTATACATTTTAAATGTGTCTAGTGTTGCGTCTCCTTGTTTTTCCTTCTCCTGCACAGTAAAACCCTGAATTTCACCGTAACTATCCTCATATCTAAATTGCAACCCCTGCAGTGGATCCAGGACATCAGTTTTAGCTCAGTTTTCTGGTGGTGAAATAATAATCCAGCTGGAGGCGAGTTAGTGAATTGCAAATCGATGTCCAGTCTTCTCCCTTTCTTTTCTGATGCCTTTCTTCCTTACAAGTAAAACGATGTGTCAGAGATTGTTTTCTCAATGCAATCACAGTGACCAATTAAGACAACCACCCACTAAAGTGCCCATGATGTGCTGTGTCATGCCACATAATAAGGAACAACACATGTGTGAGGAACTTACTCATGAAAATTATTTAGAAATCTAATGAAATAATCGCTATTCTTTATATTGGCTCATTTATAAAAAGTGAAGTAGACATTACCACAAATTAAATTTCGTATCCAGAGTTTTAACTCTCATCGTATGTGATGTGGCCAAGAGAGGACGAACAGCAAAGATGTTTCTGTGAGGAAGCAGCAGGAAAATCCAGATGTGCGCGACTCGTATAACGAAGATGCTCCCCATCAACGTGCTCATTCATTTTGTTTGATATCTCTGGCCTCAGCCAGCTACTTAAAGCAAAAATGCAGCACTCACTCCGAGAAGAGATACCAGTGTGGGTTTCTGAAAAGCTTGAGAGCACGGACGACAGATCTATTTTTCTCCCCCAAAGCTGAAATTGGACTGGAGGCTGCTCACCTTTTTCTAACCAGATAATGCAGTGAAGTATATTCTTAAAGCACAAATATTTTAAAACTCAGGCAGTCATTGTCTTCTGTTCACATATGTTTGCTGTTCAACTTTACAAACATTCAATCATGAGCTATAAGCCTATTAATATATAAACTGCTACAATCAATTTGCAGTAGAGATCCGGAGAAAACACTCTGTATCACACTCATGGCTGTTAATTAATAAACGCTCACTCTCTTCTCCAACATGTGTTTAATAAAGTCGCCTGCTTGTGTTGCAAAAGCACGGAGTCCATCATCAGCACTGGCTTCTATCTGCACCCTCACATATTAGAGAAGAACCAATAAATCAGCGTCATACTGAAGTCCAATAAGCTTCTCAGGATTGGACCTGGTCTTAAAATACAAAACACTCCATGAGCAGGTTATTTGATGTTCCTTCCTATTTTACCAAGATAAAATGCATAAACAGGATAAACTAACCTTCCAGCTGCATCATTTTCTGTTGCATTACAAAAAAACTGCAACAAATTTTTTTTTTCTATTACAAATGGTTGAGAGACATTATGTAATTTTCAAGTGCTGGTCACCTTAAGTACTTATTTATTCAGCTGCAATCACAATGTTCAGACTCTGACACCGAGACAGATTATTAGACAACTTAAGGGTTTTTTCCTTGCACAATGCAACTGAACCCACAACCTTCTGATCCTCCACTCGGCCTCCAATTTGTTTTAGATGTTAAACTGAAACAACTAAGATAGTCAAAAGCAGAATTTGCAGCTAAGCCGTGGAAAAAAAATGAATTTCTACCAAATGTGTTTATTAAGACAGGAAATATTATGTCACAGAAAAAAAAAGGATTTATAAATATTTAACAAATAAACAAGAAAAAATTACTATAGTTTGGTTTTTCGTGTCAAGTGGGTCTGCAAAGTTTTACATGGTTGTTTAAAAAGCTGATTAATGTTTCCTGACTCCAACAGTCAGAGTCAGTTAACAGAGTCCCACACCATTTGAAACTATTTTGTTCACAGACTCTCAAACCCCTACAAAGATTTTTGGTACATATTATTTCTTTTTTATGCACTTTATCATGAAAAGCATGTTGGTTTCACTAAGATCCGTGTCTGTAACATCCCCATCTGCTCCACACTCCCTGTGAGGAACGTTTCAGCACCTTTTCAGTGTCACTGAGGATCACAGTGACCTTTTCATCCCCTGTCCACGCAATTATTTTACAGATTTCTCTTTTTCAGCTTTTTTGTGTCTCGCTATTTTAGCTTTTTTTTCAGGTTGTCTTCTCAGTGACAAGAGATTAGATCGAGCCGCTGTAAACCTGCATCCGTGCGTAATGTTGAACTGAAAGCTCATATTCGGTTTAGAAATGAAAACTATATTCTTACACTTACCGTGTGTGAGTCCTTGTTCATTAAAAGCTGACCAAACACGAAGCGCAGGAAAAAAACCGGGAGAAATCGGACAAATGGCGTCCTCGTTTTACGCACGCCCGCATCACGCAAACCCGACGACGAGGATGGGTCTCGTTCAGAGTTTCAGCTTCTACAGATGTTTCAGTTGTAGTCTCAGAGCTTAGCTTTTCTCCCCTTCGCTCAGCAAAGCTCTGGCTGATGCTCCTGCTTGGCCACGCTGTCCTGGTCCACCCTGACGCGCGTCCACGGGACTTCGGGGAACCGTAAGTCGCGTCACGCTGCGATGCGCAGCTGGTTCTGGGATGCCTCCATCCTTAAAGACAGCAGACTATCCGTCCATCCCACGCTGTGATGAATGTTTGAGACATTTCAGCTTGTAGGATCCTGATGTGTTAGGGTTAAGGTTTAGTTTTGGGAGCGCGTAGAGCGCATGAAAGACACCACACCCACGCACACAAGAACGGGAGACGCAGCCAGTGATGGAATAGGTTGTTAAGACCCTGTGGAGGGCTAGGCAGTCCAGGACAGGAACTCACAACATGCTTTTCTCTGTGATGTAATAGTTCAAATATAAGAGCGATTATTTTAGGTTTAACAACAACAAAAAATATAACAAATTAAACAAGTTTGTCTTCTTAAACATATTAATGTGAAAATGCAAGACGCGTTTAAACAAGTGTGCGTAAATAACTGCCACGGTTTATTTAGAGTGTTATGGTTAAAGGCCAATGAGAAGCTCTCTGAAAATATGAATATTACATTAAAAAAATTGATTTTGTCAAAAAAACATGTCCGGATTACACTATGAAGAAAACTGGTGACCTGAGAGTTACTTAAATAATAGTAAGAGCAGAATGACTGGACAAAACGGACCGAAAAAGGAACTGCTTAATTAACAGGATGTCATAATCCCGGTTGTCCTGGAGTTGTTGTTGGTTTTTGAGTTAGAGGTTTTCTGTGTTGTTGGTTAACGTTGTTGTTATTATGATACTTATTATGAGTAGTATTATTAGTGTTATTTCCCTTTCCCCTGCTCTCTCCCTCTCTGTGTGTTTTCCTTCCAGTCCCTCATTATCACTCACATCTGTTTCTAATCATCTGGTTATCTTCTCCACAACTCCACCTCCTGCTCCTCAGTATTTAAGCTTCATTCATTCTCTCATTCACCGCTGGATCGTGTCTGCACCTTACCTCGTCGTTTCTGAGCTTCTTCTCCCGCCAATCCTCCCCATCTCCCAGTAAGCCTTCATCTGCTTGTTAGTTCTCTGTGCTGGTGCTTTCTCCCCCATCTTTCTCCTCCGTTCCCGTCAAGTATTTCTTTATGGTTTACTCCCTTGTTGCCTCTGGTTCCTCTCGCGTTTCTTGTTATTATTATTAGTTCGGTCGTTTATTTCTCCATCCCGTGTTCATCTGCTGGTTTGTTTATTTCTATTCTTTTGTTTTTTCCCGCGTTCCGCCTTTGTTATCCGTTTGTTTGCCTTCTCTTTTTGGATCCGCATCATTCCCCAGTCAGTTCTGCATCACTGAATTCTCTGTTAATGTTCCGTTCATTGTTCACCAATTATAATAAATCTTTATTCTTAATGAAAATCCACCTCTGCTCGAGTCCGTGTACGTGACACAGGATGCTCCCAGTACAGGCTGTATCCAAGCTTGTTAATTGGAAAATCAAGTGAAAGAAAGATCTGTGGTAGAAGATGGCCAAGCGAAAGAGCCTTAAAGAAAAAAAAAACATTGAATTATTCTCAAAATATAAACAGAGACAATAATCAAGAATTAGTTTATTTATATAGTGCCAGTCCCAAGTAACTTTACAATAAAATCATTTCATTTCAATCATATGTGCATCATAAACAAATCAGTTTAAAAAGTTTCCAATCTAAGGAACCCCAGCAGATTGCATGGAGTCATTGACTTGCAGCATTCACTCCTCTGGAATCAGCAGACAGAAACAATGGCTTGTGTTGTCGTTGAATTTACAGCAATCCCTCATACTGAGCATGCATGTAGCGACAGTGGAGAGGAAAAACTCCCCTTTAACAGGAAGAAACCTCCAGCAGAACCTGGATCAGTACAAGCAGCCGTCTGCCACGACAGACTGAGACAGAAAACTAAAATAGATCTATAGGAAACTAGAAAAAAAAACTGTCAATAGCAGCAGTTGTAGAGAGTCGCTGGGGTCCTCTCAGCTGATGTTCTCATCCTAGAAGCTGACCAGGCCAGGTGTAGCTACAATGTAGAGAAGAACACTGAGAGTAAACCAAAGGTTAAAATAGTTGAAATAACGGCATCTACAGCAGTTTGGACAAAGGAAGAAAGTAGCAAAGTGAGAAGTGGTCAGATTGTTCTTTGATGGCCTAAAGGCTACAGCAACATAACTATAGAAATAGCTATAGCCAGATAGTTCCCCTGTTGTCTGCTGTGCTACTGCTGATGCTACATAGTTCTACCCACGTCCTACCTGCCCATGACCTGTTGATGGTTCAGGATTGTTGATCTCTTTGAACAAAGAATCTCATCATTTAGGTGCTGAGTTATGTCAAATGCACGTAGATCATCACCGCCCACTTTTAACTGCCGTCAACACAATAGCTCTGAGGAAAAAATGTGCCTTGTTTGCCCTCTATACCCCTTGTATTACTCAGTGCAATGACGAACAGGTGATCAGTGCAATTGACGTCCTAGTAGTCTCAATGTTAAGCCTAATCAGTGTATGTTTTACAACTTTGACACGCAATCATCGCACTGGTGACATTTTAGTTTAGACATCAAACATTTTATGTGACCCTTTAGTTGCTCTTAGAAACCATGTGACCTTTATAAACTCTTCCCAACATCTGTCATGTTGGTTCACTGAGTTCCTCATCATCTCTTTATTTTCCACCTCATCTATATTCTGTCCATAAATTAACTCACGTCTTGATAGTTCATTACTGTTTAAGGTAAAAAACCCAAAAAACAAAGGTATGACCTTCATCACATGCTGGCTGTGAAACTTGAGTGTCACTTTTGGAGATGGAAGCTTCTGACCTTGAAGACACAATAACATCTATTTAAATCTGTTTAAATGTTGTAAAGTCTGTGGAAAAGAGCTATAATCCCATTTTAGGGGTTTTAAAAACAAAAAAAAGACTGGAGTATCTTTTTTAGAAAGGAAATTAGGAAATGTTATCCCAAAATTTCTCATACAGTTTTGACTAATAGCCAGTTACTTCCTGCTCTCTGGAAATCATGTAAATACCTGGATGTAAATGAAGGGGTTAGTCTTAAGGCCAAATAAATCGAAAATTGTGTGACTTCAGGGAGCTGGCAAGGTATGACATAAACATAGAAAAAAGATTCAGTGGCACTTGTTTGTTCTAGACTCTGGCCTGGTACCGATTTATGGGATAAATTTTGTGCCACTAGGAATCGAAATTGAATTTTTTTTTTTTTCATTTTGAACCTGAATTGATAATTTTGAATAATTGCTTTTAAAATCTGAATAGAATAATCTGAAATTTAATCTGTTGGTTTGAATGTGTATGGTGTGTAAAATGTGTTTCATTTTATTGAAAATTTCAGCTCCTTAATTCATTCTCACTTTTCAGTTTCACTTCTCTCCATTCAGATTCAGTTTTTCAATTCAATTTTTGGTGCCATACATCCGGGGCCTGGCGTCAGGAAAAACTACTTGAACGCAGATGGCAACAATTTGCGTTTACGTTTTCTTTACCTGGAGGAAACACCTACTGGAGGGATGTCTAGTGGCCAGCAGCCCAACGCTCAGTTTTGTAAAACAAATAAATGAAATTAAGCACCACATGTATGACAAGAAGCGTCATGTATGTCTTCATGTAAGTCGGGGCAGATGCCGCTCATCAGGCTGCTGTGCGGGCTGCTGCTGACGTAAACGCGAATTGTTGCCATCTGCATTCGACTAGTTTTGCCTGACGCCAGGCCCCGGATGTATGGCACAAAAAATCTAATATAAAAACTGAATCTGAATGGAGAGAAGTGAATCTGAAAAGTGAGAATGAATTAAGGAGCTCAATTTTTCAATAAAATTAAATACAGTTTGGATTTTATTTTCATACATATTCAAACTAACAGATTAAAACTTAATCATTTGCGGCACCAAGTAGGCAGTAGCGCAAAGGGTCTTGCCTAAGGACCCACACTGGATGCTGTGGTGTATTTTTACCATGGGCTGGATTTGAACCCATGACCTTCCATTTGAGCTATCCAGCCACCCAATTCAATTTCAGATTAGTCAATTCAGATTTTAAAAGCAATTATTCATAAATTCAGGTTCAAAATGAATGATTCACATTCAGATATAAAAAATTCAATTTCAATTCCTAGTGGCACAAAATTTATCCCATACCGATTATTTACTAAGTATTATAAATAATGTATACGCCACTTTTCATGTGCAGTCACAGCACAATCAAGCACAAACTTTTCTTAGAGCTTAGTTAATATTTCACAAAACACAAACAAGTTTTCTGGGACTTATGCGATTCTTTCTTTTCCTGAGTCACAGATGTGTTACTAGGAAGCTCCAATTAACCAAATCTTGCTTTTCCTTTGTATTTCTCCATCACATCATTTGGATCCAGAGACTACGGTTGACCAAATCACTAATGGTCTAAATGTTGAGTCAAGTGAAAAGCAAAGAAAGATAATGAGGCTACTGCGCTGCGGTTTAGAGACTCAGCCTAAAGTTGAAGAAGCCATGCATATTTTTTAGCCGGAAAAATTGATTGACACTAGAGTCAGCCTCTACATAATGCATGCAAATAATATACAGTGCTAAAGCTCCGCCCCTTCATCTTAACCACAGAAAATACGAACTGAAACAGCAGCAAGGTCAGAGTAAAAAAAACCACTCTAACAACTTTGTTGTGAGTTATTTTAAATGAAAATATTTCAATATTTTTCCAATTATCAATTTTTTTTAAACTTTTAATTAGTTATGATCAATTCTATTTTTCAATTAAATAATTGTTTTAAAAACATGATTTTCATCTATGGCAGGTACATTTGCCAGAAACACATGAGGCCCTGACCATCATTTAGGTTTAGTATTCATATCTCATATACAAAGCAAAACATGTAGGTGATGGCAGCCATTGATTGAAAGATATACTGTAGCTGAAACCAGCTTCACTCTTTAAAAGCAAAGATAAGACAAACTAAACCATTCCTGTTCAACTTAAATTGATTTCCAAAATAATATGTATTTAACAAATGCCAAAAATAAAAATAGACATTTTTGAGAAATCCCAGATAATGCTGATCTCTTATTGGTTAATTCATAGTTTTTGAAGTAAATGGAGGTGAACTTTAGGGTAACATGTTTCCTAATTTGATATCAGGGGAAAATCTAAAGAACACAGCCTGGATATGATTGATGGGTGGATGGTGTAAACACCCCAAGAATGTCCAGAGTTCTGGAGGTAAATGGATTTTGTTGCCACAAAAAGAACTTGTGCTCCCTGCAAATTTACCACGTAACAAAATTCAAAAGAAGTTGTGAAGAAGAGAAATGTTATCCTCAGTGGAATCAGCCTCGTACTGACACTCAGCAAGGGGGAAGCCATGACTCCAAAAGCAGCTTAGGTTTTCAGAGACATGTCCGGTTATATGATGAAGATGAAAATCATCTTTCGGTCCATAACCACCGTTTTCGCAGTCGGGAGGAAAAAAAACCCAATAAAGCTTGCAAACCCTGCAAACATAACCTGTGAGAAGGTTCTCAGTACAACATAGATGGCAGGAAAAACACTTTGAAGTATCAGAGGAACATCTTTGACATTAAGTTCAAGCTTGAGCACCAATTTAAATAACAATGACCCTAAAATACTCTCCAGTTAGTAACAAAATAGCTGAATAAATTTTGGTAATTTTAACTGATGTAAACCATGGAATGTTTAATCTGATTAAATGTCAGAGAAGAGAGAAAAAGACAATGTTACAATTTTAAGGTGCATGTAAATATCCTCGAATTTTAAATACTTATGTTAATGTCAAGCTAGGGGTTTTTTCCCAACTTCTTTCAAATTAGATCAGTATTAAATCTCTGCTGGGCAAAATTCAAATTTTTAACTTTAAGTGAATTTGATGAGCACATCCAAATAGACTTTGATGATCTGAAAGTCTCTTTATGCAAAACAACTCTAACATAGTACTTTTAATGCCAAAAGAGGACTGTTTTGTCATTTGCAGTATCATCTTTTATTTGTTTGTTTGGACTTTCTGCAGCAAAATATGGAGATTTGAGGTTTTTCCATAGATCTAAACGGGAGGAAGAGGGAGACATAGAAACTTGTGAACACATCAGTGCATCAGTTTAAAAAACGATTTTCCACACATCTCATCAATAAAGCAAAGATAATCAATAATGTAGCATCTAGATTTAGTGCAATATGAAAATATTCTAGTAGATATATCCATTTACTGTCCTCAGATGAGAATGCTTTATTGGGATGATAAATAAAAAATTAGATTCACCAGGTAACTATTGAAGCAATAGAGACTCATTAAAAAGAGAAGCAATAGCTCGGTTGGATCGATTAAAACATTTGCGCTTCTCAAGCTCACATCTTCTAGTTGCCCTAGGACGATCTTTGAAAGGTTTCCATATTTCATCATTTGGCCAAAGTAGTAGCTTGCAGAGAGATTGTGGAAGAATTTCTCTATGCAGAGGTATCTTTCAGTTTCTAAAGCTTTTACAAGCACCAGTCTGAAACCAAGGGAAATTACAGAACAGCGCATTTTCCGATCATCATTAAAAAAGAAAAGATGGAGAGAATTTTTCATACTGACCGACCGACTGCTACACAGAAGGAGCCTTTATAAACAAGCCTTTTTTTCTTTATCTGATAAGACTTTCCTGCATTCTTTTACATGTCTCCACTGATGAGGTCTGCCTTTTCCAAGAAGTCATCCACGTCAGCTAAAATATAAAAATAAATTAAAGCAGCCCTGACCAACAATACCCCTGCCATGTTAAAAATACTATAAGATTTCCTCATTCTTAAGTGCTGTGTTTGTTTTATAACAGAATTTAACTTGACTTAAATTTTTAAAAAGGTTCAACTTTGGTCCTGTGAATAAACGCAATTTTTCACCTAAACTTTGCAGGTTTATCAGGACATTTTGAGGCCGATATGAAACCTGGTTTTTGTTTTTCTTTTGTGGTCAGCAGCGGAGGAAGATTTTGCATATTTTCTTTCTTGAAGCTGTTTAATCGCAAACACTAACTTTAACTAAAGCATGTGACCCCTATAGCATCCCAGATGTTGTTCTGGATTCCTCATGACTTACTAGATTAATCTTGAATTTGCTTTTTGTGTAATTTTGCTTGGGTGGCCACCCCTGGAAAGGTTTGTCTCTTTTCCATGTTTTCTATATATTTGGAAGTGACTAACTGTTGTGAGATTGCATTTATTCTCAGATATGCAAAAAATTGATTTAAGAGTATAAATACTAAAAACCCAGAATCTAGGATTCCAGCTGACATTTTATAGGAGCCTATGATACAAAAAAGTGTTTAACATTTGTGTTTAATGGTGCAACAAAAAACTTTTTAGTTCTTTAGTTCTGTGATGTATGTTACTTCCTTGAGTTTAACACTAACAAGTTTTTTCTATGAAAAAAATAACAAAGCAATGTCTGGGAGACTGGCAAAGCAAAACTGATTTTTACTCTTACAATTTTTTTAGTCATTTAAATTATGCATGTTGGAATATAGCTTTAAACTCTGGCTGCAAACGGAACACAGAAAAAAATAAAGAAATAAATTCAAAAACAAAAAAATCATGCTACTGCTGTTGCACTTTTTTATTTCTATAATGTTTCCTTCTGAAAGTGATGATTTGTTTATGTCCCATTTTTCTTGTTTTATAACAATGATCTTGTCACGGTGGGATATTTTACAACACACGCTAACGCAAGTGCCTTAAAGATTCACCACACAGATATCTGTTTGTCCCATTATAGCACTAAACAACACATCAGTGTTATTTGGCCCCCAGTTTCCAGCTAGAGGCGTTACGCTTTAGTAAACACAGTCAAATATGACAACGCAATGCTCGCTGCTATTCTGTGTTATAATGATTGGCGTGTTGGTGTCCAGGGCCCCCGAACACTGCTGCATAGAAAGAGAAAAGTAAACTGATTAGCAACTATTTGAAGTCGGTTAAACAGTTTCACCTGGCACTGGTCCCTGAACCAGGGGGTTCTGTGTTGTTGTTGTTGTTCGTTTATTGCTCTCTGAAGCGTTTCGCGCCCTAAACAAACCCACAGAGGCATAAAAAGTTGTCATGAAAAGTTGCTGCTGGTGGTTTGTAATAAATTGGACAGATTAAAACGAGAAATGAATGAGAAAATTAAACACAGAGCAACAGTCTGTTTTAAATTACTTTGAATCATCAACAATTTGCTCTGGCACTCAGGGAATGGTTTGTTCTGTCTGTGAGGTTCATTCCTTCTGCAGGAGAAGCTACAGGCTTCTCCTGCAGGCTGGTGTCGAGCAGGGTGTCCCTGCACACCTGTGGTCCATTAAGCTATCAGCCTTAGAAGATAGGGGGAACAAGCTTATGATCTTTGCGCCATTAGTGTCATTCTACACAATACTTCTTGCCCTGTGGATTCCTTGGTGTTTTCATGCGCTTTACATCTTTCGCTAACTCTTTCCTTTAAGGTCCTCCTTTGTGTCTCCTACTAGAAACAAACACCTCAAAGTCAAAGTCTCAGATCAGACAAACAATCTCACCTGGTTCATCCACCTCGAATCATGAGCTCATGACCAAACCACCTTCATCCACCAGGTGAACACGTTAACCTGTCCAGCTACCTTGCTTCACAATCATAGAGGATGACAATCTGGAAACCATTCATTGCTGTGGGCCTGTAAATCATCTGCATACAATTGGTAACTTACAAATCATCCAAGGTAACAGAAGCATATAGATGGTAAATAGGGTGGTGCAAAGATGAAACCTGGGGGTACCCCACTTGTGGTTTTCTGTTCTCCAATGAGAGTTACCTATTGACGTGAGGAAGTATTGGATACGTGGCAGAGGCGGTTTCAAGAAACTCCATGATAGTTGGACCTCAGGGAAATTGTCTTCTTGGAGATATAGCTGGAGAAGAAAAAAAGTTGTCTTTTTAGCAGGGATTGATACACACTCAGGACCGTATAGAGGATACACTTTTCAGGACAAACCTTTTTAATGAATGAGGATATAGTCAAGGAAATGGTTGAAGTCAGTACCATACCTGCTGAGGAAGGCAGAACTGAATTGGAACCAGAGGCAAGATTTAGAGTCCAGATAAATAAAGCACAGGTTAACGCCAAAAACAGATGAGGAGCTGGTAAAAAAGGGTCTGGTACATGAAGAGGGACTTGGACAAGGAATGTCTGAAGGTTGTTTTAAGGATAATGACAAACACTTCACCACAGCAGTCAGCAAATGTAGGAGGGACAAGGCAGAGGTGCAGCATAAAACATGGAAGAACCGTAGAAAAACCATGAAATTGTACTTAGTTTTGGTCAGAATAATGCATAAAAATGTTCTAGGAAGTTAAGCACTTATGAATAAACTTTTATCAATTAAATTATTAGCTTACCTTGACCGTACTGCTTCTAATTTGGATCCAATTGCACTGTACGGTCCTAAAATCTAATTTTATGATTGGACTCCAATTGAAAATATTATTCAACTGTGATTGCACTTCCAAATGAAAATTGTTTCAATTTGTTACTGTAAAAATAAATTTAGAGGAAATAAAATTAAACAACAATGAGATTTCCTTTTTTATTATGTTCATATTAAAGAAAAAAAATCCCAGTACAGCTGCACAACTTAACCCGCAAGCTGTAACTGCTGTTTTCTTTCTGTAATATGAATATTTATAACCTGCTGTGTTAAACTAGACTGTTATTAGAGAAATTAAAGACAAGCTTTACCTTAAGTCAACATTAATGCGACTACAGATACAGGAGCTGTCAGATTTATTGGTAAACAAAAGTAACAAATTAGTTTTCTTTGAAAGCATTGGTCTTTCAGATTTGCATTTCCTCTAAACTACAGTGAGCTTCTGTTCTCCTTAGTTTGCCCCAGGATAATGCTGTTTCCACATGACTCACCTGTCTAATCCAGTTAGGAATGAAGAGTCCACTTTGCCATTTACTCATTCTTGTGCTACACACACGCACACCTGCAATACAAACACGCTACAGTTAGGCTTTAAGTCAACCACGGTCAGAGCTCCTTACTGTTGTGTGCTGGAAATGATGGAATCAGGTTTAGCTCATTAATCCTTACACTACATGCCACAGAAATCTCCTAAATTTGGCTGCTCAGTCAGGGTCCCTCAGATCTAATACCTACTAGCAGACATGCCTTTAAATGCCGACAGAGGATTGGAGGCTGGCAAAGCTGGTAAGAAGGTTACGCCTCACAAAATAACTTTACTTCTTGGGGAGGGGGGGGGGTTCTCATCGTATTAAAACTTTGTTGTAATGTCAATGAGTCTAACCTTGTTCTCTACAGAACCCTCAATATCTGATATGGAAAATATTTGGACAAATACCGATGGAATTTTCACAAAACAATTTTGACCCTAGATATATGAACATTTCAGTGTTATTCTCAGGTAAAATATTTATTTTATCATTTTGAACATGGGTATTAACAACACATACTACACAAACACAAAGTAATCTAAATAAATAAATAGATTAAGTGGTAAATATTGAAGTAGAATGGCTGAAGGAATGAGAAATGAACCCATTTCTCTGATATTTGTACCTGATATTTATATTGGATAACTATATCCCTGGTCATTGCCATCCAATGCAATTCAACTCTATTCTTATTTTCATATTATTTAACCCACATGAAATGAGAACTCTCAGGAGATATTTACAATGATGTGTATTTAGATTGATGAGGGGAAGGGGATCCGGCGGTGGACAGCAACGAGAGGCGAGGAACAGGAGACAGCAACAAGGTGCGAGGAACGGGAAACAGCGGGGCGGCAGTATCAGGCAGGGAGCAGGGAACGTCTACGACGTGGGAGACCGGGAGCCTCTGAGGGTTAGGACAGGTAAGGTGAGTAACAGCAAACGGTTGAGGAAAAATGAAGGGATTGGTCTTACTTGGATGAAGTGAACTGTTGTCGCCAGGGAGGAGTGAGTGGTGAGTTTCTTTCAGCAGAGACTGTGAGGCTGTAGTCCAGGGGGTTAGTGCAGCTAATGGAGTTATGATGGAGCGGGCAGACCGAGCTGAGCCAAGATGAGTGGGAACCAGATGGACGAGGGAAACCAGAGAGGATCTTGAGGTGGATTTGAGTTCTGGAGATGACGATAACCTGAGGTGAACACAACAGTTGTTAGAGGCGTGGGAAAAACAAAGTAGCAGATAAAATTCTTGACAAAAACGAGGAACAACTAAAGACCCAACAAGAACCATTCAAAAGGTTAGAGACACTAGAGTTTAGCACTGAGACTAGGTTTTACCGGGAGTAAACAAACACTCAGGCAACAAGTAGCTAATCCACCACTCCTCTTATTCTGGCCCAGCTCATCAGCGCCAACCAGGCGCACCTGGGGTGGAAGGAGCTCCAGCAGAGGAGGAGCATTGGTGACCTCCTGTGGCCAGCTGGAGAAGTGGCTGAAAGAAACTCACACTGACACTTATCTCCCATCAATGCGCTTTCTTGGATTTCTTCCATTGAGCTTGATTTCTCAGGATAATTTTTAACCTGACTTTTTTGCCATCAGAAGAAGGACTTGTAAACTTTGACCTAGATTTTTTCTCAGCTGTTTTAAAATTGCAGTCCTTCTATGGTTGTATTTTGGAAATGTCAACACAGGAAATGGAAAACACGCAAAAGAGGATCTTTGATGAAAACTTGATTCTGCATCAAGTCCATAGAAACTATGTCATTTATGTGAGAGCAGAAAACTATCTGAAGCATCCTTAGGGGAAGGCTAGAGGCAAAAGTCCAGTGTGCAAACACCTGGGTCAATTCCCAGATGATCATGAAGCAGGTGAGGGATCTGATGACGTCAAGGCAAGAAAGGAAAAATCTGAGACAAAAGGTACGGCCGTAGATGTTTCTGGCAGGCAATGAATTCTGGATACTACTCAAACTAAAGGCTTTCATTAATCTGGCGCTGTCTGCCTGCCGGAGAGTTGCTAAAGAAAAAAAGGTGAACATGTGATAGGAATGAGGCTAATAAGGTGCTGTCTGGGTAGAAGCAGGTGAAAACCATAAGGCAACTGTCAGCATCAGACAGGGACGGTGCAGACTGACAGGCCAGAATTGTATCAAGGACCATCAGTTTGTTTTAAACACGGTTCTAAAAAAATGTCTGAGTCGTTTTATTGACAACAGGCAAGTATTTCAATTAACAGGACTATTTTACACGTACTTACTGAATGAAAATCATAAATGTGTCTAATACTTAATTCTTTTACTAATTAAAGTAAAACAGGCATGTTTTCCAAGCATCACCTCATCCCTATAAGGGAAGGTTTGAACAACACTAACTCAATGTGTCAACCCATTGCTGTAAAGAAAAAGCATTGACAAAGGAACTATTTAGAAGTCAGTGAAATGTGTAAAAAAACAGTATCGTTGTCAATGAGAGAGGCATATACTGACAGCAAGGTAACATCTTCCTGTAGGGTTATTCTAGCAGGTCAATGCCAAACCTCACTCAACAGCAATGTCTCGTTGACAAGGCTTGAGTGACCTGCTAGTAGTTCAGATTTGTCAGCTATCAAAACTGTAAGGGACACTATGGAGGGGTTATTGAGAAGCTGAAATCTTGTATTCAGCAAGAATAGTTACAAAACTATATTGAACATTTAACATTTATTTTATTTCTTTTTGAATTCATAGCTAATTAGAGATTTAAGTCTGTTGTTGCATCCAAAAAAAACTAAAACTTTCCAGGAACATCAAAGTCTAAATACTGCTGGGAAAATGCTACTAAACATTTTTAAAGCCACTCCATATGGTGAAAGAAACACTACTGTGTCCAGGACAAAATAGTTTCTGCAATGAATTGCTTTTAATTACCTCTCCAGTTTACGTAATTATGTTAGATCTCCAGCTCACTCAGCATGGTTTATTTATTTATTCTACTCCTACCAATTAAAGGATCAAACCATATTCAATTCTAAAGGTTTCGGCTAATAGCGTAATTTTCCTTTTTACCTTTGTGCATCTCTGCATCCTCATTTGCCTGCTGCAAGCCTGTCTTTTCTGGTTTGGAGGTTTGAAGATAAAAGTACCTGCTGCTCCCTATTGCATTTTGGTAGGATTTTTGCATTACTTTTATTACCATAGTACTTTGCTAAAGTGTTAAAACCACTTACACTAATCCAATTGTTGCATTTCCAAGAGATACAAACTGGTGCCAATCAATCTATATAAACATCCATTGTTACAACTTGTCTCACACCAAAGCCATGAGTTAGTAAGGGTTCATTCTAAATACAATTTGCAGAAATATTCATATCCCTTAAGAGAAAACACTCGGCTTAAAGGAAACCAATTTGGTGCTCTTTGCACTAAATGAAAAGCAATGAGTGCAGAAAGTGTGAACATCAACCACCATCACATAAACTCAGCATATCCACAGGGATACTGGTTGGGGGCAGCATCCTGGTGATTTTCTGTGCAAACGAGGATGAAAACCTGCTAGACCTGCACAAAACATACAGCTAGCACAAGACAGATTTAGATCAAGACTTGGGGGCTGGTGTTCACAGATGTCTCTAGAATCATTGTGACTCACCTTGGCTTGTTAATCAAATAAATGAAACAAAACGTTTCAACACTTTCCTTCCCGTTACAATTAGACACTACTTTGTTTCGGGGTTTTTAATAATGAAATACACAGATCTTTGTGGTTTTAATGTGACATTTTTTATGAATAATTCAAGAGGTATTATTTCCTTTTTTAAATAAAAGATAATATCTCACATGCTTGGAATAAGCCAGGTTGTTTCACTGGAAGCAGATGGAAGGCGAATTGCGCCAGTGTGTGTTGTGCTAGAACTGAGACATTTGGATTGATGACGCTTAACATTGCATTTGTGATTGTAAGTAAAAACATGTGTTTACTGCTGGGCTGTTCATACACAGAGCTCTGAATGTCAGTAATGATGTTTCTGGGCGCTTTCCTTGCCAGTGTGTATGCATGTGTCATCAGAGGCCGCTGTCAGCAGCTGCTCATTATGGCAGCGAGTTGCATTACACTGAACTGTGTGCAACGGACATTTACAGAAGCAATCTGGTCTCCGTAAACAGCACTGATAGGGTTTTGTGCCATGGCAAACATACAAATGAGCTAAAGTTAGTAGCTTTAGTCTGTGATTCCACCTGTGCAGCAGTCAGGGGAAGAGAAAGGTGCATTTTGGGGAACTGGTGGTTCATACACAGCTATTTGGGGATTTTAACTTTTAGTGTGCATGTTCTTTTTTCAATTATGTTTTTTCTGCTATTTGCAATATCGTAGAAAGATCTTACTGTAATTAGAGCTTAAGAGGAAAAAAGTAAGTGCCAGTACAAATATGGGACAGAACCATACATAGATAGCACAAAACAAAGAAAAAGAAACAGTAACACATAAGACTCATGATTTTAAGCAGCTAATTATTGTTATATCTTGTCTCTCTGAAATTAATTTCTTCCCATTATTTGGCCTGGGCTCACCTAACCGTGGCATATTGTTTAATTATATAGGGACATGCGGGTGTAGTATATATGACGTTAGTATAACCGAATACTGAACACTACGACATTTATAGCCTTGATTTTACTAGTGCTGCTCTGTACAAGCGTCCTTAATTGTATAAAGAGCTTAAAAGACAGTAAAACACAGCTTTTATAACTTTTATCTTGTTTGAGGACAGTAGCAGTGGGTTTATTGCGCTTTGTCTGAAAGTTTTTCCCACCGGTGAGACGTAGGGGAAATATATTGATGGGGAAACACAAACTGACCCAAAAGAGTCCCGATGCTCTGAGAGGTAAAATGTAAAGGTGCTGGTATTACATACAGGTTCATACAGTCCAACATAAAGCAGTCTAAACATGTTTAAAATAACTAAACTTAAAGGCATGTGAACACACTTGTCAGTGTTAGCATTCTAAAAAGGAAAAGCAAAGACAGACTGCCAGTCTCCCCAGCCTTTTCTGTCCAACTTGCAACGTGATGCAACCCAGATGCCATATCCAGGTTGCCTCAGACTCAGATCTGAGAAACTACATTTAAGACATCATAAGGCTTTCAGGACTAACACACTAAAAACCAATTTATGGTGATCAGTACAAAAATTACAACTCAATCTTGACATATCTTGACTGAAGTCCTTTTTGATTTCTGTGTTTTTTTACATTGTTGTGTCTAAACCAATGAAGCTCAAATTAGTTCTAAACTTGACAGTAGATAGGAAAGAAAGTGAAAAAGTAGTGTGATATTTTTATGAACAGGTTTGCTGCAAGATCTGAATTTCATCATGGACACAATATGTCTATCAGTTTCTAAAAGCAAAGTTGCTTTAAAAATAATTTTTTTTGTTATATTTTTTTGCAAAACTGTTAAAAGTGTGGTTTCATGTGTTTACCAGCTAGAACTTGTTTAAGATTTATCTTTCCTAATGCTAATTGGAGTTGTATTTATTGCAATACAACTTAAGCTCAGTCATTCAATCTGCCAAGTAACTGGGAACATTACATTTTAAGTGTTGACAAAAATTCTCAGTAAGATTCATTTAGATTTTATATCTGGACTTTATTTGGCCATTCTGGCACTTATAGCGACACTAAAGAAGTTTCAGTTTTGTTAAATTTTGATGGTCACTGTGGACTGAAGCAGTAGTGTTTTAGCTTGAAGGAAGACTGCATTTCCCATAAGTACCAGCACATAATTGAAGAAGATTTACTTTCCAAGCAGGTGAGAGAAAATCATGACCCTTGTTTAGAATTTAAAAATTTACAGTAATAATTACCATGCAGCTTTGTATATATTTCCTTCCGGTTAAAGCAGAATTCAATTGTTTTTCAGAAAAATAATGAAAGTTTGCTGTATATTCATCAGAATCCTTCAAAACAACCATGGCCTCCAATTGGTAATGAAACATGGCGTCTCTTGTTCTCCTCAGTAAAGATGCACAGGAGACAGTTGGACTTGTAAAAAAGAAAAGCAAGCGATGTTAAAACAAATGTAAAATGCCGCTCCTGTCTGAGCAGAGATACAACTAAAGCTTGCAGGACACAGACCCTTGAGGACTGAGGTTTGACACCTATGCTCTATGTTCCACATTATTTGTTGCAGACTAATGCGTTGGATTAAAAAAAAAAACTCCCATTCATACACAAACACAAATATGGATTTTTTTCCAAACCTCCACTTTGGTCAGTTTTCATACATAAACCGCTTTTGTGTTGTAAAATTTGGTTTTTGTATAAAGCGAAGGTCAAAGTACATAAAAAATAAATATATTTGTTTTTCCAGATACTCTCCCAGGTGTGGGCATTGCCTTAATGTATGCATTTTAGTGTTCTATTAGGCCCAACTGTATGGAGCTTAATATTTCCAAATATTCTCAGTAGGATTTATGTCTCGACTTTAACTAGAAAATTCTGTTTTATTCTTAACTACTCCATAGTTGCATATAATTTCCAGCAGGAAGCTGTGTTTGTCTTGAGCCTTTTGCAACAAGCCTATATCAAATTAACTCCTTGTTACCCTGCCTCTGCAAGGCTGAATGACTGCAGACTTCGGGTAATAGATTCAGTTGGGCTGAAACAGAGATACATTGAATAGTTGCAGGTTGGTAGCTCATGAGGACTAGACTTGGGCTCTAAAAGGTTTTCTAGCAGAAAGGTTTTCTACCCCCTGAATTAAATGCAATGCAATTCAATTCGATTCAGTTCATTTATATAGAACTTTATATAGACTTTTATTGAACTTCATCAATCTTTCCATTGGCTGTTCATCTAAACCTGCTGAAAAAAAAATGCCTACAGCAAACTGGTGCCCTAATGCTGTGTCACAGATTAAGAAAAAATAGCCTTCTTCTGTCTAATGTGTTTGTAGATCTGTGGTTTGACAAAAATTTAGGGCGATATAAATACTTTTGCAAAAAATAGAAGATTCTTGGAGCCTCAGGTACAGTCAGTACTAAAGATCCTCAGCCTTGTTAAATGTAGAAGAAGAAAGTGTTGGTAATGCTAGTTTATCATTGATTACATGTGTTATAGCATACCCACAAATATCAGGGCTATATTCATTTGAAAGCTCTAAACTGTATATAAACTTAATTTACTTGTAATTAAATACACTTGTTAAATTATTAGTATTTTAGACCATCCTGCATGATATTTTTGTAGATTTACTTGTCCTAAAGATGAAAGGTGAGACATTATTTTGGTTTCCTAAGAGGTGAGACAGACATAAATTAAAACATTAGTTCATATCTTCATACCAAACTCGCTGTCAGTCCGGTCACCTCTTCTTCTCTCCTCCCTCTTCCATTTCCTGCAGCACATTTGTCACCTTCTGTTCTCACCCACCTCCTTCCCTCTTCCCCACATCCAGTTATCAGTGAGAATGGTTGTGGGAGGAAGCGGCCTCAGCAACAGCCGGCATGTGCTCGCTCCACAAACCTTATCACTAATTCAGCAAGATCAAAGGTTATCCAGCAGAGGACCATTTATTACAATGACACCCTCTGTCAGCAGCAGAATGTCAGGTTGCCAGGCGGAGCTGCAGAAGGATGTGATGGCTGTCATCGTTGCCTCAACCTTTCACTCACATCAGCTCTTATGACAACTTGTTTTTTGTTTGTTTGTTTGGAGTTGCTAATCCACACTGCTTTACATTACTGTACTGTATCACTACAATACACTCTGTAATGATGTCTGTGGAAACTGAAAGCATATTTATGAAGTCAAAGTTATGAACAGCTAGAATGTGAAATTTAAGTAGCTCTGTTTGTCAGCATTATTGTAGCTTGTCATGAGGATAGTGCATTTCTTTCAGAATAGAAAAACACGATCCTTTATTTGTCCCTCAGTGGAGAAGCTTACAGGAAGTATGAAAATAAATATATAAAAACGTATAGAAATATATAAAACGTACTCAAGATAAAATGATATATCATAATACAATGATTAAATAAATAGAAAATCAGAAAATATTCTGGAAAACAATATAAAAACTTTACAATATCGCACAGTAAACAGAAAAGAAGATCCTAAATTGCCTTAAATCTGCGCTGGTATGTCAGCGTGTATACGATCTAGGAAGCAGAAACGTCACTGTAAACATCTTCCCCAGTAAATGTTTCAATAAATATTTCCCTCAGATTGATTTGTAAAACTGCACAGATCTGTTTATTTGGTTTACTGGCATTGGTTACGGAGCATATGAATTTGTACATGTGCAATTACAAACCCCAAAGCATAAACAAAGTTGAATTTTTAGGAACATTGGAAATTCTTGCAGACTCATAGATACAAACATCCATAATCACCAGCATGTAAAGTGTTACATATTCATTAAGTGGTCTTCATTTCTTCAAAGCTTGGCCACTTTTGGTGCTATAATACGTTTTATGCTAGCAGGGTTGTATCAATGCAACATGATTAGATAGTTTGGCTGGCAACTTTAGGCCCTGATGCTGACATGCTCATACCACATTACAGCTTTTGCACAAGTTTGGTAGCTATTTATAAACCAGAGCCTCAGCTTGAGTACTTTTTTTTTGTCCAGAGAGATTGTCATTGACCATCCCAAGACCAGGCATGCTGACATAGCCTGTAAAGCACATCCTGCAGGAACAGAAACTCCCTCAGGCAGAACGTCTGAAAGGGATGTTTGAGCGGAAATTCACACATTATGATTCCCAGCAGTTTCTGCAACCTGAGATGTGGATTTGTGTCATTTGGGGTTAGTCAGAGGGCCTCTGCAGTCCCTCCCATCTCTTCGGCCGTGAGCTGTCTTAATATTGTGGGAGGTGCAAAAGAATAGCCAACTGAAGCATTAAGAAAAGGTAGAATTGAAGT
>JAVLVB010000569.1:2523663-2562013 GCA_032876305.1 Orestias chungarensis | reverse complement strand
CTCCTCTCCTCTCCTCTCCTCTCCTCTCCTCTCCTCTCCTCTCCTCTCCTCTCCTCTCCTCTCCTCTCCTCTCCTCTGCTATACTATACTATACTATACTATTCTAAAATGCATCAAAGATTTATCCATTAATATTTATGAACCGCCCTGACATAAGATGAAACAAGCATCACGTTCCATGTGGAAATCGAACGGGTCCCCTATTCTCTTGGCGAGCTTTTGGAAAATCGAGCATGTAGGTGGAAATGTATGACTTCTGCAGTTTTACATTTATTATGCAGCCTACAAGAGAAAAGCGCAGTTTTTTTGTTTTCTCTCAGTCCATCTGCTCACATGTGTTCCTTTGAAAAGCACAAGCTAGAACCCAGCTTTATTATCAAAAAAGCTCTGAAAATCTGTAGCGCCCTTCTCTCTGTACCGTCCAGCATGAAATGCTAGTCAGGCACATTAACCACTAACAGCCATACCATTATGATACTACTGGTACGCTGTAATCACACAAGCCCTAATTATTCTCCATTCACAGAAAGGCTATCAATAAAACGTAGATGTTAGGTGACATTTTGACCCAAACAGATCTAATTGTTCTAACTAATACACTGTAACTGAGACTGATTAAGGGTTGCAGATTAACTAATGAGATCTCATGTGATTTATCTCTACGCCCAGTAGTAAGCAGAATGTCATCTAAGCCCATGAAATCCACTGTGCGTGAACGACTGCAGAGTAGGAAGTTTGACAATGACAAAGAAGTTCATTGCCTTCTGGTAATACTGCAAAACAATTATAAGAATATCAGATTTGAATGCATTTTTGCTTTAAAATCTTAAAAAAAAAAGTTTTATCAATGTTCCATGCTTATCCCCACGGGATCCTTATTTGATCAAATACATGTTGTGCTGCACGTTTGTGGATGTCACGATTTTTATTTTGCACTCAATGCAAAGGCGGAACTGGAGTGCATGGATGAGGATGGTATTTTTTTTTTGACAGGTGACTGCAGACCACTGCAGAAAAACAAGAGACATAAACACAAGCAGGATACCAACTGGAGGAGTAGGAGGACGAAGATGAAGAACAAGGAGCTAAGAGCACGGCACAAGGACCTGGGAGCAACGCTGACGATCCAACGGTAAGTGGCTGAAAGAACTGGGTTTATATAGAGAGGGAGGAACCTGATTAATAAATGGCTGCAGGTGTGTGATAATAATCAGAGTGGAGGCTGAGGGAACAACGGAAGGAAGCTGGGGACCACAGGGGGGGAAACAAGTAAATAAAACAGAGGCAAAACTTGAAAAGAATACCAAAGAATAAACGAAGATAAACACGGAAAAAAGAGAAAACAACAAAAACAGCAAGGGCCATTACAATATGTTTAGGTTAGCAATAAAAAAAATAATACTAAAACACTCTTGCAAGCAGACATAGAAGTAACAATTTTGTAGCTGCAGGCTACCAGGTCTAATCAGTCTCAAATTTGGTTGTGATATTCAGCTTTTAGTGTGAGAATTTGCATTTGGTTCAACCACCATCACTCCAGACAGCTGGTGGGGGAGTAAGGTACTGGTGGATAATTTAGAAAGTTTTCTAAAGTTATTTGGCAAGAATGAAACACCTGAGTATTGTTGCTGACAAAAATGTTTTATTTAACCTTTACTTAATCCAGGAAATATCTCATTAAGATTAAAAGCCTCTTTTTCCAGGGATTACACAAATACAGTTACAAAAACAAGTGCATATTGTGGAGAATAAGATTCAGAATTTCTCAGAGTAATTAACGTGCAAATGTATGAAGGTAGCAGTCCCAAAATTACCTTTTAAAGGGCAGGCCACTCTACTCGAGAGTATAATTCAAAATGGTGAGAGGACATTTTACAGTTTGTAATGAACCATGATCAGCAGAACGAATTGTTGGAAGACATTGAAGGGTCATCCCCAAATGACCACTATGTACAAGTTTTGTGATAGCTAACAAGCTTATGTCAACAAAGCTCAAAATTATATATCGCTAACAGTAAAACAAGGTCAAAGGTACTACTGCTAGGAAAGTGGACCTAATAAAGTGGCAGGAGAGTGTAGGTTTTGTCTTTTACATCTTCCCATCCTAACACAGCCAACGCCATGCTGTCAGATGTGATGCTCACTTCAGACCTTTGAAACATGAGAAACACCCGAGGTTAGCCTGATTTTCCTGCTTAGCCGCATGGAACAATGATCAAATTCCTTATTTGATCAAATACATGCTATGCTGCACTTTTGTGGATCACACACCACAGAGCATTCAACCAAGCAATCAAGGACATGTTAACGCAAAGGGAAATACACAAATATGAGGTACATGTAGTTTCACTTAATAATGCAAGAAGTAAAAAAAAATAAAAATGATGGATGATACAGAGATTATAATAATGGCCCGCCTTAAGCACACTTTAGATATGGTATGGCATGTGGGACGTTTTCACATTGTAAAATCACTTAAATCTCGGCCATGGAAAGGAAGATGTTTGCTCCTTTCATGCACTTTAGAGTTTCTGAGGTGTGACATTTCTGAAATTTAAATAACCAAACTGTCTGTATGATGTTGTGTGCATGACATATAACTGTGTTAATACAAAGTCAGAGTTAGAAAGCCCACTTGAAATTGATTGCAACGTCCCATACAACAAAAAAAGAGAAAGGTTTTAAATAACACATTGGTTTGGATTCTTTTGTCAAATACATCTACATTCCTGGGAGATGTTATGAGTTTAACATTCAAACATCAGGTCAGATCAGATCTTCCCTCCAGTCAACACCTAAATTCAGCAGCTCCTCCAACATCAACCCAACATAAATTTAAAGCAACACTTAGTAACTTTTAAACCTTTATAAAATATTTTCATAACTTTTGTGATCATACGTCGACTTACAGCTCGTTGAATGACGCCTCTGTCATGGCCCGAGGGGGTCAGTATCGCTTTAACCGGCAGTTAGCAACTTTGAGGTGGGTGGCAGAAATCCTACCACAAAAAACAACTACAAATGTGCTGACTGCTTTACGGCATACGTCACTTCCCCCCTATTTTTTATTTTCAACATCATCATATGACATTGTTTCACCACAATTAGAATCATCACCTCATCACTATTAACCCTTCAGACAGCCACTGGAAACAGAAATGTACTTCAATCCAACTGCGGGTGACCAGGAGATTGGGATTTTACCACACTACTGTATCTACTGGTCCTTATGCCAAATGTAGTCTTCCTTCAAGCAATACACTACTGTCCACATTTTTGTCCACACTGGGTCACCAAATCATCCAAAACTGAAACTTCTTCAGTGTAGCTTTAAGTCCAACTCTTAGTCCAATCAAGTTCATAGTGAATTATGTGGCAACAATACCGGCTGCTGACCTCAATAGGTTTCACCCTGCCTTTAATGCAACGACGGGATGAATGGATGGATGGATATGTGTAGATATGTGTCAGTATGTTGCTTTTTTTTTAAAAAGCTTTGATGTTTTAGTCCAAATAAAGTTCCAGAAACCTGGGGCCACTAAGCAAGACACTCCATCTCCTTTTTGTTTTCATCTTAGTATTCGGATCAATCAGCAGACAGGGTCTCAGAGACCTTCCAGGGACACAATGGTTGCAAAAACCTTTCGATATAACCTGTTGTCTGTCTGTGATAAGCTTCTCAAGGCAAAGCAAATCTTAACTTTGATCCTAAATAGCCACATGAAAAGTCTGGTACATTAACAAACTGGATTTTAGACCTCTGCATTTAGTTGACAACAGTGGCGGACCGTGAGCACTATAGCTAGGCCTTCACCCCTAGCCATGAGCCTCCCCTAGCCACCATTACACACCACCTATGGTCTACGATTAATTGAAAGGGCTTACCAACTGCAATCCTCCAATCAAACATGACAAGTACGTCAACAATAGGCAATAACATCTACAAAATTCTCCACAACAAACAACCTGCTCCACATTAACTTCACCAAAACCGGACATATGGAATCGGACACCAAGGGTCATTTAATCACCATGGGCAGTGCTTTAAACTCACGGCGCATCAGAAATCACACACACACACACACCGACTGAGTCAAATAAATTCATGAACATCATAAAAGTGAAATCTCATTTCAAATGCACAATATGCCAAGCACCACTACGCACCATTACGCATATCAAACTCGAGGCACAAAAACCCACCCGCAAACTACTGATATGAGGATTTATATAGGATCAGCTGACCTATTTAATTATTTATTTGTGCTCGCATTTTTACACAGAAAACCTCTGCAAGTCTGATGTATGTTAACTTAACATACATCAGACTTTTTAAGAAATGTACGTGAAGCTTAGATTAAATCTGAAAAATATTGATGATAAATATTAATATAGTTTATTAACACAAACATTCAACATTTTGCTATTATATTCTCCTTTTCTAAATGTTTGGATTAGACATAATTTTTACATTTTCAACAATACTTTTTGTTTTACCTTACAAGGACCGACAGAAGCTTGCTTCAAAATTGATCAAATCCAAAAATAAAACAAATATTTGTCCAAAGCAGCATATTTATGTGTTAATGTTGTTCAAAGTGTTTCATTTGTTAACTGTTACTTTTTTAACTTCAAGAACGAAAAAGTCCAGACTGAAATTACTTCTCTGCCTACCTTTCAATCAGCCTCTAATCTGGATAAGGCGTTGATGTTCTCTATTAGCTGAACAGAAAAACACCTCACATCTGAGACTATCAGAGGAGTTCTGCAAAATGTTCATGTTTTAACAATTTTCGAATAGCAGCAATTTTTTAATCAAGCGCCAGCCGGTGTTTCAGTTGATTTAGCAGCTGTGCTGACTGTTTCAGGAACAGATTTCAAGTTAATGTGCGGTAGATACCTCCAAGCTAACAGTTTTGTCGTTTGAGGAGATCAGCCCACAAGTCAGATTTTACTTTTCAGATTTTTCTGCAGCTTCATTGTATTTAAGCAACTGGTTTTTCTTCATTCCCTACAGCATCATTAACTTTGAACATATATAGAATTATTTTTAGTAAGTCAACTCAACGATCTGCTTTCAGTTCTACATCCAAAGATGAGCCAGCAGTTCTGCTTTTCCAAAGTTTCCATCAAATTATCTGCTTTTAAAAGTGTTGCTATAACTTTCACTCCCTTAGAAGTGTTTAGCCAACAATTACTTTATGCACATTGCATTTTAGCTGGAAATGCAACATTTTCTAGTTTTTATATTGAGATTCATGTCAAACCAAGTAACCTCTGCAGTAGACACCTGTGAAAGGATTATTTAGGCAGCATAACCCAAGAGTGAGAGAAGAGCGTAGCTCAAATACCGTTTTGTATAATTCATGTAGTGTCTGTACCCTCTAACCCTGTATATTTTAATAATACATACACCTCACCAACACTCCTACTTCTCCACTTTAAAAAATAAATACAAACTTATGATGTAAGCCTTTTCGTATTGATACAACAGCCGGACATGCAAATTTCTACTGTATGCGTTTAGTTTTACTCCACATTTTCTCCCATTTTTCTTCCAATTCACTTGTGAAAACCAAATCAGGATCTCATTCATGGAGGCACATAAAAAACAAAAATAGGGTCAATAGAAGTTTAACTCCAATGTTCACTTGCACTGCTGTCCAGAAAAACTTAAAGAGGATCTCTAATGAGAGTTAAGTTGAAGAAAAACAAGCTTTAACAGCACAATAATTTGATGGTATTGAATTTTGTAAGTTATTTGTTTGATTTTTAAACTAAAGGTTGAGTACACGTGTACACATTAATAAATGAATCTAATTTGTTTCTGATTTCATTATTTATTAAGACTTGATGTACTCCATCTCTTGTCTTCAATAGTAAGTTTTTAGATAAATGTGGACCCTGGTTTTGTTAGATGGAAAAACTGAAAAAGCATCAAATTCCTGGGTTGTCTTGCATTCATTACACATTTA
Source organism: Orestias chungarensis (assembly GCA_032876305.1). NCBI lineage: Eukaryota > Metazoa > Chordata > Actinopteri > Cyprinodontiformes > Cyprinodontidae > Orestias > Orestias chungarensis. The sequence goes on along the minus strand of JAVLVB010000569.1, from coordinate 2,556,038 downwards.
AGGATAACATGGCTTATTGATGCTGACTACAGGAGACAGAGATGACAACTCTAGAACGGTCCCAATTTCCTTCTCACTAAGACCGACTTCCTTTCTTTCCACTCAACTTTCTACGGAAATGCTGGAGGATCTCAGATATCGGTCTTCTAGACATGCGTCTAGTCAACAGTCTGATTGTCTAGCCCAGACCCAGACTGAGACCCTTAAGTGGCTCAAGAAATCTTTACATGTAATTAGGTTATTAGGTGATGAGAGTGTGAATTTACAATATTTATGTTTCTTATATTATTCTAGTTCTCCAAGACAGAATTTTTATTTATTTATTATAATCTCCAAATTGAAAGAAATAAACTTTTGAAATATTTCTTTCTGTGTGAAAAACATTTATATATGTTTCAATTTCTAAAACAAGGGACAAAAATTGCTGATTTTTTTTAAAGGAAATTGTAATTCTTTTAGATGTGCCAGTAAGATGCTGCAGCAGCATTGCTGCAAGTAGTTGAACATCAATGCCTGCAGCTGCATTGCAGCAATAAAGCTTGCAGCAGACAAGCTGCTGTTAATGAGAGCCTAGTATAGAGCAGCAAAAAAATATGTGTTCCACACTTCTGTATTTTTGTAGGTAATGGGAAAACTTTACTGAACTACTCCGTATCTTTACCTCTACTGGAAACTTACGAAGCCTAAAAGTGGAAATAGCTGATGTACATTGTTTTGGCCAATTACTTGTTTAATGAAGCAACTAAACTGAACTGGTTACACACAGCTTTACATGCGCATGCACACACAATTGGATGAAGTGATAGTCCAAATGACCCCACTAGATCCTCTTGTGAACTTTTTGTACATATTGTAAATCAAATATACTGTAGCTTGCTTTAATGAACAAAGATGTTACTGATTTATGCCTGATTTATCCTACTGAATGGCATTTAAAACCACAAACTGGATAAGCATTGGAGTGCAATCTCTGTGGGAATTGGTTTTCGCTCTTAGCTGCCCTACGTGTTTAATCATTTCAGAAAGTTAGACTCTGCTAGGGAGTCTAAACACAGCTTGATGTTGTTTAATAGTAAATGTACTGTCAGTGTGTGCAGCTGAAAGCAGAATGCAAAATTATGCAGCTTACCCTTTACAGCTATCTTAACCGGAGCACTAGGAAGGACGGACAGGACCTATTCATTAATAAGACTGAGTATAATGATTATATCACACATTATGACATTATCAGTGAGGAAAGACGTAGAAGATATAATATAGACACTGAAGGATATTAGGCTGGTTCACTTACTTCTATCATCTTCAATTAGGAGTTCCACCTAGGTCACAGTTGAAGTAATCTGGGTGAGCTATTGCTAAGAGAAACTTTAGTCAAGGAGCAGGAATCGTTGAGTTTATCTGTTTCTCCAATCCTCTTGTTCGGTTGTTGCTCCATTAACAGCTCTCTTGTTATGGGAAACAAGTTCTGTTTGTACCATTTGGACTTGAGTTTATTTGGCGATGAGTACTCTAAAAACAAACAAGCACAAAGATCTTCTGGGAAAAGTGGAGGTCTGATGATTTCTCAGTTGAACAGCCAATGAACAACGTTATTTGTTTATGGTGTCATATTAAAACGCTGTTAGTTTATTCCTCTGCTGAAACGTAAATATTCTATGTTCGAATACATCGCTGGCTTTTCCATGTCGTTGTGTGTATAAATATAACAAATGTTTTTGTTTCCTAAATAACTGAAAAGTGGGAATCTCAAATTAGAATTGAAAACTTTATCTATTCAGGAATTAATGTTATTACTTTTGGATGGTTTCTGCGCATCATTTTTACACTAAACTCTTAAATGAGCTTTACAGAAAAATAGTCTAAACTCTGCAAATTTACCAATTATATAATTTGGTACGAGACAATCTCCATTCAAAAAGTCAACTTCCATATCTTTAATTTTTTTTATTATCTTGTGAAAGGTGACAGTGATTCCCTCCCAGAATCAATAACCCAGCAAATTCAAGGGTTTTATTTACGTATTAAAACTGTTGAGATAAACTTTTATGTGGAGTAACTGTTTTTATTTAACTGGGGAAATAAATTAGCCATCAGATGATGTTCATAAATACACATATTAATGTGACGAATCTGTTAAAGATAATAAAAACATTAGTATTCTGAAAATAACCTTAACAATCCACAGAGCTGCAGCCTGAATAAAGACAAAGCAGTCTCAGAAATCTGGGAGAGTCTTTGCCGCAGCTTTTCAATCAGTTGTCCCAAGGAAACATGTTTTAGTAATGATCACCCAGCTGCAGGAGATGCTAATATTGCACTCTGGGAGAGGTACAGGCTTTATCTTTACTTTCCCTCTCTGACTGATCGATGGACACAAGGGAATAACCTCCTCAGTCTGAGGTATCTGAGAAAGAAATACCCCAAAGCAATCTCCAGAGTGTGTGTGAACATCTCTGCCAAGCTCGTGAACTCACAAATCCTGATGTCCATTCAGAAAAAGACATTTACACAACGCTGTGGCTGAGGACCAATACTGGAGAAATAGAAGTAGCTTTACAGCTTTAAGCTGCAGCTTTATTTGATTTAGCTCTTTTAGATTTCTGCAGAATTAAAATGATTTACGGGATCTTAAACTCTACATGATTTGCAAAAAAATTATATATTATATTATATATATGTGCACCACATTGCAGCTTTTCACCGTTAGAACTCGGTGTGGATTAATGTTGAGACATCCGGCGGTTATAAAGAGTTTTCATTTATTTAAACTTGTAATTTTAAAGTAAAGGGTTTATTTCCATTGTGACATTTATTTGCACTTATTCCCTTGTGAAATATTAATACTGTGATTGTACAACCCAAACCAAACAACAAAACGACGTTATAACATGAAATGAAATCTGCTACTAAATGAGCTGAAGCAGCAAACAATGCAGTTTTTTGAAGCAATTTAATTACAAGGAAATCACAAACGCAAAATGTTATTAGAAGTTATGGGATTGTGCGTTCAGGTCTACTGTATGCGATAAGTTCAGAGCTCTCCTCTATCTTTATTAGTTTATTATAGTAAATGCTGCTCTGCAACCTGTAAACATTGAATTACCAATTACCATTTTTTGTATCTCTCCTCTTATGGTTTTTGAAAGAACCACAATCAAAAAAAAAGAGTATGTTCCTAATGTAAAATGAAGAAAACTACAGAAAGATGTAACAGAAGCAGAGTACTCTAAACCCAGCTGAACAACGAGGCTTCAGTTGAGGACTGCGCAATAAAAGCCTAAAGCATCTGTATTCATTGTATCCCTCGGCTCAGATCCGTGAGAAGCATTGAGCAGACAACCACTTAAATGAGTTCAGGGTCAATTTTGGATCTGGAGGTGACTCTCAAAAGAGGTTTGGTATTGAAATTTCTTGGAGGTTTTACGTGAGGTCTTGGGTTTGGAAACACAGCTCTGGAACATGGGTCTTCTTCTGTTTCTTATAAACATGTTTACATGCCGGACTGCAACACACTCAACTTTATGAAAAGATATTCAAAAAAAATGTGTTGGTCCAGCCAGAATCCCTAAAGGATTTTCGACTGCATAATGCGTGAACATTTATATTATTATAGAACCTTCTACAAATGTAGAAGTTTACATATTTCTATACTATTTGAACTGCACAACTTGGGTTTGATATTTTAAGTAAACTTTTCACAATGGTTTGCTGAAAATTTAGCCCATTTTGACCCAGATTGTGTGAGATCTATGTAATTTACACATATGCTTAGAATCACTGTTCATTCGTTGTTCGGTTTGTCAAAGCTTTAACTGCTTGGCTGATGTCTAGAGAAGCCTTCGTTATGATTCCATCTATTTCATGAAGCGCATCAGCATCCCAGAGACAAAAAAGCGGTTTAGAAATCAATATGTGAATATTTCCTGAGGAAGAACTGAATATTTATGGATAGGTTTTTTATTTTTTATTATTTGAACTTAATTTATACCATGGTAGTAAAGGCTCTTAGTTATTGATTTAAAACTACAATAAGCAAGACTGTGATTTATGATTCATACCTTAATGATTTTCTGGCTTTAAAACAGGGTGAAATTGACCCTTTAAATAATTTAACAAAGAAAAACACCGGTGTCAATGAAGGAAAATTTCACAATAGTCTCTAGGACTGAATTAACCGATAAGAGTAATGGAAGAACTGCAATAAATGCCACTTAAAAAGCATCCAGGCTCCAAGTTGAATTATTAGGTTAATGCTGTGCTGATAAACTGATGAAGTAGAAGGCCATTAAAGCCAAATTGTCAAACTCTTGCCAGGTAACTGAAGTTTATCACTGACTTGCATCCAGTCACGTAAGTGAGCATTTTGTGAGACTCTGAAATAACCAACATTGTAGACTATAAATTCCTTTCCTCATTTCTTTAAAGCTTACCTCTGGCCCAGGATGGCTGTCTTTAATGATAAAAGCTGTCACGTCATTTGAAAAGCAGGTAAAGATCACTGCCCTGGAGACTGATGAATTTCACGCTTGATTTCCTTCCAGTTGGGCTGTGTTCGGTGTGTTACTTTTAATCCATACGCTCTGCAGCAGCAGATCTTACAGTGGACAGACAGAGTTGGCTGCGGTCTCACTCTTAGCTTCAGACTCACCAGCTGCTTCGAGCTGCTTTCTGGCTTGAAAGCTCATTTGTTGTTATTCAGATGCTAAAAAGCATTGATCTGCACTGAAGTTGTTTTTAAAAACCTTCCATACAAAATAATTAACTGCAGGATTTCTGTACAGATTTGAGAAATGTGGAAAACTGTAATTTGACAAATATCTATCATTAATTAATATTTAAACATTTAAAAATTAGACCATTTTCCATCCATTTAATCTAACGTTGCTTATCCGGATGCACGAGAGCTAGTGTTGGAGAAGAGAAGGATTTTCGCTTAACATGATTCCGGTCCATCAGAGGACACAAACACATCCACACACCCCATTTTAGATAGATAATAATCCTAACGCTCCATGTTTGCTATTGCTATATCGGCAATTAAAGCAACACTAGGTACATTTTCAACCTTCGTAAAATATTTTCATAACTTGTGATTATATCTCGACTTATAGCTTATTGAATGACACCCCGGTCATGGCCAAAATTGACCAAAACTAAAACCTATTTAGTGCTGTTTTAAACTCAGAACCTTCATTTTTGCAATTGTTTGCATTTTGTTTCTGTGATTTCATGAAGCCATTTGATTATTCAAAGTTTGTAGTTTTTTTTTTTTTTTTTTTATCCAGGATTCAGATGAATTTCCAAAATGTTCCAGAGGGAAATACATACATCTTTCACACCTTTCAGCTGATTGGTGGGATTCTAAGACATATTGGATATATACTGCTCAGAGAACATCTCCTAGTATCTTAAAAGTGAAATATGCCTTTAAAAAAATAAGAAGGAGGCACACAGGATGAATCCTGATCCGGCACCCAAACTGCCTCAGCTGGCTTTACTTTTAGCTCCTCCTGACTGATGGAGTCCCTCATCTTATATCATTCTACAAAGGAGGCTGATCGCAGCCACTTGTGTCCACAATCTAATTATTTTGCTGGTGATCCATTTTTAAGGACCGTATGTGAGGGTTGGTGTGAAGACAAACCAATTTTTTTAACAGACTCATTAATTTAAATGCCAAATTCATGAGAAATAAAAAACAACTAATAAAGATCAAGATAAAAATGAAAATGATCACAATGTGTATTGTTTGGGAAACTCGTCTCACTTTTGCTGTTTTGTTATTTTGGAATTAAAACCAAAGCAAATATTCATAACCCCCATGCAGAACTGTGTCCAGGTCCGCATCTGGTGCTCAGTGATAAAAGAAGAGTGGTGCACTTTAACATCCTTCACACATTTCCAAGCCACCGGCAGTTTTTTGTGATGGTGGTTAGTAGACTTGTTCCTCCATCTAAAACTTGGCACCAGCATGTTCTGCTGTTTCCACTGTAATCCCAGAGTGCACTGTCTTTGTTTTGGACTTCCAGCCTACGGCTTCCTCACTTCCCTTTTTACTTCCTGACGTTCTCAAGTCGCTTTTACATGAAACATGCATTAAACAGTGTTAAGATGTTTAAATTCTTCCCTTAAACTTTGATTTTCAGGGATTATCAACTGGGTTAGCTGTTAAAATGCTTCATCTGAGATATGTTTCTTCTAACATTTATTACCATTAGTTTTATTTGCTCTACAGTTTAGTTCTCATTAGACATTATGTATTTTCACTTAATCAAATTAAGAAATACGCAAACGTATCTGAATAGAAAAGGTAATATTCCTTCATTTGTATTTTAGAAAATATTAAAAATCAGAACAGATCCATAAAAGCTACTGTCCTGAACTTTAAGGGTAAACGTTGATCTTTGGTGAAAACAAGCCGTGATCAGGAAGTCACTTAAAACCGTCTCTGCAGATCTTGAAATCAGAAATCCCATAATGGTGGAGTCCTGTTGCATTTTAACAGAAGAATCTCTCCAGGTTTTTCAAAAATGCACATATAGAATTCAGTCCAAATATGTATATGTTTGTTGCTATTTTTCCACATCAGTTAGGCTCTCTAAATAAAAAAAATTAATTTTATCCATTTGCAGGAGGCGACCACACAGATTAGTCTTAGCTTTCATTCTCTTTACTACAGCTGCACTTCTCACACATCTTCCAGTTGCTTCTTTTATTGATCATCTGGTTTCCCAGTGCTCCTCTCTGTGACTCTGCTCCATGGATCCAGGTCGAATGAAAGACTGTCAAAGTCAGTGAAACGTTCAATAAAAGGTCACAGGAACCTCTCTTGCTAAGCAACTAGGAAGCAGCACACCTGTTTCAAAACCTAAGGCTACAGAAGTTAAAAGAATCGGCAGTGAAATTAAAAATCATTACAAACTGTCATGATGTGTGTTTGGTTTGGTTCTGTTTTCTTCCTGTGTCTCGTCACTCCGCCTTCATTCACAGCTGTCAGCAATATTCACTCATCTCTTCCACCAATCACACCCCGGTTCCACACTATTTAAACCACATGCAACCATGCACTCACCGCTGGATCGTCTGTTTGTTCCCCGTTGCTCCTAGCCTTGCCTGCTCATCTCTCCTCGTATTCCTCGTTGCCTCTAGCCTTGCCTCCTCGTCTCTCCTCGTATTCCTCGTTGCCTCTAGCCTTGCCTCCTGCATCATCTCCCTCTGGTCATTTCCCTGTTGTCCTTCCTGAGTTCCTCCTCTGATGTCCTCGCCTCTCTATCTTTGTTTCACAGTCCTTATGTCTCTGGTAAGTCTCTTGCGCTAGCTCTTAGTCCTGGCTCGTCACCTCGGTTCCCTTGTCTCCTTCCGTGTTCCTTGTGTGTCTTAGTTTCCTTAGTCCCCGGTTCCTGTGTACCCCCCCCCGTGATCGTTATTGTTATTATTTTGTATTCAGTTAGTTCTTTCTTCCCGTGTTCCGTGTTAGTGTTTGTTTATTTTATTAGTGTCTTTGTGTTTGTTTACGTTTAGTTCCTGCGTTAATTGTTTTCCGTGCTGGTTGACATTTTTAGTTCCGCCTCCGCGCCCTTTGTTTTACGTCTCGCGTGGTTCCGTTTCCTGTTGTCTGTTGATCCCTGTGTGGTTCCATTCGTGTTCTGTTCACCCATCATCCTTACAATAAATCATTTATTCATCCAACTCCACCTCTGCTCGAGTCATTAGAACCTTTTCCTGACACAAACTGGACTGGACAGGATCATTTAGCTGTACAACTCAGGGCTTTTAAAACAATCTATCGCTGCAGACTTTGAATGTTAGTTAGACCAACATTTTGAACTTTGATCTTAGTGGGAGGGGCGTAGCAAAAAAAGTCAACTTTTAGTTAACGGGGGGGAAGGATCTTAAATGTTTGTAGAAAGGCAGCTGCTCGGTCCAAATACATGTTCTACAGCCGGTCCTGATGTTCCAGTTTTTTGCTGATATCTGATCTAAACCAACACGAATGGGACTTTCTATCAGCTCTTAGAGAAATTAACATTGGATGGATGGATGGATGGATGGATGGATGGATGGATAGATGGATAGATGGATAGATAGATAGTGTTGTGTGATGCTCTGTGCATGGGGTCCCTTTGCTGTACTCACAGCCACTTCTTAACTGTCAGCCAGGGTTGAGAGGCGTGTGTAAAATTAGAAACACAAAGTAGATTAGATAATAAAGTCTATTCACGGCCCCCTGAAGCAATACCACTCATTGGGGCTGTGAGGTTTAAATAATGAGGCTTTGGGATGAAGTTCTGATACAGATGTTGAAGTGAACATGTAAAGCTTTGGTCATGTGCTGAACCAGTTTTTGATAAGCTGACCCTGTGATTTGGAAAATGGAAATGTTTAAACTCCTCCGAGTAATCATCTCCACAATATTAATGGTTTATTTTTACATCCAACCACTGACACCTGATGAAAGGAAAACCACAAATATCTCCTACATTCAGCAGGTTTTATCAGTTCTGTATGCAAAATCAGGCACAGTGCCAGCAGGCTTGGGTCTCTTTTTAGTAATTCTGTCTTAGCTTTTTACTAAACAATGATGACATTTCTGTCATTATGAGATTTAAACGTATCATTTTAATGTTGCAGGTCTTTATTATCCCTCCATAATGTCAACGTCTTATAACACAATCACATAAAAAATTAAGCAAATCCTCTTCGTTAACAGTTTGTATCCAATAAAACGCAGTGACATTAATGTTTGGTCTTTAATGATCTTCTTAGTCTCACTATATAAAGTCATTTCATTTTTTAATTCGAGCATAGCTCTCTTAACGCACCGCAACTTTATTTCAGTCTGAATTAGTTTTTCAACTTTGTTGTTTTACAAAAACTTTTTTCATCTCCGTTGCTGATTTGCTGCTGAGCTGCAAATTGCGGCCCAGTTTACTGAAACAAATGTCAGATGACTAATGGTGTGTATTCAGTTTATATAATTGCATTCTTGCCCTAAACATAAAACCTCTCCTTTTTAGGGCTGTTGTAGTAGTTATAGGGTACAATTTTCTTTAAGATTTGTTCAATTGTGGCTTAAATTAACCTTCAAAGAACTGATCTCAACAAAGTAATAGTAACTTTAGTTCTATTAATAGCTTTGACTTCAGCTAAAATACAGACATATTCATGAGATAGAGGTTGCTCAAGTCCAGTACTTCAGAGCTACTATTCTGAAACTGTTGGATGTATTCCTGCTACAACACTTCAGATTCAAATGCCTGAACTCCCTCATTAGCATAAATCTGCAGAGGAGAGATCTATTAAAACGTTGCAGGATGCACAAGGGATGGACTTGGGCAACTCTTTATTAAATATGCTTTCTTATAAGGATCATTTGTTGAATAGTCATACCTTTTGAAAACAAAAATCCTTTAAACAGAATGTTATGAAAATTAGAATTAACAGCATTTTTTTAAGTCTGTGTGTGAAAATAATCTAAATACATTCAACTAGTCAACTATAAAATAATTTATTTGTAATTAAGCTTTATAGCCAATTAATTTTTATTTACAGCATCAATTTTAAAACTAAGCAATAAAAAAATGGTTACCCAAGATTAGCTTTTACGTAGTGTTTCGGAATTGATATGAAATATTTTTGAAAATAAGTATCACTTAATAAGCTTGATTTGTCACATGTACTTTTAGTGTTCATGTTTAATGTTTGCTAAATAAATACTCACACAAATGCAATAATTCAGCTGGTTGTGTTTAAAAATCTGGAAGCAGACTCCATAACACTGTAGCCACTGTTATTTTTGGTTCATCGCCTCTCATACTTACAAATAAAAGAGTAAACTGAAGGTATTGAAAAAAGATAACGTAACTCAATGTAATTTCATCTTCTTATATTTGAGATTTTTCTGTGCAGCAGATATTCTAAACTTTTGTGCAAGTGAAGCAAATAGAAATGTCATTCACTGCTGGTGGTCCTTAACTGAATGTCCTCAGAGACTAACTGAGAGACCTGCTGGTTTCTTTTCATGCATATAGTTACTTAGTTTTCTGCATGTATCAAAGGAATAAAGATACCATGAAAAAAAGAAAAGGTTAATTGCTGAGTCTGTGTTGTTTTACATCTAGTATTACGCATAGAACAAAACTGCAAGCCTGATTTCCCTCTGGGGTTTCACTGCAACAACAACAGAAACCTTCTCTTTTTTTTGTAACTTAACTTGAATAAATGTTGTGCAACACACACCATGTTCTGCACTGAGCACTGAAAACTCCTCGTTAATCCACTATTCGGATTCAGATGACGTTTACTCTGCAGCATAATAAATAAATGCCCCCCCCCGCTACTCACCCCTCCAGAACGAAGCCGATTTCTGCTAACTTTTGGGGTTTACGTCAAAATGATAAACCTGAGATTCACATTTTTGTTTTTGTTTATAGGTACTTCCATCTAGATATATAAAAGATACACATCTCACAACAAAAGGATAACCGGAACTATTGAGATTAAATTCAAGAGACTAACATTGTGCTTTAAAAGGACAACCCAACCTCTGCAGATGCATGACTTTGTGATCAGTCAACTGTGCAACATGTTAGACATCATAAATCGTTTCTGAGAACAAACTATTAAGCTATGAAACATAGCTGCTCCACATATTCTTATTTCGGTAAATGAAACAAACCTAGTGTAAGAACATAGGCTAAAACCGGTAAGAAGAAAAAAAAAATCATGTCTGTTAATATACTAAGGCCATAAAATGAACCCACGGTAACACACAACTTTAAAGCCATTAAGAGGTGAAGCCAACCAAAACACAGAACATTTTACTTTTCCACATCACTGCATAAAAAAATTAATTTCAGTAATGAAGAATGTCAAAAAATCATAGAACAGTCATTGCTGGTATAAAGCTCTAATAGAACATGTTCTTCTATCACTAAGCCATGTTGATTATTTGTTAAAATCCTTAAGTAATTGCACAATTACGCAGCAGAGCATTTTTGTCACCATATTCTACCTTCCTGACAGATTTTATATGCTACCTCCGCCTTCCTCCTATCCTGTTGTCTACTGATTGATATTATCTCAGTCACTGCCTGCATTGTCTTGGGCTCACGAGACGAAACACATCTGCAGAGTCAGTCCGGCCTCAGGACTCTGCTATGAATCCCATCAAGCTCAAACTCATTTTTACTTGCATTTATTCAAGGTCTGTTTTTTCCATAAAAGCACAACACTTCACAAACTCTACAGGCTGTAATTTTGGCTCCTCCTGTCTCTCAGGGAGCCTCACAAGATCTTATATTGCTATATTTTCAATTAGCTGTAAAAAATAAATAAAAGTATTCTCACACTCACTGTTTCCTTGTGTGACATCATCGAAAAATCAGTTCAGAGAGAGAGAATTGTGAATCATGGTAAGTTTATCCTTCAGTACAGTTTCCAAATGCCTAAAGGTGCCATGTTTCTCTATTAAAATATGTATGTGCAAGTGTTTGCAACTATGTGTGGTGGAGCCATAATTCTACACATTACTCTGAGCATGTCATCCAAAGGTTGGAGCATTGTGCTGGCAGCATCACGATGAGAGGAGGCTTTTTTATTTCAGCAGGGACAAATGGAGGCAGAGCAGAGCTGGCGGGAACATAAGATGGAGCTAAATATAAGGAAATCATGGCAGAAAACACATAGAGTCAATGCAATGATTGAAATTACAACATGTTTATATTGTTAGATGGCCTAGTCAAAGTCCAGACCAAAATCCAATTGAAATTATGTGGCAAGACTTACAAGCTGACACTAACAGATATGTTTTCCATGCTAAGCTAGTGATATATTGCAAGGAATAATTTAAATAATAACATTCAGTGCATATGTAAACATGGTGGAGAAAAAACCAACAATGTAAATGTATGCCACACTTTACAGATTATTACTTATTATTTATTTTACCTTTAAATCATTCAGTACTTCTCTAGTCTGTGGGTGAGCATTTCAAAATGTGGAGATGAGCATTTTGGTTAACAAGTAAGAGATTTAAATCATCAGGTGAACAGTTACTTGGACGAACTGCGTTCCCCAGAAAACCTCAAACTTATAGGTGGAACTAGCTGCAGCAAACTTTATAAACTATTTAGTTGAATGTTCCACTTGACGGTGACGCTTTATTCCCCGTTACTGATTGTTAGTGAATGTAGGTAAAACTTTAATGACTTTTATTGTGTATCACCACGGCTCTCTCAAAACTCTAAGGCAGCTTAAATTAAAAATGCATCTCTGTTGAATGATTTTATCTGTGCACTTTATGATGGAAAAACAAGCTATAATAAATCGTGGCTTTTTATGAATAGAAATCATTTCTATTACCGTGGTGTATCTGATGATCAGAGTAATTTCATGCATAACCACACAGATATGATGCACTCTGAAATATAATATACATGAGCCATTAGTTTGGTGTCACTACTCTGCCTCTCACACTTTTCAAAATCTTCTTTCTCATTGATTAGACAAGTGTAGCTAAATAAATACATTGGGCAAAGGGGAACCGCCTCCTGGATATCCCCAGAGAATTACAATTGATTATTTATTTTTGTTTAAACGTGTGAAAACCCTCATTATACTCCTATTTATTTCTCTTTTGCTTATCAGGGTCCAGGTTTCGGGGTTTATCAGGTTCTGGATAGAACCCCAGACTTCCCCCTTGTAAGAACGTTGACCAACCAGATAATCTGGAGACTAACCTTTGGGTTCATCTCTGTTTCATCAAACACCTATTGATCTCCTGCTCGATCGCCACCCTGACCAAGTGCCATGGTCCGTGCTGGTTTTTGGTTATCCCTTATTGTTCTGTTTTTGACTTAGTTTTTTCTCTTGTATTATGTTCTAGTTTTGCCTTTTGTCATGATCTGTGTTTTTGGTTTGCTTAGTTCTTTATAGTAGTCTTATTTTATTATTATTTATATTATTAATTATTGTTTTCTTTAGGTAATTATCTAGTTTGGTTTGGTCTTGGGTTTTGTTCTTTTCTGTGTTCTCTAGTTTCCCCTGCTCTGTCCCTCTTCTCTCTGTGTTTTCTCTCATCATTAGCACTCACATCTGTTTGTAATTATCCAATCATCATCTCCACCACTCCACCTCCTGCTCCTCAGTATTCAAGCCTGGTTTACTCATTCACTCACCGCTGGATCGTCTACTTACCTCCCCGTCTATATGCTCCTTCTCCTACCAGTTCCTCCCCGTCTCCCAGTAAGCCTTCCCTCTTGCTCGCTGATTCTCTGTGCTGGTTTTTCTCTCACTCCTCTTCCTTTCTCCTCCCTTCCCTTTTAGTTATTTATTCATGGTTTTTGTTTCTTTATAGTCTACGGTTACTCTCGTGTCCTTCTTTGCTGTTTGTAGTTTTATTCCTCAGTTGTTTGCTCCCTCGTTGCCTCTGATTCCTCTCTCGTTTCTTCTTATATTATTATTATTATTTTTATTAGTTTATTTTCCCATCCCATGTTAATCTGCTGGTTATTATTTGTTTGTTTTTATTTTCACGTCTCATAGTTCCGCCTTTATTATCCGTTTGTTTGCCTTCTGGTTTTGGTTTCGCATCATCCCTACTCCGTCCCGCATCGTGTTTCTCGTTATAGTTATCAGTCTGTTTGTTTATTTCCCCTTCCAATGTTCTTACTCTGGTTTGTTTATTTCTATTGTTTTGTTAATTCACGTTTGTAGTCCCCGTGTCCCGCTTCAGTCCTCCGTTTATTTACGTTCCAGTCCCGCGTTATCCCTGTTCCGTTCTGCATTACCTTTGTTACTGTTTATATTCAGATCATTATTCATCCATTCAATAAATAATTTATTTTCTCACACAATTCCACCTCTGCTCGAGTCGTTATTGCAAAACCTGACACCTTTTTTACTTACTTTGTTTTCTTTTGGATTATGGGACAAACGTGCCGTCTTGAAGAAAATGCAAAGGCAAATAGGATGATTCGTTACTAATTTTATTTTTGAGTCAGCCACATTCATAAAATAAAAAAAACATTTCTGGAAATGGGTTTTCATATTAAATATGGTAAAGATTTGCTTCCATAGCGAAACGATGTCATATAAAGATTAGAAATGGGGGAAGTGACGTATGCTGTAAAGCAGTCCGCACATTTGTAGTTGTTTTGTGTGGCAGGGTTCCTGCCACCCTTCTCAAAGTTGCTTAGTGCCGGTTAAAGCGATCCCCTTGGGTCATGACAGAAGTGTCATTTAACGAGATGGAAGACGACGTACAATCACAAAGGTTTTGAAAATATTTTACGAAGGTTGAAAAGTTACTTAGTGTTACTTTACTTCTTCAGTTCAATACATTTATTACTTTGAGAGTTCTCTTATATGGTGTGCATTTTGGTCCGGTCTTTGCTCACTGCATGACACCAAGAACAAGACCCTGAGCGGCCCCACTTGAGGAAGGAACCTCCCTCCAACCTGAAGAGCATAAACACCCTTTTCCAGATGATTCAAAGCCTATAGTCTAGGCCTTGAATCATCTGAGAACCTCCACAGTGCATGCTGTGGGCCAAAAGGCAGACAATATCCGCTAAACGTAAAACTTTGTTTCATCAGGGAAACATTAACTATTAGTGCGGATGTCCGGTCAAAGGAAGCTTCTGGTGAGACGTTAAACTCAGCATTTGTTAAGGATGAGAGCTAGTTAAATACAGCAAAACTGATTTCCATCTTGCAGCTCCATAGTCAAAGCAAAAGCATTTCATAAAAGGTCCAATTGAATTATACAGCTCAGGCATTGTTCATTATAACGGTTTAGCATGAAGAAATTATGATGGTTGTGTGATAGTTATGTTTTTCTAATGTCAACCAAGCCGTCCACAAACCCTGCAGTGTCATGATCCGTGTTTTTGGTTTGGTTCAGTTCATTATTATTTAGTCGTTGCTATCATTAATTATATTTAGTTATTGTTTTGTTTAGGTGCTTTTCTAGTTGGGTTGAGTCTTTGTTTTCTCCCTCGCTGTCGGCTCTCTCTTTCTCCCTGTGTGTCATGATCTCTGTTTTGGTCTCTGTTTAGTTTGCTGTTTAATTTGTTGTAGTTGCTTTGTTTTACTTTGTTATCATTAGTTATTGTTTTGTTAAGGTTATTTTCTATTTTGGTTGAGTCTTTGTTTTGTTATTCTTTTCTGTGTTCTCTCTCTTTCTCTGTGTGTGTGTTTCCTGCAGCTTGAGTTCCCTCATTATCTTTTCCACCTTTTACTAATAATCCAATCATCATCTCCACCACTCCACCTCCGGCTCCTCAGTATTTAAGCCTGGTCTACCGATTTACTCACCGCTGGATCGTCTGCTGATTTCCCTCCTCGTCTCTCTGCGTCATCTCTTGCTTGTTCCTCTACTTCTCCCAGTAAGCCTTCATCTCTTGCTTGCTGAATTTTCTGTCCTGGCTCTTCTCCATCGTTATTCTCCCTTGGTCCCGTCCTGGTATTCACTTTGGTTTTGGTTTTCCGTCACAATCCAGACATGACAGACATTATCTATGATTAATTTTTTCAGTTCGCAGACACACTTCGTGTAATTAAACTAGCCCAAAAAGCCAGAGCAAGAGATTTAGCAGCAAGAGCAGCCCCTCTTTCCACTCCGTCTCCTCTTTTAGTTTCTCCCTCTGCTTCCCAGCCTCTCGATCCTCCAGCAATCCCGGAGGACGTATTAAAGGTCTTCTTTGGAGACAGAGAGGATTTATTCCCCTGGATTAGCCCCCAACACGAGCATTTTGGAGAGGACCTCCAGCTTCCTGAGCAAGTTGCTGTAGAAGATCTCCAGCCTTCCAAGCTTGACACAGCTGGAGCAGCTGCAGAGCCCTCGCCTCAGGAGGAGCCAGCGGCAGAGCACTCGCCCCAGGAGGAGCGTGCCACAGGGCTCTCTCTCCAGGAGGAGCCTGCCACAGGGCTCTCGCTTCCGGAGAATCCTGCCACAGGGCTCTCGCTCCAGGAAGAGCGAGCCACAGGGCTCTCGCTCCAAGTGTGCTAAAGAGCCCCAGCCTCAGGGAGAGACTGGTCTTCCACCTCCAGAGACAGCCGTGGACCAGCTGCCTCCTGACGGACGATTTGAGCCGTTTAGGGAGGGGGTCAGGCGCTACCCGCCTTCAGCTCCTGCGATTACAGAGGGGGTACGGCGCAAACCGCCTCTAGCTCCTGCGATCAAGGAGGGGGTCCAGCGCGACCCGCCTCTAGCTCTTGCGATTCTGGAGGTTCTGCGGTCTTCGTCGAGGGTGCTCCGCCGCCATCTGCTTCTGGTGCTCCGTGGTCGTCAGCGATCTCCGCCGAGGATTCTATGCCGCCAACGACCTCCAGATCTTAGTGGTTCCTTCCGCCATCGTCCTGTCGGACGACTTCAAAGTCTTCGTGGTTCCTGTCGTCGTCCTGCCGGGCGACCTCCAGATCTTCGTGGTTCCTGCCGTCGTCCTGTTGGGCGACCTCCAAGTCTTCGTGCCTCCTGTTGTCGTCCTCCAAGTCTTCGTGCCTCCTGTCGTCGTCCTCCTGGAAGACCTCCAAGTCTTCATGTCTCTAGTCGTCGTACTGCCGGACGACCTCCAAGTCTTCTTGCCACCTGTCGGACGACCTCCGGATCTTCGCACCACCTTTCGTCGTCCTGTCGACCGACCACCGGAGCTTTGTGCCTTCCGTCGTCCTCTAGCCCTCCTTTTGAGGCCATCCCCCTCCTCCCACCCGGTCTTGGTTTTTTCTTTTCTTGTGCTGTTTTTGGCGTCTGGTATCCGCCGTTTGGGGGGGGGTTACTGTCATGATCCGTGTTTTTGGTTTGGTTCAGTTCACTATTATTTTGTTATTGTTATCATTATTTATATTTAGTTCTCCACCAATCCAACCCCGGTTCCCCCTATATTTAAGCCGCATTCATCCACTGACTCACCGCTGGATCGTCTGAGTCTCAGTTCTGTTTGTTTACGTTCCGTCTCCGTGTTGTTCCTGTTCTGTTTCCGCTTTGCCCTTGCTGCTGTCTATGTTCCGTTCATTATTCTTCCCCTCAATAAATTATTCTTTCCCGCAATTCCACCTCTGCTCGAGTTATTGATCACAACCTGACACGCAGAGGGCAAAGTGTGCAAACAAAATGAACAAATGGGTGTTAGCAACAAAACAGAGTCCAATCTCTTTCCAAATTTTGTGTTCTAAACAAACAGAAACATAATGAGCTCATAATCAGTAGGGAAATTCATGTACACCTTGCACAACTGAAACTAAACCAATCCTCAATAGCCATTACAAATTAATGCAGTGCAAATTTGAGACAATACATGTTGACCTCCTACTCAGCTTCACTTCCCCCTGGAGTCGGTCTTAGCAAGTAACAAACTAGGTGTTGATAAAGAGATAAAATTATTTTCTTTCCCAGACATCTGGGTTTGATTGTTTTAGAAATTACGTTTCCCTTTTGAATCAAAAATGTTTAGCTGGATCAAATGATTTTAAGAAACATTTCCACTTTTGGCTGCTTTACAAATACAACTTCAGTTTGTTTTATTTGGTTTTATTTGTGGCAAACCAAGAAAAAGCAACAAAACTATGATGTGGAAGGTAAGTGAGGGTTGGTTCAAGTATTTACAAATAATAAGACTACAAAATAATAAATCTTGTACAAGGAATCAAGGAATTTTATTTGTCATCACATCACATGTGGTACATGAGGTGGGACGAAATTCTAATCCCCGGTCCAGTTTACACCCTGATAGCAATTTTAAATAATATAATAAAATATAAAGAACTATACGAGACATAGGATTTGACTACACAGAATCTACAATATGGACTCAGAATCTACAATATGGGACTTCGGACATAGCAGCAATGAAAATTTGGAGTGCAAGTGACATATTAAGTGACATTTTAAAGTGTGATATTAAGGTGAACAGTGCCGGTTAAATGAGAAAGTTTTTTTCATTTGTAATTGAGTGTGTTTTAGAGTCTCACAGCTTCAGGAATGAAGCTGTTTCTCAGTCTGGGGGTTTTACACTTGATGCTCCGCAGCCTCCTGCCTGAGGGGAGCGGGACAAAAAGTGAGTGACAAAAAAAGAGATGATCAAAGTTCAAGGTCAAAGGTTAAAAACCTGGTAGTAAATCCTGGATATGAAACCTGGAAATTCTGGCAAGATGTGATGGACTCAGACCGACACTTACAGAGAAACATAAAAACTAATAGAAAGTCAGCCATTTGTTACCTAAGGAATCTTTCCCGGAATAAAGGCCTGAAGTTCCGGCAGGACCATAAAAAACTCATCAGTGAGTTTATCTTTAGCTGAATTGATTACTTCTGTCTGTTCTCAGGTTTACCTTCCTCACAAAAAGCAGAAAATTAGAGCACATCAATCACTCCAGTTCTGATGTTCTTAAACTGCCTCCTTGTTGCTAAGAGAACAGACGTTGAAATTGTTTTAGTTTAGACATCATTGAATGGTTTAGCGCCAAAATATATTAGTGATGTGTGTTTAATGCATCAACCTTTCTCTTTACCTCCAGCATCAGAACAAATCATGGAAAGCCATCATTCAGTTTTATGCACTTCTAATCTGGAACAATCTTCATCTGAAGTTCATTTGAATCCAGGCTTAAACCTCGTCTGTTTAGAGTAGCTGCCCTGCAGCAGGGAGTTCTCCATCCATCTGACTGAGCTTTAGTTTTTTCCATTCCTGTATGTGCAACGCTAGTAGATAAATACCCCAAACCATTGTTTACCTGATGTATTGACTCAGGGAGGAGGAATATAAAATCAGCCCACACTGCATTTTTTTCTTTGTCAGAAAAAGAGCTACATTCTTCCAAATTCAGTATTGGTCTATTTGTCAAAACCCAACAAACTACACTGAAGTTTATCCATGAAATAAAGCAAATTTTGAGAGATTAATGCGCTTCTAAGGTGCTGAGCGTACAATCATTATACCGGCAGAGGACTCTAGGAAGCGCAGATGTTGTATTTCATGTGTATCTGTGTGGGGTGTGTGGCGGATGAACCCACGGTTTACCCACTAGAGTTGCTTTAACAGCTGCATAGTGCATTTGTCTAAAGCAGAGCTAATAAGTCCACATTATGCATCCATGTAAGTGGAAGCAGATTGGTGCAATGGGAAAGCTCAAGAGCAGTTCCAATGATTAAATACAGAAAGGTATAAACTGAAAGCATTCATCAAGACTGCTATAAAACCAGCAACGTGCAGAGATCACAGTTCATGTGGATACTATGTTCTAGTATTTCTGAAAAAAAATAATGGGAGAACCAGAGATCAGTGTAAGCCAGAGGGCAGTGGCAAGCTCCTGCCAGAATAGCTGATCAGGAGGAGTAAATCCTGAGGGAAACCTTGCTCAGATCCCTGAAAATCCTCACATAACGACGAAAGGAGGGCTGTGATCTGCTGACTGCAGTTAAAAGAGGAAAAACGAGAGAACTGATGAAAATGCTCTTTAATGTTGGCTTCAAAGGATCTAAAGGCTAAAAAACCAGGCTGAGCTGTTAAATCATTGTATTTTCTTTTCCTACCATGTTTATATCATAGGATTCAATTGTATTAATTTAAACATTTGATTTGATTTGTTTTAGTATTTCATTTTAATCTCTGATTGATCACTTTAGCTCTGCAAGAGAAATAATGTTGTTGTTGTAGAAAATGTAAAAAAAAAAAAAAATGTCAGTTGACAAATGGTTGTTGTTGTAGCAGCAGCTTATCTTCACGTGAGAGGAAGCGGTTAGAGAAACGTATCAAGATGAGCAGCTCTGTGCTACGATGACCCCATGACCCGGTGCCGGTGGCAGAAGACGAAGGAACTCTAGCTAGAAAATCCATCACTATTGGACAATGTCTCGCACTACATGCATGGAGCTGCTGCAGACCTGCAACAAACATGTTTACATCCCAGCTAACATCTGTGCTATTAGCTCCTTCATTATTTATATATATATATATATATATATATATATATATATATATATATATATATATATATATATATATATATATATATATATATATATATATTTATATATATACAAATATATTTTGTAAAATATTATTATTTTGTGTTGTAAATTTCCTCTTATTCTTTTGCTTGTTTGATTGCCGTTTTTTAAATATTATTTTATATTTTTGTGTAAATCTGCATGCTTCCATGTAACTTTAACTTGTTGCTGATTTAGATTGGGAACTTTTGTTAAAAAAACTCATTTGTTTATTTATTTTTTTTGATTTGACAATACGTGTTGCAAATTGGCCCTGTATAAATACACAGATTCTTGATAGTTGACTTGAATTTCTTCACAAAAACTTCTGTTGGTGAAAAAATAGTGGAGATAAATGGATTGATAGCTTTTAGAGTTGGGTTTGTTGCACAGCATTAATTGAGCTCAATCAAAATTCTTTTTTTATCAATTAATTTTTTATATTCTTGAGTTGGAATCAGTTTGATAGTTTAAACGTGGTATTTGCAGCCTATAGTAAAATGGTCGCATCGTTAGTTTATGGGGAATTAGTGTCTCTACTATCTAAAATGGTGACAAATGTGTTTTACTAACTTTACTGCTTTAGTTTTGTGGTGGCAATTTGCATTGAGTCTTGGGTGCTATGAAAAACAATTAGGTGAAATACGCTTTATTGCAAAGTTAATGAAAATCAACTTAATCACAATAACATCATTAGCACTTTGTTTCACCCCTGCCACAATATAACCTACTGGCGTCATTTCAGTGATTTAATATTCGACTCAGGGGAAACAGTTAACAAGCAGAGGACAGCACACAGTACTCATTCTCTCTGACAAGTTAGAAGAGCTGAATTGTTCCTCTTTAACAGAAGGTTCAAATTAATGCTTCAAATTATTCTCAATCATGGTTACCTGGAGAAAAAAACACGGGCTGTCATCCTCACTTTGCATCAAAAGAGTTTTGCAGGCAAGCATATTATCGATGGCTCCTAGATCCCGTCTTCTATATTCTATGTTTCAATGAATCAGTCACAATAAGTCACATTGGCAAAACAAACCTGATGCCTGGACTTTTTCTTCTGTCAGAACCAATATCTCGCAGTTCTGCTTCAACCAGAATTCCTTGGAATCACTTGAAGTTGGTGTGAGATGTAAAGGATAGTTGACCGAAGAATGGTCAGACTTATATGATAGAAAGAAACTACACAAAAAAAACTGTAGACGGTTAGAAACTGGGGGGGAAAAAACAAGCCTGACTGCAGAAAAGTATTCAAATAACTTTATAATTTAACTAGAGAAACGACGAACACCTTTAACTTACAAGTGTAGAAATGTCATTTTCTTAGGTTGTTAGTTAAAGCAAAATTAAGAAGTTTCAGTTTATGTCAATTTTGGTGGCCAGTATGAACAAAAGCGGTAATAATTTGCCTGAAGGAAGACTGCATTTCCCATGAGCACCAGCGCATAGCGTGGGAACATCCTGATCTACCGGCTGCAGTTGGATTGAAGAACATTTCTGTTTCAAGTGTTTGTGTGAAGGATGAATAGCGATGAGTTAATCAATCTAATTGAGGTGAAACAATGTCATATGATGATGTTGAAAAAACAAACAGCGGAAGTGGCATATGCTGCAAAGCAGTCAGCACATTTGTAGCTTTTTTTTGTGGCAGGGTTCCTGCCACCCTCATCAAAGTTACTTAGAGCCGCTTTACAAAGCGATACGGACCCCTTCAGGCCATGACAGATGCATCATTCAACAAGCTGTACGTTGACGTATGATCAAAAAAGTTATTAAAATATTTTATGGAAGTTGAAAAGTTACTTGCCGTTGCTTTAAGGAGAGAAATGCAAAAAACATCCTTTGTTCATGACTTTTTCTCAAACTTATAGAGTTAACACATAATTCATGGGGAAGACTGACATAATCAGAGTTTACTGGTGAAAAGTTTGAATAACATTGTAGTATTTTGCTGTTAAATTAATTATTTAAACTGTTCAGAAACAGCATTAACACGGTGTGAGTTGCCACAGTAAGGAAAGCTATAAATCAACATATATTTAAATCTGCAGCTTCTGACATTTACAACCTAACAAATCCTTGTGTAATGTGTCCCTATGTCACTTTAATGAATGAGTGATTGACTAATCGATGTATCGTCTCTTTAAAGTTGATTTGCTAGTGGGGATTTAAAAGGGAGATGCTTGAAAACACCATGCACACATTTTCTTTCCAAAATTTAGACAGAAAGTTTGCTCAAAGCTTTTACTGAATCCTGCAGCAATGGGTGTGAAATAAAGATAATAGGAATAAACAGGGCCGAACTGGGAGACTTTTCCAGGCCAGGAGTCACTCATGTAACCAGGCCACCCTGGGCTGGCCTACATGCATGTTCCCACACATACATGTTCACACACACACCTAAATGCATGAGCATAAGCAAAACGCATTTGTGCACGTGCGCCTTTCTCTTTTTGTCTCCCTGTCTCTTCCTTTTACCCCGTCCGGAGACCCGAGTCGCTTCTCCTCACTTCTTGCACGGCTCGCTTGTTGCACGAGCTGCTGTCAACAGACACACGCCACGCCCCTTCCTCCACATCTGTGCGGTTGGTACGGACGTTTGGGGCGGGTCTTACTCGAAATGAAGGAAGGAGCTTAGTGAGTGACAAAGGAGATAAATGGCAGAGGGGAGTGAGTTCAGGATTGGTGGCTTACATAGGGCTTAAATATAAAGGCTCGAGGGAGACTTAGAGCGAGGAACAAAGGGAGGAAACTGGATACCTGATCAGTCGTAACACAAAATTGGTAGGCGTATATGTCGGCTTGCAGGAAGAGGAGGGTGGGAAAAAATGGAGTGTTGAGGTTGCCAGATGTGGGAGAGATCCAGATGACAATAGCTGAAGTGAACACTGAATGAAGAGGATGCTTAGGAAAAATTGTACAGGGTTACCTAAAAAGCTGTTTTTTTTAGCTGGGCATAATAAAAAATGGGTGGATCGAATACATCCAACCTAAAGTAAACAAAGTGTTAACTGTTAATGGAAAACTTATTTAAAGTAAATTTTATGAGGAGTTTCAGCTCCTCTTGTCCTCCTGCTGATAGAAAGCAGGCGCTTTGGCACATCTGCTGGACTTCACCTACAAAAAAGAGAGAAAAACACA
Source organism: Orestias chungarensis (assembly GCA_032876305.1). Taxonomy (NCBI): domain Eukaryota; kingdom Metazoa; phylum Chordata; class Actinopteri; order Cyprinodontiformes; family Cyprinodontidae; genus Orestias; species Orestias chungarensis. Next base: position 2,532,910 of record JAVLVB010000569.1, on the reverse strand, counting down.
AAGAAAACACAAGAGCCTAGATTTCTTACATCCTCTGACTCAATCCTGCTTCTTTCATAGCTGCTCAATGAGAGTCCTGATCCCTTGATGCATATTATATCAGGACAGATTCAATAATGTTTCCAACTGTTTCAGAACTTTTCTGGGTTATCAACAAATTAATTTCTCGAGATCTTTGTTGAAGGAAACAAACGAACAAGGTTTCAACGCAGTCGCTGTGGTTTCTTTGTGACACACAATGAAGCATCTCCACTTGGACCCATACTTTGTCTTCTTCTCATTGCCGCCAAGCTAGGAGTCTTCAACAATGTATCCTGGCCGTGTGCAAACAGAGCTCGTTTGTCATGTCAGTAAGCACCTCGCTCCGTCAGGGATGCGTATCGTTAGGAGCGGATGACAGGGCCTTGTTTCACAGCTGAATGAGCATCTCAGCATGGGATTCAACGCTTGATTAAAAAATAAAACACTTCACAGAAATCCTAGAAATGATGAATAGCCGCGCTCGCTCGGAGTTTATATTATCCGAGTGGGAGCAGAGCCAAGAGGCTCGTGATGGACGGAATAAATTAGTCGGACGGCCACCGCAGACCTATTGCAAAAGGCGTCCACGCAAACACAAACACTTACATGCATGACAGCAAGCACACATTTTTTTTTTCTTTTTCTTTTTTATGCTAAACTCAAATTTTCTGTGGTAAATGGAGATCTTATCACTCTACTTTTATCCTCTTTACTTTCCCGGAAGAACTGTGTGGTTAATCTATTTAGGATCACTCACTGATGTAAACATGTTCCTTCCTACAATCCATCACTTTTTAAAGACATTTCACACTTTTCCTATGTAAGATTGAGGATCTTTTCAACTTTAGCCAGCTTTACCTTCACAATGAGAGTCTTTTCCTTCCTACATGTTTTATTAAGAGCGATGGAGCTCTGTAGGATCGTATGTGTCTTAAGAGAATGAGCAAAAGTACAGCCAAGGACAGAGGGTTGAAGTATATTCTGTGGTAATTTGAATAAATCAAAGAGAAATCGGGCACTTGGCTCAGGCAGACATGCAGAGCCTTGGGTTAATACAACTCCAGCAACCATAAAACCTCCTGTTATCACTGTATAATTCATTTTTTTATCATTTGTTGCAGGTAATACAGAGTCTAGAAAAACCTATTCAGTCCCTTGATTATCTTAATCATGTTACAAGTCTCTGATCGACCAGCAGAAAGCTGAACAAAAAAAGTTCTGTTTTTTACATAAAGTAAACTCAAAACAACTTCATTTACTCTCATACCACGGAATAAATTATAGTGCAAACTAATTGTTTTAAGCAATTGCATCTCGGTATAAATCCTACTATTCTATGAAGGCCGTTTTTTAGCGAAAAAACAACATCTTAAACACCAAGCAGCATATGAACTATACCAGAAAATAAATGCGACACACCTGAGAAACCAAACACGAGCACAAAAAACAAAAATAAAACAGGCCCCATATGTAAAATGACGTAAACTACCAATAAGTTTGATTGTTGGCTAATAACAATTTATCATGGAAGCAGAAAACCAGACTAGCAAAAACAAACTAGGGACAAAAACTGAAGAATAAAACCAAATTTAACCTAGACGATCATTACTGAACCACAGACGGATCAAAACGTTACCGAAAACTCTACAAACATTAAAACAAAAAGTCATAAATCCCAATACATTGCCTACACGTTGTCAGCTTAAATCAAGCCATTATCTGGGACGTCTGATAATTTTTAAATTACCTCCTCTCCTCTGTGTTGCTTCTGGCGCATTCACACAGGATATACAAAGTCTGCATTTTACTAAACTTTCTTGACATTAAGGCCTGGATATGATGTAAAGACTGTCGTCCACATACCCTGCATACATCACCACTATTAAAGTACAACTGGAAACCAGATTGCTGTAAATACTGCTCACATTTTAGGAAGGCTTATGGCTAACTAATGTCAGCTTGATAATATTATCAGAAATGTTGCTTCCTGCATGTTGCTACACGTATCATCCACATTGTTGTCCTGCAAAACTGAGCCCATAAGGTGGATCTCTTTCTGCGAATCGGACTCCAGATAATTCGCAGAGAGAAACTTAAAATGCATTCAAAACTGCCGTTTGTAGTTTGAACTGCAGCCTGCATCACTCAACCCAGACAAAAAATAGAAAAAGGTGCAACTAAAACAACAAACATTGCCCAATCACTGAGATGCAGATTCACACAGAACTAAGATTTTCATTGGACGCCTGTGTTTGCCAAAATATGGTCAGTAATTTGCAATAGAATATTTACTTTACAAATCACAAACATGGCGCATTCGTACGGGATTAAAATCACAGACATGCTCCGCAATCCCTAGGTAATACTAATCCTCTGCAAATAGGGCTTTAGTCACATGAGTTGTTGTTATTTTTAACAAACAGCAAATAGGATATGGAAAAGGATATTTCTGGAACCTACTGTATAATTATTTATTTAGAATGATTAACATCGACGGGTACAAAAGCCCATCACAGACAAACATACAAGTACCATCATGTTCCCTGAATATAGAACAATCATTTGAAACCAAGCCTTAAAGTTCTCCTTTGCTCTGTAGCTCTATAACGCTAAACACATTATTGATCTATTTACAGTGTAAAGGCTGCTGACCTCTGACCTAAACCCAAACAGCCACATCTGAATTTCCTTTTCACATATATTGCTAAATACATATCAAATTAGTTATTTTGTGCCCGGACTTTGCATTCATCACAGATTATTTTGCATCAGGGTTCTGAACAAACGATGATTCAAATCGACTTGGTGACAGTTTCGGTTTGGTCTGACAGCGACGCACCAACAAAGTTTGGCGTCGGACGTTAAATCAATAACACTTTAGGTAAAGTGCTCTGTTGTATCTGTGTTGCGTTCCCTATTTTTTCCCCTCACACAGTTTCCTTAGTGCTTCTACACAGACAGTAAACCTGAGGAAGGAGGGACCAAGTTTGATGGTATATTTATAAGCAACCATTATGAAGAATCCACTCATGTATTTTGATTCTTAAGTAACACCACCTGCATAAAGAACTGTAACAATTGTTTATTGTTTGCGTGCTCTACCACTGAGTCGCGTGGAATCCCTATTAGTTTGTTCTTTATCATTTTTAGCCAAAGTTATTAAAGAGTATACATCTGTAAGCTCCCAAAGAAACTGCAGATTGTTACTGAGCTTCACTTCTGGATCTTTTACTCCCATTGATGGAGGAAATTAGCATTTTTCCATTAGTTTCCTAAATTGCCCCATCCCATTCATGATCACATAGAACTGATTCTTATCCTGGTCAAGAATTCATTTAACATAAACACTTCCTGATTTGGATACATGGGAAACAAGGATGATTTGTAAAGAAAGCTTTAGAAATGCTGAAAATTTCCTCAAGACGACACAGATTTTCCCGGGAATAAAATGTGTCACACTTTAATTCATCGCTGCAGCACTAAAATGGTGGTATTTTTAAAATATGCATTCGAAAATTAAACCTTTTTCACCTTCTGCAAGCAGACAAACAAAAAATGTCTGCAGCTTCTGGACTTTTTTTACACCTTAGAAAACTGATTTGCATTCCACGTCTCTCCATATGGCAGCTCCATTCCAGCTTTTTGGTGAAAGCGCTCCTCCTCTGAGCCTTCAGTTCCTGTTATGCTGACGCAGCCCCACGACTTGCTCCACTTGTCTGTATAATAGGGGTGTCACCCCACTGGCAGCAAGTAGCTGAGGTCTATTATGGTCCAATGTTCCGCTACGTTTTTCTAAATCTTCGGATGCCTCTTAGCATTACCTGGAATATGATCGGTCACGTGAGATCGCAGGCTTGGGTTCAGTCAGAGCGATTGACAGCTTCTCTGAACTGCGTGACTGAATCTCAATTACTGTGTTTCTACAGCATTTTACCACCAGATGGAAATTCACTCATCGAACATGACCTGCTGCTACCAGGGATGAACACATCATTGTTGTTTACGGCACCTGCCTGAAATCTGACAGCAGAGCAAAATCGGGAGGTGTTTTGGAGATGCTGAGCATTTATCATCAAGTCTTTAGTACTTGGAGCATTCAACTCAGTTTTCGACCCATTTTTTTTTTTATCATTTAGAACCAGAAATGATCTCCATAAAACACTTTGTACAGGTTCTCTATTTTATTACCAAGTCACCCAGGTACTGAAACTCCTCTGCTTCTGTTTGGAGAATGAAATGAAGGATCCAGACTCAGACGAAGATGAACTGATGCTCAGTGCTCATGTTTTTGCTGAGTCATTTTTTCTTTTTCTGGGCCATTTGACTGAAAACCTGGCATTTAAACCCTGTTTCATAGCTGATCCATTTGACTTTTGTTTATTTTGTGCATTGTCTTGTTTCATATTTGACCAGTGTTGTTCAAAATCAGCCCCTTAGGAACCCACAAGTCTTGGTTCTTTCCCTTTTTTTAAACACAGCTAAATCAAACAATGGTTTATTAGCCGTCCTCTTTATAATGATAGCATACTTAGGAAGTACTTGGATGATTGAATCCGGTGTGCTGGTGTAGAGAAACATCCAAACCTGGCAGGACATAAACCCTTGAGGATTAGAGCTGGCTCTGTTGCTTGATCATCAGAATTATCGGCCTGATAAAAGTCTCTGCACATGAAAAAATGAAAAAATATTTCACATCATAATTGGACACTTTGTGTAAGATGTTGAACTTATAAAAATTGTAATGGTAGGTTGAGATTGTGAAATGGGAGATTTGCTGACAGTGTCCCACCACCAGATGGGAAACGTGGAACGAGTGATGATGCTGAGGGAAAATTGGCACGATCAGCACCTTTTCGTCTACTTCCTACATCTAATGCATGACCACTCCTGTTGTGATCTGTCCTGTGTGCTCCTGTGCTTTCACAAAATTGGTAACGCTTTTATTGGGTGTCCTGCAGCAAAATGGTTAAGGGCCCAAATCCTGACATGGGTGCTTTTGAGCACTTTGCAGGTTCTAAATTTTGCATGTGTGACACTGAGAATCCTGACTGTATGAAGCAATACAAAATAGACCTTAATTTAAATATTTAGCTGTAAAGTACTTTCCCCCACCCTGTGTATTATCACTGACATTGATTTAGATCTTTAGTGAACCACCGTTAATTAATTTCAGCAGACGGCCAACGTCACCACATACCCCAGTAACCAAACCAGTCCTACACTTCTGCTCTCTATATGTACATATAAACCATATAGAGGTTTTGTATCTCAGAAAGAGTCCTAGATTAATCATTTTATCAGCTGCAGAAACTTCATGCGTCAGTTTGAAGTTATAACTGGACAGATTAGCGGAGCCTTAGTGTACAGTTCCCAGAGGTAATATTAATGGTCTCATCACAACACGCAGTGATCTGCCTCCATTCAAGGATTTGGGATTTTTTTTTGTTTTTAATTGGAATATATGCACAGATCTACATATTTAGTTCTGTTGTTTTATGTGAAGGTGGATTACAAACCTCCAAAGCCTGCTAAAATCACAGTTGCTGGTTCAATTTAACTGCACATTCAATTTTCTATAAATCATTGACTCTTTTACCTGCTGCTGATACAGACTGACAGTATTCAGATGCTCGACAAGTCTTTGTAGATGTTTTCAGTTTATAGCTGATTAGGGTGTGACACCATCAGCTTCCATTTTTTACTTTTTTTACAATATTTAAATTGTCCAAGGTGCCAAATGTCCTGTTTTCTTATGTGTAAACCACGGTCATCATAATTAATAAAAATAAAAGATTAAAATAAGTCACCCTATTTGTAATATATAAATAAATGAAATAAATTCAATGTTTTTATTATATTTGAAGTTATTGACTAATAACTTCATATAGAACTGTGATCATACAGAAACATCATCTAATTTCAAAGAAAGAAACTTGATTTGAGAAACAATTTTTCCTAAAAAGAAGTAAGAACCCTGTAAACTTTTTATGGGATATTTTTTACTTTAAATTCTGTAGTTTCAGTTATATTTACCATTTTACCATTTCTTAATAAAATAAATAAAGAAATAGTTTATTCATGCACTTGAACCCAGGGAAATAAAAGCATTCTGTGAAAACTATGCAGCCCACATCCCCTCGGGGGAGTAAACATATGGATTCCACCTCCTTCTCCCCTCAGGGAGCCTTGAGCTTGAAAACGTAAGTTACTCATGAGAAAATGTCCTACCTAACAACTAAAGCCTGAACCATCTGAGCTTTCTGTGTAATGTTGTAACTAATGTTGTCGATTGATGATTGTTCTGAAATCATCTCTTTCAAACTTCTGATGTGAATCATTTTGACCAGTTTGAACCTAATTTGTTTTTGTTTGTTTGCTCAGGTAATCATCAGAATAAAAAAAAAAGAGTTTCATTAAACGTTAACAAGAAAACCTAGCAGCTTAACTGATGCTGCTGGTTTCGGTGCATCAGCGGTAAAAGGATCACAACCCAATCTTCCTCCTTATTGGTGTGATATAAACAGTTTTAAGCTGTACTTTGGTGGTAAATTACATAATTAATCACAAATTCTAAATCCCTCCACTGATAATGCTTAATTTTCACAGAATGCCGAGCCTTACCTCCTCATTGGTATACACCGTGTCCTTTTACTAATAAAGTCACAACAAAGTTCTTCCTCAACCAAAATACTTTCATCCCTCAGTTGCTACTTTGTGCATCAGCGTGACTAGAAGGAAGCAATTCGTCATATTTGCCAAAACCAGCAGAGTTTGGAACATACTGACCATCTGGCCAGAGGAGAGTAGAAGGAATACGCGTTAGAGGGATCTTTTTTATGGACATAGTTAAACTCTGTCCTTAGAGGCATCCGGCAGCTGACATTAATTGAAGCTGAGACACAGCTGTGGTTACCTGAAAAGGGAGAAACTACAAACTTTTAACAATAAATTTTTAATCAGTACGGTGAGAGAAGTCAGAAGCTGTTAAATCAGCTGCTGGAAAGAAAGAAAGAAAAAACATTCAGGGGGAGATTCCTGAGACCTGTCTCTCATTCTCACTCTCTTTAGGGACTAATAATGCTAAGCACTTAAAAAGAATAGCATCAGCTCCAGTCAAATGATGTCTTTCCACATCCATTACTGTCTTCTTTAAGCAGCGAGATGCTGACATAAGGAATATTTCATCCTCCTACATCTGTTGTTTCCCGTACTGGCGATATTCTCGAGTCACTCAGCTCTTAAACACAATCACTCACATAAACAAAAACACAAAATCCTCGTCCTTCTAGCATAAATATAGACACATTCAAACATTTTGAGCAAGGTTTCTATAAATATTTTTATAGAATCCAAAATAAAACGAATAAACCGGCCTGAGGTTTATTTTTTATTTTTTACTTCTTGTAAAAACAGTAAATGCATCTAATGAGACGGATGTCGCTAATGCTTTCCGGCATATGTAGCAAACCAGAACATGAAGAACTTAGAGGCAATTACTTTATGCCCAATTAAAACCATTACCTGGAGACATCGTCTCGCTTTTGTCCCACATTTAGTTTAGCAGTTAATTTGCTGCTTTTGTTTTAGGACTTTTGTTTCGGTACAACAACCTCTTCACCATCTACTCTATTAATTACAACATCTACTGTGTTAATTAAAGTTGATCAAAGCTTACAGTGCAATCATAAGAGTGCTTCACAGACTCAAATTCCTTTTATTTCGACATCTCACCTTTGTACTTTAGTTTTCAACTGTAACTTTGTATGTAACACTTTTGGAGAAACAGCACAACCCCTGTCGATGTTCGTTGTCTAAAATAGTGAAACTTATTAGTTTTTGAAACATGTAGCTTGAATAACTAAAGTTATTCATTTTTAGATAAACCACAGACTAAACCAAGAAGTTTAAAATGTTTTTCTTTTTGAAGAATCAAGAAGGAGAGGTTTAACTTTAACAGGTTGGCAATATAGAAACAAAAGCTACAGAATATCTGCAGAAACAGTAACTGTCTTCTTTTTTTTTTTGGTTTGTGTTTTGATGAATTCCTTGTGTTTTTTTTGTGTCCGTTAGTTCTTGCTGTGTTTGAAGTTAGTTCTCTTCCTGCAGTCTTGCTAAAATGGTTTGCCTAATAATTCATTTATTTGTATTTCTTTAAACTTTTCTTGACATCAGGATTTAGCTCTAGTTGATCAATGTTGTTCTCTGTTTCCTGATTTGTACTTTCTTTGAGTTTGAGTTCAGCTCCCCTGGGGTATTTAGCCTTTTGCCTTTGTTTACCCGGAGCCACAACTTGTCCATAGTTGTCATCCAGTTCCAATTCTGTCATTTTTCATTCCTGCCTCGTTGTTGGACTCTTCTTTCCACTACATGCATTCCTCATCCTGCTCTCCCTGTCATTTTCAGAAAGTTTTCATTATTTTATAAGAGCACTCTTGTTTGTTTTGTTGCATTTGAGTTCTTTCTAAATGCAAAACATGACATTAACAAGTTAAAGCAAGTAGCAGCCTTGGGCACCAAGCACACCTCATAATCTGCTCTAAACATAGTCGGCAGGGAAAACATCCTTACACACAATCAACCTCAATACCACTAAAAATTGCTTAAAAATGCAGAGAATTATTTAGTACATTTGCTGTTTAAATTCCAAATAAAGTAATCTAAGCAATTTTATTGTTTAGCAAATACACTATCATCCCGAATCAAGTTGGAAACCAAATGAACACAGCCAGCCTCTTTCCCCTGACAACAAGGACACAGGAAGAAAGGATAACAGATTTTTAAATATATAAACAGCCCGTTCTATTTCCTTGCTATGCGGTTGCAAGTCAAAAAGAGCATTTGAGTTCATGCAAGGTGGTCTTTAAAATATGACATGTACTGCACCATTTAGACAAAAAAGCCTTGGATACAAACATTCAGCAGAGATTCAATTCTCAGAGTCCTCATCGTTGATGGACTCTCACCTTTACAAACCTGGCAATTCCCTTTTTGGAGGCCAGTTTGAAAGAGAAAAACAAGAGCAAAGCCATCTTTATTGTGAGACAGTCGTCTCACTTCTACCATATGGTGTCAAATCTCTGGGCTCCTGGAAAAATTAATTGCTTCACTGAATCAAGAAAATTGAGAATATATAAATCTTTGTAAGAGCAAAAAAGTAACTTTCTACCTGCTCTCAGTCAAGAGAAATTAACCTTAGACAGATTGATAGATAAATAGGTAGACAGAC
>JAVLVB010000569.1:2482647-2523563 GCA_032876305.1 Orestias chungarensis | reverse complement strand
GACAGACAGACAGACAGACAGACAGACAGACAGACAGACAGATAGACAGATAGATAGATAGATAGATAGATAGATAGATAGATAGATAGATAGATAGATAGATAGATAGATAGATAGATAGATAGATAGATAGATAGATAGATAGATAGATAGATAGATAGATAGATAGATAGATAGATAGATAGATAGATAGATAGATCATCAGAGCAGCGTGTCATCGATGAGCTCGCGGTTCTGCTGAGGTATTCATGAAGCCCAGGTTGCTTTAATATTGGCTTTCACCTGAGCTGCATTGCTTGATCTTGTGTCTCAGCCTTCCCTTGACAATAGTTCATAGATTCTCTATCTGCTTCAGTTTGCCGGCCGGTCTACCATAGTGATGCCAGGGTGATTAGAGCAGGTATTGGTATTTTTGGTAGTGGGGAAAGGTGCCAACTGCTGCTAGAAAATTTAATCAGCAGCTGCGTAAAGTTTGCTAGCGGAGGTAAGCAAGAAGTAAACTAAACTGTCCAACTAAGATGATTGCACTAAAAACACAGTAAATCTAAATAAGCACATGACACGGCTTCCTCAAGGCACAGATATCCTCATAGATTGTGAACATTTCTAGAAAGTTTATCCTAGTAAAAGGTTTTTCACAACTATGGAAACAATTGGACAAAAAAAACACTTTTGAGGGATATTTTAATATATTGAGATGCACCTCTTACACATATATGAAGTAAACTCTGTGGCTCTTTTAGCTTTTGCATGTTTTTATTATTTTAAAAACACTGAATAGTAAAACAAATGATTGTGTAAAAGCAAAGTTGGACATGTGAAGGCTTTTGTTAAGCCTTGCTCATGATTTCTGCTCCATATGCTTTTTTTCCCCAACTTCTTACTTATAAATAATTTAAAAACATCAAACTAGCTGGAATACGTGAAATACATATACGATGATGTTCAAAGTGGGAAAGTACAGAACTGGGCCCTTTGTCCTTTATATTGTATCATTCTGTAGAGCCTGCTGTCTGCATGCAACATTTGACCAAGCTTTGAAAATCACTCAAGCAAGTTTTGGATCAATCTGCATCTTTAAGTTACATATGAAGGACGTCTACAACAACCTTTGACTGCTCCATTTCCTTTCAGCCTGAGTATGAACAGCAACAGGACAGGATGAAGCCTCCCACTGTGCAGAAGAAAACATGATTGCCTTCTGGCCACCAAAAAAATAATATATATCAGTCAAATCAAGGTCAGCTGGGATTTAATTTTTATTAGTTTTTAAATGCAGCAGCCTTATGTTAGCCTTTTTTATATTTTTGGCTCCAACCAATCCAATCAACAATTTCTACACTCTTTTCATCTAAGATTATCACAAGATCAGACTGGAGCATCCATCCGTTGTCTTCTGCTCCTCTGGGGTCGGGTTGCGGAGGCAACAGTCGGAGCATAGATAACAGGATAAGAGTAACAGTACTGCCTCAACACTGGAGGCACTGAACAAGCACAGAGAACCAGCTGAGTTTTTGGTTTACATGCAGTTTGCTCTGGTTTCTGCTAGTTTACTTTATCCTTTTTCTCAATGTTTTTCTCTCCATAGAAGCTGGTCTGGTGTTTCTGTAGGCTGTGGCATCCTCCTGGAGGTAGGGGTGCAAGGAGGATGGTCCAGAAATTCAATGTTCTCCCTCTTTTTCTAATAACTTTTAATTTCAACACAAAAAGTTTTTGTCCACTGTCACAATATGTATGCTCAGAACGAAGGATTGCTGCAAAGTCAACCACACAATGCAAGCTATGATCTACTGTTGCTGAATGCTGAATGCCAGGAGGGGAGAATGTTGCGATGCTGCTGCGTAGAAAAGCCTTTTAAAGCAGCACTAAAGAAATATTCAGTTTAGGTCGATTTTGGCAGCACTGTGGAAAAAAGCGATAGTGTTTTGCCTGAAGGAAGACTGCATTTCCCATGAGCACCAGCGTGGTAAAATCCTAATCTACAGATCACCTACAGTCGTATCGAAGTAGATTTCTGTTTCCAGTGTCTGTGTGAAGGATGAATAGTTATCAGGTGATGAATCCAATTGTGGAGAGACAATTTCATGCGATGATTTTGAAAGTAAGAAACGGGGGGAAGTGACATATGCAGTAAAGCAGTCAGCACATTTGTAGTTGTTTTGTGTGGCAGGGTCCCTGCCACCCTCCTCAAAGTTGCTTAGTGCTGGTTAAACTGATACAGACCCCCTTGAGCCATGACAGAGGTGTCAATCAACGAGCTGCAAGTCGACGTATGATCATCAAAATATTTAATGTAGGTTGAAAAGTTACTTAATGTTGCTTTAAACTAGTCTCAACAATGAACTAGCTGCATTGTTTGATAACTACAATCAATTGGAATATTTGCACAACTGGATTGAAGTTGATTCTCTTGTAAAGTGCCTTGAGATGACACATGCATATGATGATATGTTGTGAATTGATAAATAAACTGAACTGAACGATGAAGATTTTAACCATTTGAGTCAGGTTAATTCACACAAGTGCCATCCACACGGAAATATCCAGTAACGTTTTGCATGTTAGCTGCAAAACCTTACTCACTCTGCTTTGTCAGTTTAGTCATTTATTTGATGGCACCTAATATCAGTATTACTCATTAAATCATATGATTTATTTGATAACGTCTGACCCATGGACAAAATGTTCTAAAAACATTGCAGTGGTACGTTTTGATTTGAATAATTCGGCTTTAATACGCTAAAGTCCCCATACTGAAATAGCGGCCCGCTGGCCTTTTGTGGCCCTTTGGGTATTCATTAATGGCCCACGAACTGTTTTATAATGTGTTTTTTTATTATTAAAAAATAAAAAATAAATTTCAAGCGCGCTCTTTCGTCCCACCTCATGTACCACATGTGATGTGATGACAAATAAAATTCTTTGATTCCTCGATTCCTTGATTTTGAAATTGCGCGCCGCGATCTCAATGCGAGGCTGTAGGTTTGCGGGCACGGAGCTCTCTGAAGGAGCAATAATTGTGAGCGTGTGCGTATGAATCTCAAACTCTGCTCGCGCTCGGCTCTGTGTCTGCACTCGCAACTGAAATGTTAGTGAGGCTGAGAGTATGAATCAACTTTGTGTATTTGGAAGGAATTTTTTATTTGGATGAAAAAGGCCAGTCTTTGATTAGCTGGGAGCGCGGCTCATTCACATATAATGTAGAGTTGCGAGCGCAGACACAGAGCCGAGCGCGAAAAAAACCTACACAAAGGGAGCACTAAGCTTTCTACCTATTTGGCCATTTTTTTATACGTGGGTGGAGTGTTATGGGTGTTATCAATGTTATACATATCTTATATTGTTTTGATACGTTATCATACACAGTCCCAATAAATGGCCCCTTGAGTCACTGAAAAAAAAAAGTGGCCCCTCATCATTTCTTTCTGAGTACCTGCGCTAAAGGATATAATATTTAAGAACTCTGTGAGGTTTTTGTTTTTCCTAAGCTTTATTTAAGCTTTACTTTACCCTTGATTAATAACTCAGTTTGAAAGTAAAATGTATATATTGGTTTTAAAGCCCAGGTTTGAAGGTGCAGTTTACAAGCTACAGGGCAGTTATGCGTCTGCATAAACGTGGGTGGGACATCAACATTACAAAGAGTCATAACTTTTTAGGATTCCCACGTTCCTTTAGTGCTGCTTTATTACTGCAAAACCAAACGAGATGCCTTTTTATAAAGTTTAAAGGTTTTTGTCGGCTTGGTTCTTAGTGTTTGTCTGGAGGTGTAAGTAAATGCTTGTGCATAACTTTTATATGTAAGCGTGTGCGTCTGTTTATGGGTGCAAGTATTTGTAAGCTTGTGAGGTCAACATTTCCCACAAATACTGCATTAAGCCTGTACTGGTTACGATTAAGTTTAGGGGGGAAAAAATATAGAGCGTGAAAATAAAAATCCAACCAAAGTCCTTGCAAAGATAGAAAGACAATCTGTGTGTGCAGGTTTGGCCTTGTATTTGCAGCATTGTGGGTACCCACTACTGGGAATACAGCTTGTATCATACAAGGCTAATTGCTTTTTTGAGTTAAAGTTTAGGATTATTACTAAATTATCAGTTGAGTGTGGGTCAGGTCTGAAATGAGTGGAAGTCATTGCAAAGTCCTTGTAAAGATAGAGAGACACTAACATGTGTGAGTGTGTGTGTTGGTGTGTGACATTTATAGGACACCAGGCAGGAAATTAAGCAACTGCTGATCATTGGACTTTCAGGAGAGAAAACAACAACTGTTTTATTAAAAAAGGTTCAGATGCTTCCCAGACAGAACTCACTGAACTATCAGCAGTGTCTATTGCTGCTGTCCTGTTTCGTTTTTAAACATTTGAAATGAAAACGTGTTTTGTTTTGAAATATTTGTATGTACATGTGTCTGTGACTCAGACAGATGTGATCTCCTGTAGTCTGATTGCCCACCAGAGCAGGGGGACATGTCAGCCTTCCTGAGGGAGTCAAAAGCCTTCACAGTCTCACCACAATGCTGCTTTCTATCACGAACAATCGTTGACTTCTGTTCTCAAATGACAACAAAAACGATGCAACTGTCGATTTTACTGTCACTGCAGCAAAGTACACCTTAAAACCAGATGAGTTTGCAATCACTACCGTGAACAATTGAGGACAATAGCAATATAAAATTCATGGTAATATAGCGTGAATATATTTATTTATCTCAAACATACACAGTATTTTCTTTTTCCCTAATGAATGAAACCATAGGACTCAACATTTGGCAGCAGGAGGGTCCCTGGTTCAAATCCCTGCAAAGGGGCTTTCTACATACAGTTTGTCAGTTCTCCGTGTGCATTTGTGGGTTTCTTTGGGTACTGCAGTTTTTTACCAAAGACTAAAAACATGGCTGCTAGGTATGTTTGTGTGAGTGCATGGTTGCTCTGTGTGTCTTTGTGTTGCTCTGTGATTCTCTATTGTTGCACTTGTTCAGGTTATCTGTGTCCGTTATGAAGTGTATTTGATGTTCTTAAGAAGTAAAATGCAAAAAAACACCAACCTGAAAAAAAAGAACCAGATAAATTCAAAAACACTTTTTTAATCCCAAACAGAAATTAAATGCTGTTACTCAGATTGTCCAAACTTCTTCAGATAGTTGTTGCTAAGGGTGTTGGCAAGAACGATCTCCTGTAGCAGTCCGTGTTACTGTGTATCTTATCAGCATCCGACCGAAAACACTCCCTATTGCACCATGATCCATGACATTATCTGTGGAAAATACTTTTAAATGAATGTAAATATATAATCCTGTTATAAAGTGGACAAACATCTGCATGAAAAAGCAGAAATTTTGTAGCTTCCTGTGTGTCAGCGCTCTGCTTTCTGTGTCATAGATGCATCCCAAGTCATCGGCCAAGAAGCCGCTGCTCAAAAAACTGTAAACAAAATTAAAACCTCAAATTTGGTTTATTCGTATCAAAAACTGACCAAAGGAAGATCCTCTGATCGTCTTCATCAGAAACGTGAAGAGACTGAGTGACCAACATCAGGAAAGCTGCTAACCTTTGTTTACCTGCCTGTTCAGGTTATATGATGGTTGACTAACGGAACTGATCTATGTTTTTTTGTGCTCATTGATCCTCACACACTCTGCTAAAGCAGATCTATGATAGTGACATCAGAGGAACAATCAAAGACAGATCATACCTTTAGATAAGGAAAGGAAACCTTTTTACATTTTTTAATGTATTTCATTAGTTTTATTTTTTTCCAACATGCTAACAATGTTGTATTTAACCGATACTCTCCGTCTTTACTCTGAGCAGTGGGTGCATTTATTCACTCATCTATCCAGATTTCTACACCTTTGTATTTTTCGCACAAATTGAAAGCTTTTGTGTTAGTTTCTTATTGGATTAGCGTCTCCGCTTGAAACCTGCCGAGGGACCTGCGCTACTCGCCTGAAGGGGGGTTTGTAAAACTGTCCTTTGTTGCTTTTCTTGACGCTTTCCTGTAAATTTATTTCCTTCCTCGAAGCTAAATCTCTTCAACACTTCTAATCACATTTAAGGCAGTGATGCAAAAATGGACTTATGCGTTATTAGGCTGCTTAGGAAGACAAAGCCTCATAAATCTGCAGTGCTAGTAAAACCATGAGATGTTCGTATAATGCTCTCTTTACAAGAATTAAAAATGCAACTTGGAAAACCACAACAGTTCAAGCTTGTTTGATCTCGGCACACATCCGAAAAAGACTGGCTGAGAGCCTCAGGTTCCCTTTGAGCTCTATTAGACCGCACGTTTCGTCGTAGGAGTTTAATGTGTTTTATTCATACTTTCTGAAGCGTTAAATGGTGAGTGTTAGTCGCATTCATCTTTACAGGGTGTAAATTGAAATTTTCTGGCTTTCTGAGTTTTGAAAAGCTCAGGTAATGTCAGTTCAGTCACGACGCAACAAGAAGATTAGGTCTTTAAATCTTTCTCTATGGCGATTGTGTTTTTTTTCTAGGTAGGGGTTTGTACATGCATATTGACCTAACTGGAGATAATAAATAATAATAAATAATAATCTATAATTACATGATTATTTCTGCAGTAAACAAAATCAAAACCTGAGCCCCTTTGGTTGCTTGTGTCCCGTTTACTTCAAGTCCGCTTTAATTTAGATACACAAAAGCAAAAAGGTAAGCGTAACTAAAGATTATTTTCAGACTTGTGTGTCTGCAGCTCCTATTTATAATGGGGTAAAAAATCTGGCAACATTTAGGCAGATATTTCTATTTCTCTTTTAAAGGTGTTTTTGGCCCCCATGGCCTTTATTTTTTAGTAGCTGGACAGGAACAATAATTTTTTTCGCTCCAGTTTTAACAAGCATTGTAGCTCTTATGTCTCTTAAATTAAGATAAAGCTTCATACATTTTGTCCAATGATAATTAAAATTCACTCTCGCCGTCATTTTACTCAGACTCAGTGAAACATAAATACTGTAGCAGGTTATACCTGTGGTGTCATGTCTTAGTATTAGACTCTGACACACAACAGTAAGTTACTCAGGAGACAATTCAAGAATCAAGAATCAGTTTATTTATATAGCGCCAATTTACAACAGGTGTCGTCTCAAGGCACTTTACAAAAAATCAATTAAAATCAAGGATATATCATAAACAAATCAATTTGAAAAGGTTTCCAATCTAAGGAACCCCAGCAGATTGCATCGAGTCATTGACTTGCAGCATTCACTCCTCTGGAATCAGCAGGCAGAAACAATGGCTTGTGTTGTCGTTGACTTTACAGCAATTCCTCATACTGAGCATACATGTAGCGACAGTGGAGAGGAAAAACTCCCCTTTAACAGGAAGAAACCTCCAGCAGAACCAGGCTCAGTATAAGCAGCCATCTGCCACGACCGACTGGAGGTTTGAAGAGACAGAAAACTAAATTAGAAGCACAGGATACTACAATAAAAGAGTTTATGGCAGCAGTTGTAGAACGTCACTGGAAGCATCTCAGCCCATGTTCTCATCCAAGAAGCTGTCTCAGCTAACAGAACGCCAGGCCAGGTGTGGTTACTGTAGAGAGAAGAACACTAAGAGAAAACAAAAGGTTAACAATTAAATCCCTTAAGTGTTTTTTTTTATTATTATTGTGACATTTTTTACTGAATGTTTAGCAGGAGGACTTTGGATCTGGAACAGAGTGCAGACAGAAACGTCAGGAACTGGAAGCTCTGGCGGGAACTGGTGAATACATTTCACAGGGGAAGTGATCTGAGTTTGAAACTGTTTTAGTTACTTCCGGGGAGAAATGATGGGAGATGGGATTCCTGAATTGTGGGGTGTGAGGTAAACAATCAGGAACTGAAGGATTGCCGAGCCAATCTCTTTATCCTTCACAGCCTCATTAGGGGATGGGCAGCACCTGTGGGCCACAGGTGCTGCAAACTCAGCAGCTCCAGCAGAGAACCAGCCTGAGCACGCCCCCTGGTGAATACAACAAGGAAAGCAACAACACATCAGCCAGAAAAAAAACTATTTCATGACGTGGAAAATTAGACAAAAGAAAGAGTTTTTTATCAAGTCGTTCATGAACAAACAAACCTGTTGTTTTTTGATGCATCAGTTGTCTCTGGCCAGGCTGTTGACTGCCTGCTTGAGTCTTTAGGAAATGTGACAACTGTGTTCTCATCCTCCAGCTTTGGGTTTAAAAACAATGTTTGTTGTTTTCTGACATTGATGGGTTTTTCAGACAGACTGGTTAACAAAATGTTCTTCACAAAAATCCACTTATAAAGTTGCATTCCTGTTGTTTTTTGTTTGTTTGATTGATTTTTAATGCTTGCATTTTAGCTCAACACTATTCAGACACCTTGCGTAGTTAGGTTTATGTGTTCAGCTTGTTTTTCTGCATGTATCTATAAAAGATTTTGAATCCAGACTTGAAACATTTGGTTATGGAGATCATTTATTCATTAGCAATTGTTAAGTGACTTCTGAAGGCAGTTTGTTGCACTCAAAGAAAGTAGGGGGGGGAATACTTTTGCCCACTGAACTTTTCAGTTATATATCTGTAAAACGTGTTTAAAATAATAATATAATTTTCTTTCCACTTCACAATTTGTTTACTACTTTCTGTTGGTCTTTCTCAAAAATTTCCAACACATTATATTCATATTTGCAGTTGTACTGTCACAAAATATGGAATAGTATAAAATTTGATTTTATATACAATGACCCTAATCTTCAGAGGTATAATAATGATTTATAGGTTATAAATAATTGATGATGGATTATGAATATCTGTATGATGTTATGAATGTTTTTGGGTGGTTTAAAAATGAAACCAAGAAAATGACTTCTTGTTTAATCGGTTGGAGATCTGAGAACAACTTTAAAAAATACTGATTTGTATGTAGTTATCTTTTTATTGTGGAGCTTTTTGACAAGAAAATATGCTCATATATAGTTTTTTTAAATTGTCAGGGTCTCTGTGTGGAGTTTGCATAGGTTATTTTGCAAACTCCAAATTGGCCTCAGGTGTGAGTCTCCGTGTGCACGGTTGACTGCAGAAACAGATCCCAGGTAGCCCTGCAACTGTGAAAGGATTAAACAAAAACACAAAACAAATGCATGGATGCTTGGGTGGTTCTGTCTTCAAGGTTTTTTGTTTGTCATAACCATTATGTTTCCTTTTATCCCTGCTGTTTTTTGATTTATTTTGCTTACTTGCTCTTGCTTTGGCCGTGTTTCAGTTGTGACGTAAGCTTCTCTATCACCTTCTCCCTGGATTGTGTTCTTTATTATCTCCCTACTTTTGTGTAGGGTTGTTTTTCATCCCCATCCATCTTTATAGAGTGTTTGTGATACCCCTTCAAAAACGTAATTCTTTTTATTAAGCAAGGAAAACAACAACAAAAATGCTATTTTACTGCCATATTTTTTTTTCTTTGAAAACAAAATGACAGCAGACCCAGTTCTAGTTTCTGATCCAAAAAACGATGTTTGTTGATTTTACATGATCCACATTTAATCTGATATTTAATGTTAACTTTTTCCAATTTACAGTAACAATTTTAGCATTTTCAACTATTGTTTGAAAAATATATTTATGTAACAATCCAGAGCTCAAACCAAGGTGAATACAGGCTTCATCTGCTACCCACATTTTTTATCATCCTGATCATTTGGCGACCCAGATGACTCAAAGCTTGTTGTACAACGACTTGGCATGATGCTACACCCACACTGCTGTCAGATGAAAGCTTTGTCTTCTATTATAAAACCAGAAAGGGCTAATGAATTTGGAAAAGAATCAGTCCAGCTTTATTTCAGTCAGACTGTCTGCACCAGCTATCAGCTTTTAGAAAATTTGAAACAATGTGAGAGTCGATGAAACACGAGTCTTTCCTTCTCTGTTAACTTTGCACGTACAATAATCTTTGCTTAATTCTCCCTGATGAAAAATCCTGAAAACAAAAGTGGCTGCTCCTGTTTGAAGCAAAAAAAACATTTGTTTCTGGCCATTGAAAGGATATAATACTATTACATTCACTGTTTATTTTTTGCTCTATTTTAAGTAGTTAAATCGAAAACCTGGACAAAATTGTTTCCTCAAAGCAGATGGGAGGATGTTGAAAATTACTGGCAAAAGCAAAATAAAAACAGATGCTGCTTTTTAGAAGCAAACCAAACGGAAGCATTGGATCTTTTAGACAGATTAAAACTGCAGGATCCATAGTAAAGATCCTTAATCTACCATCGCAGAGCAACTGGAAGACAAACAACCATGCACACAATAACACCTAAGGGCAATTTAGAGACACTAATTAATCCTTAATCATGATTTTCAATAGAGGGAGGATGCTAGGGTACCCAGAGAGATGCACATGGAGAAAATAAAAAACTCCATGTAGAAAGACAACATGCCGGATTCAAACCCAGGCCTCTCTTGCCACAACTGCCAACCCTGAGAACCCACAAGTCTTAAATATAAAATGAAAAAACAATAAGACAAAGTTTGATTTAACCCAGTGGAGACGTAAATCTGAAAGAAAAACAGTATGGAATCATTTATTTTAATTAATTCAATTGAATTAGAGAGGATAGAAACAGAAAGGACAGGTGAATCTGACAAGGAAGCAAATAAACTGGTGGTGATGTGATTACATGATGTAGGAACAGTTGTGGAGCTGTGCTGTTGTTTAGGAAGCTGAGAGATTAAAATGGTGAGATTAATAAGTGTCAACATAGGCAACATTAACACACAAAGTTTTATTACTCAATTCTGTCCAGTTATTCATTTTTCAGAATTTTTTCTGATGGAATCAGATATCAGGTCGTTTGTACTGATAATTAAACAACACGGTCATCAGAGTCGTTTGATTCAATTTCTTTGTCCACACGCGACCCATATTAGACTTTTACAAAGCAGTGTGAAAGATCCAATTCCAAACTTTTCACCGTCTGAATTGAATCTGAATTGTGCTTCTTCCATAGATGGGTTCAAATTCCATGCATATCAATACTTCTCAAAGTATCTGCACCGATGCACCAGAAGAAGCAAGATACAAGAAATCTGGACATAATCAATGTCGGAACCAAGGAGTGCCGAGTTTAGCTTCCTTTTTTCTCAGCTTCCCTCATCTTGTTCTGAAATTCTGACGATACACTCAGCAACCTTTAAAACGTATGCACAGATGACGGCGTCCATTGTTACTTCTACGCATTGTAAGGTTACTTGTGGAGTACCACAGGGTTCTGTACTTGGCCTAATTCTATTTACTATATACATGCTCCCTATTGGTAAAATCATCAGACAGCATGGTGTTAATTTCCACTGTTATGCTGATGATACACAACTGTATTTATCTATAAATCCTGATGAATCAAGTCAGTTTGGTAGATTACAGGCATGTCTAGATAACATAAAAATGTGGATGACTTTTAACTTTCTGCTCTTGAACTCTGAAAAGACAGAAGTTGTTATCTTTGGACCAGAACCTCTAAAAAAGAAATCCACTTGACCTGGATAGAATCAGGTTGGCATCTGGTGACAATGTAAAGAACCTTGGTGTTATTTTTGATCAGGAAATGTCTTTCAAGTCCCATATAAAACAGGTCTGTAAGATTTCCTTCTTTCACCTTAGGAATATAGCAAAAATCAGAAATATTCTCTCTAGGACAGATGCGGAAAAACTAGTACACGCATTTGTTACTACAAGGCTGGACTATTGTAACTCTTTATTAGCAGGAAGTTCACAAAATGCAATTAAAAGTCTACAGTTTGTCCAAAATGCTGCAGCAAGAGTTCTGATGAAACTTAAAAAGAGAGATCATATCTCCCCAATTTCTAGCTTCCCTTCATTGGCTCCCTGTCAAACTTAGGATTGATTTTAAGATTCTTCTTTTGACTGGATGAATACACGGACACTGTGACATCTTACATCAGCTTTTGTGAAGACATCTGTGTTCCCACCAGGACTCATATTAAATACAACAATGACAAGCCCTGGCTTAATGCCAAATTGAAACAGCTGCGCCGGTCTAAGGAGGTAGCATATAGAAGTGGGGATCGGGCGCTGTACAACCAGGCCAGGAACACCCTAACTAAAGAGATCAAAGCTGCAAAGAAGAACTACTCCAACAAGCTAAGCAGCATGATGTCCAGTAACGAGCCATCAACTGCCTGGAGGTGTCTCCAGAACATCACCAGCTACAAAAGGCCACCTACACAGATAATGGGAGATTGTCAACTGGCCAACGACCTTAACAGATTCTACTGCAGGTTTGAACAGCCCAGCAACGAGCTCGCATCCAACACCACTTCACACCCATCTGACTATCAGCCACCCATCCAGCCTGCCCTGAAGATCTGCGAGGAAGACGTGCTGAGACTTTAAAAAAAACAGAAAGTCAAGAAGGCCCCAGGTCCTGATGGAATCTCTCCCTCCTGCCTGAGGACCTGTGCAGACCAGCTTGCACCTGTCTTTACTAAGATCTTCAACAGATCACTGGAGCTGTGTGTTGTTCCGTCCTGTTTTAAAAGCTCCACAATAATACCCATTCCTAATAAGACAACTACCACAGGACTAAATGACTACAGACCTGTTGCCCTGACCTCTGTGGTCATGAAGTCCTTTGAAAGACGGGTTCTCAACCACGTTAAGGTAATCACGGACCCCCTGCTAGACCCCCTGCAATTTGCCTACCGGGCCAACAGTTCGGTGGACGATGCAGTGAAAATGGGTCTCCACTTTATCCTCCAACACATTGAACACCCAGGAACTTATGCAAGAATTCTGTTCCTGGATTTCAGCTCAGCCTTCAACACAATTATTCCAGGACAATTAAACAGGAATTGTCTGCTGATTCCAGAGGATTGAATGCTGCAAGTCATTGACTCGATGCAATCTGCTGGGGTTCCTTAGATTGGAAACTTTTTCAAACTGATTTGTTTATGATGTATTTTTGATTTTAATTGATTTTCTGTGAAGTGCCTTTGAGACGACACCTGTTGTAAATTGCCGCTATATAAATAAACTGATTCTTGATTCTTGATTCTTCCATAAACATTGTGCTGCTGTGTGATGCCAAAGCCACCCATAACAGATCACAAAGAAGTCTGATTGCTGTCGCATTTAATTCATGCCAAAATCAGCCACCCGAAAAAGTCAGATTTTAGCAAAAAAAAAATATTGGGACTGAGCATCATGAGCCTGTGTTGTAGAAGGAGAGCTCACCTGTCTTTAATATACCCAGGCTATCCCCCCCTACAGTTATGTGGCTCCATCAAGAGCAGAACTGCTTTTTTGAAATAACTGAAGGTGAAGACAATTTGAAAGCTTGTTATCCTGATGATTGAGCCTCATACATTAACAGGACACAAATTGAAGTGAGGCTATCACGGCTGTAATTTGCTCCTTTTCTGTATGCACTGATTATAAAATACCATGCTGAAAATGAAGTCCTGGAGAATTTCAGTCCGAGACAGCTGCCTGGTTTCAATCATGTCTTCACTTTTATGGTGCGAAAATGCATTTTTTCACCTTCACACCAGGAAGGAAGATTTGCATTTTAACACATGCTCATTTCATGATATTTCATGAGCCTGCAGGCTGTGAGAGCTCGATGGAGAGGAAACACTCTCAGTCATGCAAGCTAATGGAGCAGATAGGCAGTTATTTACTCAAATTCTTACCCAGCTCATGTATTTTCTTCATGCATACGTGGTTTATTTGTGTCCAAGTCTTTTTTAACTAGATGCAAACTAACTTTTCAGCTGAATATTGATTCAAACTTTCAGATCTTTGCAATTAATTGTGGATTTATTTTCTTTTAGGCAATTCAATTAACTTGCTGAACTGTATTTTAATATTTCCCTTTTTGGATATGTTGGAAATTTTCTTTTAAAAACTAAATGTAATATTAAAACCTGACTTGCTTTTACATTGTGCTTTACAGTCTCAATGTTTTTATTATTCGAACTGTCAAATTCCTCAGCTTTACATTTACAACACATGGGGTTGTAAATGTAAGAGTAAAGTGATTTACAGCGGGCGTCTAAGTAGACCAGGCATGCAACAATGCACAGCACCAACCATCCTGCACATAATTTTTCAAATTCCACTATGAAGTAATCAGAAAGAGAAACAGCACGACGGCTGCAGTACATGAATTTCATGCTTTCACAGTCGTGGGGTCATTCATTAAATCTGGCCATTCCTCCTTATTCAAGTACCCCAAACATGTTTTCTTCATAGATAAAATCATATTTTTCTTTATTTTGTTATATTACTCTGAGTTCTCAAGCTTGTGGCTTTTTTTATTTTAATACACGTATTTTTATCAATGCAGTGTTGGTTAGCAGCAGCTTCAGGCGTTCCTCATGTAACAGCCACTTATTAAAAATGAATAAATTAAAAGTAAAAATCAATACCCTACCACATACAGTTACTTGAGAAGGTTTGCTCATTTACAGAAATGTAAATATGTATAATTCGTGCTCAATTTTTATATTAAAAGACAGAATTGCTGCCAAAAATTCAAACAAAATCAAATAAAGAAAAACAATTTCACAACATCAAAATAAATTCTGAGATCTGTTTATGATGTCTTTACCTTGCAAACAGATAACTGTTAATGAATTGTTTAATTACACATATATCTCGTCTTAACTCAAAATTTACATCAAGCATACCTGTCCACAGATTTGCTTCCATCTAATGCAACCAAGTGTTATTAATTCAGTTCAGTTAAGTTGAGTTTATTTATTAAGCCTCAGTTAACAACGGATGTCATCTCAAGGCACTTTACAATAAAAATAATTTCAGTCTAATCAAGTTTGCATTCCAGTTGATCCTAGTTATCAAACAATGTGTCAAGCTTAGTTAATTATTCAAATTAGTTTAAAAGCTTGTCTAATGTGCTTAAACCCAGATGAATGCATCAAAACTTGCAGCATTCACTCCTCCTGGACCAGCAGAGACGATAGCTTGGAAGTGTCATTGACTTCACAGCAATCCCTCATCCTGAGCAGCTGTGTAACAACAGTGAAGAGGAAAACATTTAAACACTAAGAAACCTCAAGCAGAACCAGAACCTGGCTCAGCACGAACAATGACCCCTGCTGGAAGGTTCACTGCTAACATAATGTGGTTAAAGGCTGAATTGCCACAATTGATGCAAATTGAACAGTAGAAGACGAAAGCCTCAAATTAAAGCAACACTAAAGATGTTTCAGTTTTGGTCGATTTTGGCGGGCTGTGTGGACAAAAGCGCTAGTGTTCCTGCCACCCTCCTCAATGTTTCTTAGTGCCCGTTAAAGCGGGTCAAGACTGAGGCTTCATTTAAAAAGCTGTAAGTCGACGTAAAATCACAAAAGTTATGAAAATGTTTTATGAAGGTTGAGACGTTACTTAGTGTTGCTTTAAGGATTGTCCTCCGACGGCCCTGAATCTATAGCAGCAAAACTAAGGAGATAGTTCAGAATAATTTAAACATGAAGCATGAGAGTGTCAGAGCCTAGAAGAACTATGTCGACTGTTAGTGACCAACGCTGTGCAGCTGTGGGTCAAACACACATTTCATCCAATGCAGGTATCACAATCCTCCCTGAAAGGAACAAATCAACCACAACAATGAAACTCCACACGACAGGTGAAAAACAAAGTGCCTGACCTTAAAACTGACATGCATACTCCATGTAGAAGATGTTTTAGAAATATCTGGAGGAACTTGCTCAATGTCGACATTTCATTTTTCCATCTGTTGAGCAGAAAAATGTTCCTCAGAGAAGTGAATGTCTAGTCTCAGTCTCAGGTAACACTCCTCTAGCTAACGTTACGAACCCTACAAATATTTTGACAGGAATGCGTACAAAAATATTCAGGATTGGATTAAATTAAAGTTAGAATCAAATCTCTGTCTCCTGAGGTTTAAAAGAGGACCCACAGATCAGTAAAACCTTCCTCGGGGAATAAATCCTGACAATGTCTCTTATAAAAAGTGTCTTTTTTTTTTAAAGATTGTGTGCAGCATAAAAAACTTACGCCAATCTTTTTTGCAGAACCTGTTTCTCTGCATTCGCCTCAGTGTAAATGGCATCTGAATGTCCTCTTAATGTTTGCGACTGAACTGCAGCATTGCGTCAACACCACCTTCCAAATTGTTTTCTAATGTACAGAGCAGGAAGAAGAAACAACAAACGGCAACAAAAAGAACCCCAGAGGAGCGGAGAGTCAGTGAGGACGTAAAAGTAATTTGAGATGTTTTCACGGCAAGCCACAACTGGCTGTCAAGATTAATCATCCAAATTTGTTTTTCTCTCCTCATCCTTCTTGCCAACAAAATCCTTTCTTTCTCCAGAGCGTAAATAAAAACGTTCCATCAACAACAGATCCTACAAGAGGTTAATGCAACCAATGCATATGCCGCACTAAGCAATTTAAACGTTATGTATTATGTACGCCCTTAACTTTTCTCACATCAACCGGAAAGTTAGGACCTGTTGTGACAGACCAACATGCAGTAGTGCACCAAGAAAATGAGTATACAACAATGCTTTGCAGAAACAGCTTTTCTATGAAGTTTTAGCTCAATTGGAATATATTCACAAGGCACTGCAGTTAAGGAAAAGCTTTTTTTTAGCCTAAAATCTATAGTTAAACATATATCCCAGACAGAAAACATGCTGGATAAATGAAATGAAACGAAGCTGCCTCCCGGGGTCAGCCTTCGGTTGTTTCCTGTCTGAGCTCTAAGTGGTTCCTGCCAAACGCCGAACAGAAGCCGAGCTGATTCTCAGCTAGCTTCAGTCTGGCAGCGTGTCACAGGAAAGTTTGACATCCAACTTCCTATTTCCTTGCTGCCTCCAAAGAGCAAGGACAACTTGTGACGACTGGTGATCATTTAGCCACCCCAGCCTCTTAATAACCAAATACTCTGGCCTGGGATTTCTGCTTTGAATCCAGCCAGAGAGGAAAGTAATTTGAGAAGTGTTGCTATGATGTATTGCTAAGCTGGGCTGCTATCATTTTCCTCCCATATTTTGCACGTTCAGATAATATTTTATTGGCCCTGTTCCTTCAGATTGTCATGTTGTTGTTTAAGCTTCTGACCCCCAGTGGACAACCTGGAAAGTGACTGAAAAGACTCACCTAAAGAGATGAGCACAAAAGGGATTTACTGGTGGTATGGGTGAAACAAAGTAACAAAGAAAACTAAAATAACAAACAAATAGAAAATACTACAAAGACTTGAGACTAGAGATCTGGCGCTCAACCTGACAGTACACTGTATTTTTCTGCAGATGCCTTATGTTCGCAGCTAGCAGAAGCATCAGACTGTCAAGTAGGGTGATTTTCCTTAGGGGCACTTTCCCCACTGTGTCTTTTTACTCTGATTACTTTGATTCATTGTTTAGTTATGGCAATGTTTCCTCCACAGTGGTGCCAGATTTGTTCAGTTTTAAAACTTTAGTTGGAAAAGAAAATAGGTTCAATAAACCAGCTTATATAGGATTTTTGGTCTAAGACCACAAACAGCCAGCAGTTTCAAGACATGAGTTGAGTTACGTTGATTTATCTCATGTTTCTGTCTTTGCATTAATAAACCCCAGGGAATGTTGTTGAAGGTTAATAGCGTCCACTTACTGCAGTTAAGGGTCTTTGCACCTCACACCGCAGGATTGGTTGACAGGTGGAATCATGTTAATTGTTTGGAATAAGTTGTAAAAATGGAGTGCATACAAGTACACGCTACCGTTTTCAGTTTTGTTTGTAACGTAAGTTAAAGCACCACCACCAAACAAGGTTCAGTTTTGGTGGATTTTGGCGCCAGTGTGGAAAAAAGTTGTAGTGTTTTGCCTGAAGGAAGACTGCATTTCCCATGATCACCAGCGCATAGCCTGCTGTTGGATCGAAGTACATTTCTGTTCTGAAGGATGAATGGCGATAAGGCAATTAATCTAATTGTGGTGAAACAATGTCAGATGATGAAGTGACGTATGCCAAAGCAGTGAGCACATTTGTAGTTGTTTTGTGGGGCAGGGTTCCTGCCACCCTCCTCAAAGTTGGTTAGTGCCAGTTGAAGTGATACGGACCCCCTCGGGCCACGACAGACGCGTCAATCAACGAGCTGTAAGTCGACGTACAATCACAAAAGTTATGAAAATACTTTATGAAAGTTAAATAGTCATTTGTGTTGCTTTAAAGCCATGCAAACTTAGTTCTTACTTACTCTTTTCTGCTGGTCTGTTACTTTAAACGCTCTTTATAAAGTTAAAGTTTCAAGGTATAGCATTGCAAGAAGTCAGATTTTTTAAAATGCATCTACATCAGTCAAGTCATGCCTCGAGTTAACAAAAGATGCGTAACCATACACACAATGTAGTTCATGACTGGAAGTACTTGTTTGAGTAACATCACAAAAATTTACATAATACCTAATCTGCAGCCAAAAATCACGCAAAAGTTGATAATTTAACAAAAAATGTCAAAGAACCTTTGATAACATGATTGGAGAAACATTTCAATTCTCTTAGGGGTTAATAAAGTTTGATTGACTTTTATTATTTACTCTAAAAATTGTCAAGAAGCTGCAGAAAAAGAAGTAAAAATAAAATTTTTCAACATGCTAACAACAAAGTAATGGCAAAAATGTTTTGTCAATTAGGAGGAATTTTAATGCCATATAGGTACAAATTATGTTTTTGTCTCATTTCAGACACAAGAATGGTTCATTGAGCGAGCAGTGATGCTGGTCTGATTCCTGTACTTAGCAGTACATCTGTACGTACCGTCAGTGACTTTATAATAGCTGGTGGAAAGGCAGAGAAAAACAGTAACAGAGGATAGGGTTGCATAAACCCTTTCGTCATGTTGCTGGTGGTTGAAACAAACAATGCATCTTACCTGCTTACCTCCTCTCTGATGATTAAAGCCTTCTTTGATGCTTAGAGTGCCCGGGCCGGCTTCCTGTACCTCTTCCGCCCACTCTCTCACGCGCACACCCACGCTGTGGCATATTTCACCTAGGCTTTATCTCCCAACTCTGATTTCGCTGCCCTGGCAGATGATGCCTTCTGGGCCCTTTGAAGCATCGCTGGATCCTGCTCCAGAAAGGGAAAGCTTCACATTTAGGTCACTGTAAAAGCAAAGAGGAGGAACTGCTGTCTATATCTGCAGACCGTAGTCAACAAACACAAACAGCAAATAGAAAGTTCGATGAATTATTCATAGAAAACTTATTAAAGTTGCTCTTAAAGTTTCCATTCTTGGCATGAATATGATGCATTAAAACACATCTCACAGTTTAAAGCAGCACCAACATTTTCCAACAGAAAAGTCAAAAGTAAGAGAATACTCTTTCAATGAATAGGACTAATGTAATTAGAAACATTTTATGAATTATTTAGAAACAGAATTGGATGCACCAGAGTCTGCTTAGGAGTAAAAAAGTTCCTCCTGTCCAGAAAAGACAAGTATTTGGTGCTTCACCTCATATTTTTCAGTTTAGGAAAGTTTAAATTTGTTGTTAATAATTTTATTTCCCTGTTTTGGGAATGTGTCAGTCTTGAATTGCAGTGAGGGTTTGCACAAAATCTTCACTTTGGAAACTCCTGGTTCTAAAAAGTAAAGTGGATGTTGTGAAAAAAATAGCATTCATTTAAATGGCCGATATTCACAATGTTCCACTGTGTCAAAATCAGGTGGACTGCTTAAGCATCTGGTGATGAAAGTTTAAGGTCCTGTTAGTTTTCCTCAAGAGATGGAGTAATTATTTGCCGTGTTAATCAAGAAGCAAGCCATACTTTCAGTTTTACATTCGAGCCTCCAGCATGCTGATCTGAGTAAAAGATGTGCTTAAAGTTGTGTGAGATTACGTCAACACATTACTTTTTTGGCAACTGTTCACATGAGCATTATACATGACAGCTGCATACCCACTGTTAATGAATTTATGCTATAAATCTGCTATAGCCTACATTATCTAGTGGCTAAATGTGAATGCTGCAAAGCTAAATGTGTAGTAAGATGTCACAAAAACGTTACTTTTCTCATCTCTACTTAAAATATGGACATAAGGAGCTGCAAAAAGCAGGACTTTCTTTGAAAAAAAAAGATCTATTCCTGATGATCAGATTTTGCTGGATGTACTTGTGCTAAGGAACTACAATTTTAAAAGTCACTGAAAAAGAAGTGTAGCAAAGAAAAAAATGAACTGATTACATTTTTTTTTAAATCCCTCTAGGTCTAAAGAAGAT
Source organism: Orestias chungarensis (assembly GCA_032876305.1). Taxonomy (NCBI): domain Eukaryota; kingdom Metazoa; phylum Chordata; class Actinopteri; order Cyprinodontiformes; family Cyprinodontidae; genus Orestias; species Orestias chungarensis. The sequence goes on along the minus strand of JAVLVB010000569.1, from coordinate 2,503,320 downwards.
GTTTTCCAAATTCTGTCATCTATCCCATTTATACATGAATTCTTCTATGTTCCCAAAGAGCCATTCTGTTACACGTAGAAGGACATCGTTGCTAAAAATAGTCCAGATTTTGACATGAAAAAGAAAAATAGTTGGTAAATTCACATATCAGACGGGTGACAAGTCACATATTACCCCCAGGACCTGCAGCGTCTCTTTATTTCTGTGTCAACCACAATCTGTGTTTAAATAACCACCAGTCCACTGCGTCTTGCAGTAATTGGATCCAGACGGCGCACCTCACAGATTTAATCATGCTTTTCTGGTTCGTACTTAACGACATCTGAGGGTTTGTGCTTTTTCGACAACAACACATCAAGAAGAAGAGCTTTAGCCGTAGACCTTGGCGAGTGCTCCCCAAACCTTACACCTCCCTAGATGGAGTCACTAAAAGGTTTATTGTGAGATAAAACTTTTAGGGATTTTCAAATTCCCTTTAGACTCCATAGCCGAAAAAGATAGATTTAACAGCGAGACACTCTAAACATGGGTTTCTGCAGTAATAATATAATATAAGACACAATTTACGTTTTGTTGTTTTTATACACTTGGTGGAAAAAAAATTTGACTGACTTGTGTTTTAATTTCAAATCTTACAAGAAATTGAATACTTACTGAATGTTTTTCACACTTTTCTCACCACTAACTTTAATGTTTGTGGTTTCAATGATGAATAAACACAAACCACTGTGAAAATGTAACACTTTCATTAATTTGTGGTTAGAACGTCCTTCGACCCTTTCTTCTTTGCAAAATAACTCAAGAAAACAGTATTTTCTGGTCTTTGGTCTTTGATTAGACTATTTTTTTAAATAAGCATCCTTTAATTTAATACAATACATTATTATGCTTGTATATATTATGGTTTGTTGGTGAAATTCTGTCTTTGTTCCACAGGGGATCAAAGACTGGAGGCCATTTCTGAATTGTCTCATCACACACTGAGGATTTCAAGAGCTGCAGGACAACTTCTCTGGTGACAAGAATGTCCTTGAAGAAACTTCTCTGTACGATTGTCCACAGCAGCTTTGCCATACTCAGCTGCCCACATGTCTGTCCAGGATCCAATGCTTAGTTCTCTGTCTCAGCTCAGATAAAAGATTCAATTAATTTACGGTCGACAACCTCTGCTTGAATTTACCTTCCTTCTTCCGCATCAGAATTTTATATTCCCATTGATTTGTAATAATTTCATAGACAGTAAGCCTGCCTCCTTTGTGTGAAGCTTTATTCCTGTTTGTGTAGACAACGCAGAGGAGGCCTCGAAATCTCTGATGAGACTAGGATTGAGGATAAATGAGCGGGGCACCCAGCTACGCTCCTCGGGAACGTAGCCCTCCCACTCGACGAGATACTGGTTACCCAAACCTCGTTAACGGGAAGCCACGATCCTACGGACATCGTAGGCCGGGTGCCCATCAATGATACGGGCGGGTGGAGGGGTGTCGGCTAGAGGCCACAATGTACTGGTCTGGACGGGTTTTATTTGGGACACATGGAAGGTCGGATGAACTCGGAGGGCGGGTTGGAAGACGGAGACGGACTGTGGAAGGACTTATGATGGGCTCAATGGAATACGGGCCGATGTAAAGTGGGGAGAGCTTTCTGGAAACTGACTTAAGGGGGAAATTTCGGGTGGATATTTACTGAGAAAATGTGTTACTTTTGATTTAAATGTATAAATTAACCCTGAACTGAACAATCACATGTTTCTGCTTTTTATTGTTTTTAATTTAATGTTCCTCTCTACAAAGAAAGGAGGCATTGTCTTCTTCTGTCTGCTGATTGTAACAATTAATTTACCAACCTGCTGTTATTTTTGATGCAAAATAATCCTCATCTCACTTCTTTACTTCACCCAGATACCAGCAAGTGTTTCCCAGCTCATCCCATCCAGCTCTGGCATACTATATTTTCATACCTTTCATAACATCTACAGCTTCTACCTGAAATCCACAGCTGAGCCGTGGAACTCCTCCAGGAGTTTCCTAATTAATTTCAGGGCTGATCGTCGTGCTCGCTGACCTGTCTTTCAATGTGAGCGCCCACTGTTGTGAAGGAGAAACTCCAGAGAAATTAGGAGGGACAGGCTGGTCTGTGGAAGAAATAGGAGGGAGTGATTTATTCACGCACATTTCCAGGGAAACATCATGAATAAATTCAGTTAGGTAAGCTCGTACACACAAAAGTCTGATTGTTTTGTCTCGTCCCCCAGGACAAAAGAGAAGAGCTGCGCGCATCGTTCGAAGCAGCAGTGGATTTGCAATTCTCTGAGAGGCCCGCTGAAATACTGGATCCCTTTTAAGCATGCCACAAGTATTTTCTATGGTTATCAATTAAAAAGCTCATCTCGTTAGCAAAGTAACTGAAATTGGTCCTTCTATTAACATCGTGCCTCTGAGTAAATCCCAAAGTGGGGCAATGGGGCTCTCGCTTCGATAGGTTCATTCACTCTGTCTGACTCATTGATCCGCAATGTGACCCTAAAGGTTTGTGCAAGTCGGAGCCCAATACCTTACACACAAAAAAATATCTAATTGTGCAAAGTATTGATAAATCAATGAGTCTCATCCATCTCATACCTGCGGCCACCCGAGCTAATGAGAAGTTCTCCGATGCTGATTGTGATAATGAACTCGTCAAACGGAACGTTGTTCTTTTTATTAAATCCAACTTCATTTAACCTGAAGCGGACACAGATGCCAATGTTTCTAATTAATTGCTGCAGGGATGCAGCACAAAGATTCATCTTTGTAATGTTGAACCCAGGAGCCAATCAGGTGTTCTCCTGCCAGCGGTGAGAAAATAACTTGTTCTGGATTGTGTTTTTCAAAAAGGATGGTGGGATGGAGCAGGACATAGCCAGAGAGAGGGATTGGCTTCATTTCTGCTGTAATGACGCTGCTGTTCTGGGCTGTTACAGTTAAGGAAGAGCTAAGCAGAAAGGGAAACATTTAATCTTTCGTCTGGGGTCATGAGATATTGATAATTGTCCAAAGAACGAGATCTACGAGACAACAGAAATGGGGTTCCTCCGTTGGGATGCCGAGCTGCAGAGATTCCTCACCGTTTCACCGGGTTTCCATCCTAGAGCTCTTACCCTACAACCCAATATCAGATGGATGGAGAAATACTCACTTGTGAAACTAGTTCCTAAAGAAAAACTATCACCATTTCCTCTTTGTGGGTGTATAGCAGTTACTTTCTGACCTTGGTGGTGGATGTCCAACTCACAAAAGTTAATTCACCACATTAATTTATGCTTTATTTATTGATAACCTTTCACGCTAGTGTGGTCAAGTGTGGTTAAAGACATTTAACAACTAGGAACAAACTGAAAATGTAATTTTTAAAAAGTTAGCAGATTAATTATCAGTGATAAAAAAATCAATAATCAATTTATAATCAATTATTTAAAAAAGATTTGTAGCTGGGGAGAGTAAACTAGCGAGGATGAATGCATATTCACTCACATGTGGAGTTCCTCAAAGCTTTATCCTGGGACCTGTCTTTTTCTCCAAAGTTATTCTTGCTGATATTCATTAAAGCCTTTAATGAATAAAAAATGGATTTTCTGACATCTGATATGTTTAAAATTAGGACATATTTTTATATTTATATATATTTTGATTTTGTATAGCATTCCTCCATTAATGTTCAGTTCCATCAGTTACTCCTTTATTGTTGCTGCTGGTTCAAAATCCTGGTGCCCAGCAATTCAAAATAACAACAAAGCAGAAGCATTTTACCCCAGCATTGACGTGAATCCACCGTGTTCACTCTTTACTGATATCATTAAAACCTTAATTTGATTACTTGATCGTCTTTCCCCAAACTGAAATTTTTATTGACTCTTATTTGTAGTTGATAAATGTTTTATCTCTTAACTTTGACTGTTTGCTGACATAAATTTTTTGGTTTGTCTTGTATTTAGGCATTATCAAATGAGCTTGAAAACCGAATGTCTAATAAAATTGGTTTGGAAAGCTAATTTAACTCAACTACAACCACAGTTTGTCCAAAGCAACCAAATTTTGGCAATAATACTCTGCAAGTTAGTTGATCTTATTGTCATTTTTTTAAAGCTTCTGGCCCACATGAAACAGAGAACTCTCAGGAGTGCAAATAATTTTGAGTTCATTGAATAGGTTTGTATATTGCTCTGAGCTGGAAGCCGTGAACACGTCGAGGAAACGGAAGCAGGAACGGCAACAGTTCAGCAGGGGGAACTCAGAGGAAGGAGGGACGACGTGGGAGACCGGAGACCACTGACAGGTAAACAGAACATGTGAGATGATGCGGACAAAGCGTGAAGGGTAAATGAATGATCATACTTTTGGTGAAGGTTGTTGGCGCCAGGGAGGAGTGTGTGGTGAGTCCTTTCAGCTTGTGTCCAGGCGGTGAGGTTGTCAAGTGGGAGAGCGCAAATGATGAGGAGCGCTGGAGCGAGCAGACCGAGCTGAGCCTGAGGAGCGGTGAAACCAGAGGATTGTGATGACCGTGGGATTCTTGAGAAGGTTTGATCACTTGTGATGGTAGAAACCTGGGTGGAGCAGAGGAGATGATGAGGCACAAAAAGGGGGAAAAAACAAAGTATCAAAATAATGAAAGTATAAAACTCAAAGGCTAGGAGGAAAAATAAACAACTGGAGGACTAAGGCAACTGCAGACTAGAGAACTTAACTACAAACTACAGACCCAAGACATAAAGCTAGAGAACAAGTAAATACTTGAGAGCAAATAGAGAAAGCTGGCACTGAGAGCTAGAGGTAAGCAACTAATACTCAGGCGTTGAGTAGATGGTCCACCGCTCCTTTGATACTGCTTGAGCTCGTTAGCAGCAATGGATTGCACCTGGCCAGGTGTGCAGGTGGAAAAGCTGCTCCAAGTGACCCCCTGTGGAGAACCTGAAAACGGCACTGAAAGGACTAAACCTGACACTATTGAGTATTTCAGTATGAATTATAACAGAAAGGCCAACTAAAAACTAACTCTCAGTGTTTCATATAGATTTACTTAGATTTACACTTAGTCCGTATTTGTTTGACTCAATTCTGCTTGATTTAAAATCCAAACAAGTACAAAAAAGTGAGTTTTTAAGACTGACAGAATTTTGCTTTCCTTGGAGAAACGATTTAAGATTTAAAAGGACTTTCTGTAGACGAATGAGCGTAGCTTTCAATCCATAACCAACATCAGTATAGACAGAGAAGCGTCATAAAGAACAGAGCCACACTTTCTATGTGAATGCACTGAACCTAACTGTACTTCCCTGACCCTAACTCAGCTGAGTTAATGGATTCCTTCGACTGGTGGAAAATGAGTGCTTAACAGCTCTTTCTGACACAGAAAGGTCCTCTCACATCGCACAGAGAGAATTGGATGACCTTCTGGGTTATATCAGTTATGGAGATGCTTCTTTTACACTTTTGATTTTAAGATTAAGAAACTGAATTGTGAAGGAGTCAAAGAGTCAAAAGACAAAAAGCGTTTTTACAGGTTTTAATCCGAGCTTCTCTGACCCACATGGCACTAACTTTCAGTTACCAAACACAAATCGACCCATCACCAGCACAGTACGGAGCCCTCTGCACTGAACGCATTACAGAAATGGGTCATGATCCAATACAGAAACCCAACAGGGACAGAAAGAGAAACCCAGTTTGACACCAAATCTAGAAGGTGATGTAACTAGTCGTAAACATCGTGAGCACAGGCTTGCAGAGCTTAAAGTACTCTGATAAAAGCCTCTTCTGGTGTCTGTGCTATGTTTGGTGCAGCTCATAGAGTAGATAGTAGGGAAGTTTCTTTATTGACTTCATAAACCACACAAAAAAAGTGGAGCAAGTGATCACAAAGTTTTTAGCCTTAAAGTTGTACGTCTCCTTTAGTCTGAGGGGGAGAAAATGGCTAAATAACCAATACAACTCTGCTCTTGAATCCAGCTGTAACATTGTTTTCATCACTTTGCATTTCTCCACTCCTGGTGAAGTGAAACTTCGATGCAGCTGCCCGGCTGTAGGAACTCATTGCATGAGGCTCTCTGAGCATCTGAAGGACACATGAAGTCTGGCTCTATAAATATCGACTCTGCAGAAAGCTGCTCCTTCACCGATCCTGCTTTCATGAGGTACCACTTTGCGGCTTCCAATGGTTTCCCACTTTGTTATAATTACACTTATTCTTGCAGCTGGAATTTTAGCTCCTGTAAAAGTGATTGAAACACCTGAATTCAGTATTTGGATGAATACTCCATCTTTTTGGGGATAGACCGTATATTTGCTTTTATTACCACATTAGCTTACAACATATTGTAATGTATTGGTCAAAGACATTAATTAAAGCTATTATTTCTAATATAAACGAGCCTGTTTAAAAAGAAACACAAAATTTGTGAATAGTTCGTTGTAGATATTGTAGAATTAAAACATGAAAACAAATGTCTCAAATACGGAGAGAAGAAAGGGTGAGAGGCATTGTTTTCACTTTTACAACCATCGGTGCTCGTCAAGGAGAGGTTTAAGGACATGGTTCTCTTACAGCAGGGATCAATACTGAATCATTTCTGCTTCTCTTTTACCGTTTGCTTAAATAAATGTCCCGAAATCTCATGAGCTATTTTCTCGCAGGTGTATGTTTGGGTTAAGTGCTGAGCTTTGTTTCACGTCTAAGCATGAAAACCAGCATGAAATCCTCATTAGAGACACTCAAACCTGCGTGGGTTTCTATATCCACACATCTCTGTCGGTTTTTTTGTTTTGCTTTAAGTGAACAAAAAAGGAAGTTCTGGTTGTTTGTAGATGATGTGGTTAAAATATTCTCATTAAACCCCAAAATATCTTCTTTTTTTCTTTTTTTGATGAAATATGCCTCTTTGGGGTTTCATGATTTTACAAAAACCTGAAAAGACACATTGACTGGAGAATATTTTGATATGTTAAAATGCAGTTGAAGTATTTTTCATGATAGAAACTAACATCTCTGCACAGACGAGGCCTTTAAGTCTTCTTCTGTAGCTCAGTGCAACTTCTAATTGTGCTTTTATTTCATCAGTTTGTTATATTTTTAAGGCTGATCTACATATATTACAGCTATGTTTTGCATTGCTAGTAATAAGAATCATATTTATATTTGCCTCATCTTTAGAAGTTTTTGTGAAGTATTTGCAAAATATTCAAGACATATTGAAATCTATCATGAATCAATGATATCAAAGATTGATTATAAATAATCTTCCTGGGATTTACTTATGTTTTATTGTTGATTCTTATGGGGATTCAGACACATATGAGTGTTAAAAATATTGGGTATGCAACACGGAGGCCGAGTCCAACCACAAGGCGCAGCAGCACCAGACCCACTGAGCCTGAGAAACTGAACAAATTAATAAAGAAAAATAGTTCTGTGAATGTGGAGGATAACTCTGGAGACCCAGAGGCTGGGAATGCTGCTCAGCTTCTCAACAATGATGGAGCGCTCTGCAGATATACTTCACAACATCCTGATTAAGCTAAGTTCTCTCTTTGAAGGGTCTTCATCTTTCCTGAAAAACGGATTTTAAATTTAAAAAATGAGTTTCGCAATGATGCAACTGTTCTTTGTAATAATCAGGATCACTTTTTCTGTAGTTTTGTCTGGACCATTAATCTTTATTACACTGTGGCCTGACACCATTTTGTATAATTCGTACCCTCAATAGCAAGGTTTTTCTAATCTGCCTGAACTTCTATTATTTGTTTATCATGGATTGTTTTCATGCTATTAAATACGTTTTAAATTAATGTTACTTATGCTAAACTAAACCTAAACTTTTAACGATTCTGAATGAACATATCTAAATATTTAATTTAAAGCAAAAGTAAAGAAGTTTCGGTTTTGGTCGATTTCGGTGTTCTACTGTGGACAAAAGCGGTAGTGTTTGGCATGAGTGAAGACTGCATTTCCCATGAGCACCAGCATGTGGAGTTGTAAAATCCTCATCTCTCGGTCGCCTGCCGTTGGATTGAAGTAGATTTCTGTTTCCAGTGTCTGTGTGAAGGATGAATAGTGATGAATTGATGAATCTAATTGTGGTGAAACAATGTCTGATGATGATGTTGGAGATAAGAAACGGGGGAAGTGATGTATGCCGTAAAGCAGTCAGCACATTTGTAGTTGTTTAATGTGGCAGGCAGGGTTCCTGCCACCCTCCTCAAAGTTGCTTAGTGTTGGTTAAACTCATACGGACCCCCTCAGGCCATGACAGAGGCGTCATTCAATGAGCTGTAAGTCGACGTATGATCAGAAAAGTTATGAAAATCTTTTACTTAGTGTTGCTTTAAATTAATTTAAAATAACAACAAAGTCATTACTAATATCTTGCAGACATTGAAATTGTTTTTCAGCAACTAAAAATGTTTTTAAATGAAGAACTTCATAGTTTTGCTATGAGGTTTTAAATCTGTGCTTGCAAAAGTGCCGTGCAAAAATAAAGAGATTTCAGTCCTTTTACGTCAAAGCCAATCTGACTTAAAAGATTCAAGAAGTACACAGATTCTCACTTATTTCATCATTTTGATTAATTACTGTTAAAGATGTGCAGCAGCAACAAGTGAGCTACAAAATATTCAGTTCTAAATATTTTACAGCTCAATGAAAAAATATGAATTATTGTTTTAACTTATCTTATACATATTGTGGCAACACTTATAAATAAGACTGTTCTGTCTTTGCATTTATGTCTTGATTTGTTTCATCTAAATGTTCTATTTTTTCTTTGTTTAAGAAATTAGAAAAAAAATACACTAGAACAAAATTTTCTTTCCACCTAAATTAATTGAGATATCTGATCAGCCTTCCAAAATTCGAATGTGGACTTGAAAATGTAACTTTTTAAAACTTGATATCAATGTCAGTCTTAGAATCCTCAATGATGAACCAGAGATCTTGTTTAAAAGACGTGGTAGTTATAAACCTGTGCAAACAAAGATCCTCAAGGCTCGTTCTGGGGTAACTTTTAAACATGCTTCCAGAAAAAAAACTACATCTTCAAATCAGAAATTAAAACCTTATTTATTACTTTTAGCTGTTTATTTGTTTCAAATGTGCATATTAACATATTCTTTACTTCTTCAGATGCATTTCTTGTTCGTAACATAGTTTTCTTGAACTACTTTGAAATGCATTATTGGTATTAAACAAATAAACCTCTTTTGCCATTCCCACTGACCTCTTTTACCCTGCAGTGTAAACAGTCTGAAGGCCACAAGAAGCTTATCAAAATGTATCACATACGGTACAGTTAACGTAACACCAACAGAAGCCTTGCAAATAATCTGCTTTACAATCGGCACGACGCAGCCCACCAGGGACATCATGCAAATTGCACGTTTCATACTGTGTTGGCCGTTTTAGAGATTAAACCTCCAGCTTTCAAAACAGCTCTCCTAAAGCTCAGCGGAACGGCCGCAGACACTAATATTAGCGCCCAAAACTTCTTAAGCCCTGTCAGGGGGAGTTAACAAAGAAACAAAGTGCATACAAAGGAATACAGTTATAAAGAAATTCACATTCATAATCTATTTGTTCAGTTTCTCAGAAATAGTTTCTGAGAAACAGAATAAATAGATCCTGACTAGCATTCTTTAATGTGCTGTCCCTGTTTTCCTTTGTAATGCTTTAAATCTTGTTTTTAATGATTTCCTCCTAAGGCTGCATGCAGATAATAATAGTAGTACAAACAGTACATCAATGTTTACATATGATTTAAAGGATTTGCTACATGGTGTCTTGAAAAGCAGATTTACTGATTAAAATTTGTGTGGAGTCCATATGTATTTGGGTCTCTTTACTCTGATATCTTAAAGTGAATTTAGGAAACTAAACTTTTATATAAATGTGGCTCTTATGTGAAAATCCCATAGGTTTGTTGATGCACATCAGAGAACAACCAGAGTCATGAAGTACAAGGCACCTAACAGGTTAGGGTGAATGTTAAGGAGAAATTTAAAGCAGGGCTTGGTTCTGCAATAATATCCCGTGTTGGAACATCTACAAGAGCTCTGTTCAATCCATCATCTGAACATAAAGAGAGGTAAGAGCAGGGTTATACAAGCCTTAAGATCCTAAGAGCCATATTAGCCCTCAGTGAAATTAAATTTAACTTGATCTAATAAAAGGTTTGATAAATATCTACTTTGCATATCTGCTAAGGAAGTTCAACAGTGAACTTCATCTAAAATAATTGCAAAGACTAATTTTAGCATCATTCTCTCATCTAAAATCTACTTAATGCAGGATTAAACTGCTAAAAACAGCAATTGTTTTAATATCTATATTTCAAACATTAGACAGAGTTATTAAGAGCCACTCTGAAAGAACCAAAGAGCCACTTGGAGCCCTGAAGCCGTAGGTGGCAGAACCCTGGGATAGACCAACAGCAGACAAATAATTACATGGAGGTCAATCTAAACTGGGTAAGGAGAACCTAAATCCGAGCAAAGTCGCCCATAGTAACTTTAGAGGAGCTGCAGAGACCCACACATGGCAAATCTGTCAACATAACAGGGGAAAGAACAATATTCTATAAGTCCTGTTTGCAGTTTCTCATGCGATTTAAGATAGAAATCCAGTTTGTGAATGAAAGTGCTCAACTCAGATGAGATCTTTTGTGACTATGCAAAAGGCTAACAGTATAAAACACCGTAACCACCTGAAAACACAATACTTGACACATAAATCAGTCTCAGAAATGCGTTATGAATCCCTTGGGGGAAATTATTTTTTGTTTCCAGTTCCTCCACACCTAAAATGTTTGAACATTACAAATATAAGCATAGGTGTTATAGAAATTGTACATCAAAGAGAATTATGGGCAGTTGAAATATAAGATATCAGAAATATAAAATACAAACACGTTTGTAAAATGAAAATCGGAATATTCTAATCTGTAAGTGAGCCTAGTAAAAATGTAGCCTTAAACATAACTGAGGGAAGGCAAGCTGGTCAGATTGGATGGAGATAAATCCAGGGAAATGCATGAATATAAGCTGTTAGAGGCTAAAAAACATGTGAGACTAGGCTGGAGGTTCACCTTTCAGTAGGATAATCGTCCTAAACCTACAGCCAGGAATACGCACCTCAGGGACTAAAACTGAACACACCTGGTTTAGATCAAAGCATATTCATGTGTTAAAATGGCCTAGTTAAAGTCTACCCTAAATGAAAGTAAGAGTCTATTTCAATACTGATCATCCCAGACTCTCCATCTAGCCTGAACCATTTTGTAAAACTAATGTTGCCAAACATTTCAGCCTCTATATGTAAAAGTTTTAGAGAAATACTTCCCGAGTAAACCATGAAATATTTTCTGACCATTTCACAATTAAACACTACAGAGTGTTGGTTTACGACATTAAATTTCTAATCAAATACTTAGAAATTTGTGATTGTAATGCAAAACATCTGAAACAGAGGTATAAGAGATTGTAACAGATTGTAAAATGGATGCGTATCATTCTTGTTTCCCGTGGATTCTTCATTCTGCAGATGACAGTCAAACAGTACAGCTGCTGTTTTTTGGCACCAGTCTCGGTCAGATGCTTTCTCATTACAGAACAACCTCACACAAATTTACCAAAGCAGCTCAGACACAAGATAAAATATGACTTTACAAGGTGAAGCTCAGGGTTCACATGGATTCATTAGATGTTGAATCCCTGGTTTCATCCCAGACGCATCGGTTCATCTATTTGTGTGTACCTTCAAGCGTGCACGCGAAGCTCTAATGGTTAACTTGCTGTGTGGAGATGTGCCGAACGGCGGGGCTGATGTATCTCTGCATACTTGTTAAAATGCCGGTTTAAAGGCCTCTGTCCTGCTGACAGAGACTGGAGATGTGGCTGGAAAGCCAAACGCCTCAGGCGTGGGAGATACATTTGTTTCACGTAGCTCTGGCATAAATGCCTTCTCGTCTGACAATCATCTATTTAAAACCCCAGGCATACATCATCACACTTGTTTAGAGATTCCCATTTAATGGTAGTTCTTCGCAGAGAAAATAACAAGCATTTTCACTTGACATGACATCCTTAATTTATTAATTCAAACCCAAGACTCAAACCAGGCAGCATCAGGGTTAGAGACAAAGAAGGTTCAGAATGGATACAGAAGCAAATAAAGCTGTATGTTTACTTTTTTTTTACAAAAGGGGTTGAGAAAAAAAAACACCCATTCCTCATTTTATCGCTTTGCGTTGAGCCGGAGCTTTGCTACTGAGAAACTCTCTGTTCCTTCTTTTGTATTCAGTCAGCATGGGGAGGACTGTTTTGTACATTGCATCATCTGTGTTGCAGTGGAATCCGCTCCCTGCAAAGTCACCTTGACTAGCCAGATTCACATTTTCTTTAACTATTTTTTGTCCCAGTTGGAAGGTTTTTTTCCATTCATATTCTGTTTTAACGACCCTTTTACCTCCATTTGATCATAAAAATGAAGTTAGGGTAGGAAAGGTTAATCTACAGTTTGAACTAAAGGGAAAAAAGAAATTCCTCTCGTTGTTACAAGCCATCTAAGTTCAATTCAATTCATAATTTCCAGCATTTATTCATTAACCTGTTGGGTAGCTTTCTTTTGGTCATGATCTCTTGACACAAATTTGTTCCAGGAATTAAAAGCATTGTTCATTAAATGGTTGCAGCCTTTCTCAATGACTTTTCCTTCAGGTAGGCTAATGAGGAGGATGCGTTTAAAGATCAGCCGGCCCAGTCGAGACACAGAAGCAAAGGCTTGACCAAGTCTTTGCGATTCATATTCTTTCGTGAGGGTCTTCACACACTGAGACACACCCGGAAACCTTCAGAAGAAAGTTGATAGGAAAGCATCCTGATCAGATGCCTGATCAAACCACCCGAGCTAACACTTTCAGTACTGAAGACCAGCCTTTCTCAGATAAACAAACTTCACACCACATCTCTAAGGTAAAGCCTAACAACTCCAAAGGGGTAGCTCAGTTTGCTTGTTTGCTTCAGTCTCATTCTGTATGTAAATATACATGTTGAGATCATAAACAGGTCAGTAAATGGGGAAGTTACTACCAGAGTGTGATGCAGAAGGTAGGACAAGATCGAGGAAATAGAGCCAGGTAGAAGGATCCGAGGCATGAATTAGGAGTGAGAGAACAGAAACTAGGTTGGGAAAGTTAAGGCAGATTCAGGCTGATGAGATCCAGAATCAGAAGCTGGGTCAATGTCCCGATGAGCAGAAGACAGTGAGGTATCCACATGGACATTTCAAGACAGAGAAGATTGTGAAAAATAGGTGTGTAAATAAACATTAATTAAGGCAATTAACATTTGAAATTTGAAAATCTGGTGCCGACCACCTGTCAGAGAGCTGTACATAGATTCAAGATAACAGGTTCAGGACATGAGGCTGATTAGCTGCTGGCTGGAAGCACACTGGTGAATCAGATGAGGGTAATTGCTGGAGCAGCAGAGCAGAGCAGGCAAATGGCCCAGAATCATGACGTGTGCTTTTTGGTTTCCTTCTTTCACCAAAACAGAAAGCAAAAACAAAAGCAAAGACCCCTCCAATTGAGGAAAAGACTTCCTTCATACAAGTCGGTGGTCTTGCTTCACTCTTTGCTGAAGGTTATTTCTTTATTTTTCCAATAGAAACAAAAGGCAGCCTCTTTCACAAAACAAGGGTCTTTGGCATTCTATATAGTCGATCATCTGAAACACCATGACGGGGATACCAGACCATAATTGACTATCACCATCTTCTTTGCTGCGTCGTGCTAGGAGACTAATGTGGCAGACAGGCGAACAAGGGTGATTACAGAGTGTTTGTGAATAAAATGGTCAACAAATTTACAATGAAAACTTGCAAGGTAACGTTTCGTCTACTAGAGATGGGAGCAAAACTGAAAATGTGTCAAATGCCACTAATTTTTGTACCATTGATAAAAGGAATGGTCCGCTTTTCTGTATAAACCCAGCAGATTTTACATTGTCTGTTCTTTGCACCAATGCTGGCTTGATTTCAACATGATGAAGTATAAACTTCATCCACACTTAACATAATAAGGAAACCCCTTTATTAGCAGAGTTTTGGATTACTGTCTTTATCAGGGATTTCTGTTCCTCTTTATGCTTGTTGAAAGTAGGAGAAGTTCTCCAAGAAACTTTTGGATCTTTTGATTTCTATAAGCTCACATTTGTAATTTATGAATGGCCAGAGGCTGTTCTGCAATGAGCTCACCTTCGCAGCTTTATGAAATTTTCAGTTGAAAGAAGGCCTACAGTGCTGTGATCAATGTTAGAACTAAAATTAGAACCCTCACCTTAAAGTTTCTGGAAAATGCATGAACAGATGTGTGTGTCATTGTAGATCCAAAACACAAAAGTCTGAGCTTGTGCATAAAATGTTGCAAATGGCTCCCCAGGCATGGTGTCTGCAGCTGGAAGGAAATTAAGATTTATGCTGAAAGACGTCCTTTTATTACAAAATAGCCTGCACATGTTAAATATTTAACACTTCAGATATAAATTAATGTAGTTACCCTCCACCGGTACAATACAAATACGTAATGTTGACCATTTCGGTTTTAGCATTACATTTGGAAAAAACAGTCTTTGTTGCCCACAGTATTAAGCAATTTGTCTTATTTAAGTTGAATTACAGAAAACTGTTAACATTTAAATCTGCGCTTAATATTGATTTAACATTAACTGATGCTAAGTGAGCTCTAAATTAAGCTTAAACAGTAAGCTTCACCTCAGTGAGTAGCAACGTATCACATGGTTAAAGGAACAGAGGTGGGTAGAGTACCCAAAAATCCCACTCAAGTAGGAATTTTACAGGTTTAACACGTTTTTACTTAAGTAAAAGTATCAAAGTATTCTGTTGGGTTTTGTTTGTTTTTTTCAGAAATAAAAATGTATAAATGTATATATAGTATGTTAGGACTAGCTAAAATAATGGCCTTGCTAAATGGTACATCAGACTTTCAGTGTTAAAAATTGCCAGACAATAGCAAAACTTGTTCACAACAAAAAAGTCTACATTTTATTTCAACTAAAGCTTTGTCTGTATTTCATTCACTTTTGTTTTGATTTTATTGATGCAGTAAAGTTACTCAATGGGTATTCATACATTTTACTGAAGTAAGAGTAGCACTACTTCATACAATTATAACTCATGGAAAGTAGAAAGTAGTAAAACTACTCCTAAAAGTAATTTCCTTTCCAAAAAGTTACTTAAGTAAATGTAACTGAGTAAATGTATGCATTAATGTTGTGCACATCTGATAATTTAAGTAAGATGTTTAGGGAGTTTTGACGCCATGGTAACAACCAGCTTAGGTCTAACTCATAGACTTTGTAAACACTTGGAAAAACAGCGAGTTTAACAACTTTGAGTGAATCCTGAATATACATTTTATTTTAATTTTCCATGTTCTTCAATCATATTTTAGCAAGATGTATGCAAAATTTTCCTGAGTTACTGTCTTGTTTGCTTTTTACCAGAAGACGAGGCTAAATACTCCTGCTTTTAAGGCATGTGGAAGGTTGAGATGTCCCTTTATTTTGCACTATTTTACTGATTATGTAGGTTTTATGAATAAGTTGTTGCAGTGCAACAGTTTTAATCAAATAACACACCTTCTAAGAGATGTTAAGTATTGCCTACCTAAAATATATCATGTCCTTTGTTTCAGCTTGATTGAACGCAGCCTTGATCGCATCACTGCTAAATCATATGAAGGCTCGTTTCGCCTCTAATTGCTTTTGTAACTTTATTTGCCCCTGAGATCATTTTAGGCCGACCAGCAGATCTGGATGTATTTTCATGCCAGAACATGACAGAGCTCACTAGCACATGTTTAAATAATGCGAGCACATTGTGTACAGTAAGTGGAGCCACATGATGCCAACAAAGCAGGTTCCAGAACATTTGTTGTGCACTGACGAGCTGCAGGAGAAGCGTTTGTTTTAGCGTCTTTATTGATCAGAGCTACAAGGCGTCCGATTTGATGCGTATGCAAAAAGATAAAAACTGCATATTTTATGCGTTTTTATATTTTGTTGGATTAAGACGCTGCTGCTTAAAGCGGCTTTAAGATGATCCTCTGCGGCTCATCCTGCGTTTTCTGTTTCTCAAGGACAATTGACTTTGACCCCTTCCTTGTGTTTCAAGCGAATGTGTGATTCATAAAAACAAAAAAAGACTTGATAAAGTATTCTGACAGGTCATTTTACAAATCCTAAATTCAATTTGTTCCGCTGTTAGACCAACAGCAGTCACCGACGGCCGATTTCTGTTACAGCATTCAAATGTTTGTGATGACTTCAAAATGACTGATTGAATCGAGTTGTGCTGCTCTCGCTCTAAATCCTCATTTCAATTACGCCAGGGCTCAGTGAATATAAACAAGGCACAGGCATGCCGTGCTGCACCGCACGTTTGTAAGATACATTACCGCTATACACCTGACATACACCATGCAAAATGCGGTTTGTTCAAATGTGCTCATGACCTCCCGTCACAGAGGCTCTGTGTGGGATGGCTGGTGTGTTTATGCTAAAGAGGTAAGCAAGCTATGTTTGAATTAACATACATTACACTGCCAACCTCCACCTGAGAGCACTCCTCTGCTCACTTTGTTTGTATGAATCTGTACAGAATAAAAGCAGCAAAGCAGATGAAGAAAACCCAGTTGAAGGCCACTTATTCTAATGTTTATACTTCAGGAAGGAAATGGTGACGGCAAAGTCTCCCATTCGAATATTAGTTACAAGGTGAGGGATTATTAGCTGATTTTTCCATTTAGGAGCAAAAAGTCTGAAGAAATGTGTCAGCGCATAACAATAATGTTTTTTTTTCTTTCAATTAGTGCGATAAAAATACATTTAATTGAACTGAACAGACAAATCAGCAAAATAACAAGAGACTTAAAAGCAATATGTGCTGATTGGACCCGTCTAGTATCCATATGTGTCCCACTTATTACAAAGAGTCTCCTGCATAAAACCCCATTAATGAAAAAAACAACATCTAACATAATTTTTTTACCAATTTCCAAACCACAAAGCTCCAATAAGTAAATGTTAGTTGGGTCTAAAACTTTGTTCTCCTTTCTGGCCAAATGTAAAATTCTGTTTCATTTAAATGAATAGAGCAGTTACAGTCTAATTATGTTTTCTGTCATTGTTAAGAAGACATAAAGACTATTTTAATGCCCAATTCTTAGGACCTATTTATTGTGATAGTATAATAAATTTACAAGGATGTCTGAATAATATGATAAACTGGCTACAGTTGAAAAGTGAGAGTGGCTGTAATAGTAGAAAATAATAGTAAAAAAACAACGTTAAACTAGGCAGTGCTTGCTTCAGACATCTACACAAGTAGAAGTCATCTGATAAATGAAAACATCTGCAATTAGTACCGCATCAATTAAAATTACGGGGGTTAAAAAATAAGAATTGGATAACAACCTTAAGAAAAGATAACAACCTTCTTGGCGGAGCAGCTTTGGGACAAATATTCACCGTCACATAACCTGAAGCTGCCAAAACCCCAGGTCTCCTTTTCACGTTTTCCCCTTTTAGTCATACTTCTAAATGTATGAACATGTGGTACAAGGATTTCCTGTGCATTTTCCTATGATCTATGTTTCAATTTAAAAGAGAAATATCTGGGAGATGTTTCCACATTTGCTGGAACATTATGAGGCTAAAAATGACAACATTAAACTTCCTGTTTCTTTTTTGTTTATGCCATCCAGCACCAGCAGGAAAGACCAATAACTGGAGCTACATCAGTTGCATGAAAAACACTCATTGGGTCTAAAGCACTGATTTATGGATGCGTGCGCGCTCTATCAAGTTTGTGGTTTCCCAATTTGGCCCCTACACAGCTGACTTAACTCTGTCCTTTATCTTTTCTCGCCACGTCTTTTTTTCTCACGTCTTTAGGCAGACCGAAAAAACTGAGTGTAATTTGTCCTCATTCCAGGGTGAAATCAGCAGACACTGGAACGAGGCTGACGGCTCAGAGGCCAGATCTCCTCTGGAACAGTTCTGTGTAGTCCCACAACAAAGCCAGCTTTCATCAGGACTAAATTAGATATTACAATGCTGCTCCCTGACGTGTTTCTCGCCGCTAATCTGATTTTAAAGCCATCTCTGGTTCAATAATGACTCAACAGAATAATGCTGAGGCAGACTCAGAGACTGAGACATCTGATGGAAGCTTAAGAAACCAATCAGCACATGCAGGCATGAAGGAATACCTTTTTATTGTTGCGGTGTTAAAAGCGTGTTGAAAGCGTGTTAAATTCGCAGTAATGAAACATCAGGTTACAGAGGTTTACACTTTCATCTGTGGTGCTACAAAAAAATACATAAAAAAAGGTGAGTAAACATAATAAATTTAGCTCAAAATAGGCTAAGCCTTTTTTTTTGTTAATGATGAGTTATTTGTGGCTTTAGAAAGTCTTTAAAACATTTCTGGGGAAATTTTAGTTTTGGCATGAACTACATTAATTCACTTTTAAATAATTAATCGTTGTGATACGTCACCATCAGCTACAATAATCTATTCCCACTTTTTTAGGATAACACTTTGACTGGGATAAAATTGTGGTTTCTTTCCCCCAAAAGTTGGTTTTCCAAAGAGACATTATTCACATACTTGACATAATCTTAACCAAGTGCTCGGCGTGTCCTTGATAGATCTGAGCAAACTGGAAAATGTAGGGCAAAAGAACAGAAAACATGTAAACCCAAGTAAGTGAGCAGTAGTTGAAGCTTTTGTCCTTAAATAAAACATGAGCAACCTGACAGAGAACAAAAGGGACAGATCTTTGGTGCTTTGGTGAGTCCTTGGTGCTTAGGCTAGACTCCACTTTCTGGGTCTGGGGGTCAGTCTCTGCCTGGAGCAGGAGAGTTTAACAGAGTGAATGTCCATCTAAGATAGAACAGGAGCTTCAGGAGAAGCTCAAAGTAGAGTCGCTGCTTCTCCACATCAAAAGAAAGACTAAGTTAAGGTGGTTTGACTTTAGATCAAGATAACTCCCACATTTAGGGAGGAGGACAAAGGAAGACCCAGAACGTGCAGCAAGGGACCATGATAGATAGATAGATAGATAGATAGATAGATAGATAGATAGATAGATAGATAGATAGATAGATAGATAGATAGATAGATAGATAGATAGATAGATAGATAGATAGATAGATAGATAGATAGATTCTAGTCTAGATTCTGGCTATTCGACAACTTCTCTTGGTCCAAAAGATGAAGTTCATAAAAAAATAAAGGTTTGAGCACAGTTTTTCTCT
This sequence comes from Orestias chungarensis, assembly GCA_032876305.1. Taxonomy (NCBI): domain Eukaryota; kingdom Metazoa; phylum Chordata; class Actinopteri; order Cyprinodontiformes; family Cyprinodontidae; genus Orestias; species Orestias chungarensis. Next base: position 2,483,953 of record JAVLVB010000569.1, on the reverse strand, counting down.
TTGTGTTATGCTGCTGGAGGACTAACAGACCACTTCTCCTCACGCCGCTACTTTCTTATTCTAATAATCTACAAGTTCTATTATTTGCTGTTATTTTAATTGCTAGCTTTATTTTTTTATGTTTTCTCAGCCGTTTGTAAGTCTAAGTCTAAGCTGATTTATACATTCGTGTGTGTGTGTGTGTGTGTGTGTGTGTGTGTGTGTGTGTGTGTGTGTGTGTGTGTGTGTGTGTGTGTGTGTGTGTGTGTGTGTGTGTGTGTGTGTGTGTGTGTGTGTGTGTGTGTGTGTGTGTGTGTAAATAAATAACAGTCTTTTCCAGCAAACTGACCAATATCAATAAAGTCTAATTTTGATAAGAAAAGCCGTCCTACATCCAGCTATAATATCACGGTGATGACCACAATAAGATCGAAGTAAGATCCTATCTCTGTTAGGAGTTATTCGGTTGTATTTTTTAAAAGCTGACCCTCATGCGGACCAGAACTGTAAACGACGGCCACCTTAGACCACCGCAAATGGAAAGATACTATACTCAATCTAGCTTTCAATCCCATTCAAAAACATCTGCAATAATCATTTCCAAAGTATCTTGTAAACTGTAAATGTTATCCATGTCCACGTCTCCACAGCATGCTGCCTTTGGAAAGTATGGGGGGTGTCTGTATTTCTAATGGGCCAGGCCTGCAAGAGCTGGTTCAGACAATCATGGTCTCCTGAATCTGTTTCAGCTGCTGTGATTAGAGAGCAGACGCCATCAGCCAAACATCCCATCTCTGCAGCCGCCACGCTGATGTCTCCATCTGTTTAGTGGAGCCATGACATCCTTAGTTAACGCAGGTAGACAGGCATCAGAGTGGCTCTGATTCTCGGTACGACAGCGTTTTATGGTGACGAGCGTAGAGGAGAAAAGGCCGTATCTCCGACCGTCTGTTTTATTTGGACAGACAACCAATATATCGCCTCATTTGGAGTCAGTCAAAATAAAAAAGGCGGGCCATATGGCTCATGCGCTTATACTCACTTTAAGGCATCTCAAGGTATTTAAAGCGCATGCAGAGCAGGTGCATTATTTGAAGGACCGTCCCTGGAGTGTCCAGGTAAAAGGCTGCACCTCAGTGATACTCACTCAGTACAGCAGCTTAAAACAAAAATCCAAATAAAAACATGCTGAAATCCTCTCAGAGCAGGTTGGCAATGCTGCACCGTCATGTTATTTTGGTGTTAAAGAAGCTGCCGAAAAAAGAACAAAAACAGCCATCAAAGGCGCTTCTCTCTCTAGTAGACGATCTGGTGGACCTGCCGGGAA
>JAVLVB010000569.1:2452608-2473763 GCA_032876305.1 Orestias chungarensis | reverse complement strand
ACTGACTTATAATGACCTACAAACCATCATAACCACATCAAACTGACTTATAATGACCTACAAACCATCATAACCACATCAAACTGACTTATAATGACCTACAAACCATCATAACCACATCAAACTGACTTATAATGACCTACAAACCATCATAACCACATCAAACTGACTTATAATGACCTACAAACCATCATAACCATATCAAACTGACCTATAATGACATAGAAACCATCATAACCATATCAAACTGACTTATAATGACCTACAAACCATCATAACCACATCAAACTGACTTATAATGACCTACAAACCATCATAACCACATCAAACTGACTTATAATGACCTACAAACCATCATAACCATATCAAACTGACTTATAATGACCTACAAACCATCATAACCACATCAAACTGACTTATAATGACCTACAAACCATCATAACCACATCAAACTGACTTATAATGACCTACAAACCACCATAACCCCATCAAACTGACTTATAATGACCTACAAACCATCATAACCATATCAAACTTACTTATAATGACCTAAAAACCATCATAACCGTATCAAACTGACTTATAATGACCTACAAACCATCATAACCACATCAAACTGACTAATAATGACCTACAAACCATCATAACCACATCAAACTGACTTATAATGACCTACAAACCATCATAACCATATCAAACTGACTTATAATGAACTACAAACCATCATAACCACATCAAACTGACTTATGACCTACAAACCATCATAACCATATCAAACTGACTTATAATGACCTACAAACCATCATAACCACATCAAACTGACTAATAATGACCTACAAACCATCATAACCATATCAAACTGACTTATAATGACCTAAAAACCATCATAACCGTATCAAACTGACTTATAATGACCTACAAACCATCATAACCACATCAAACTGACTTATAATGACCTACAAACCATCATAACCACATCAAACTGACTTATAATGACCTACAAACCATCATAACCATATCAAACTGACTAATAATGACCTAAAAACCATCATAACCATATCTAACTGACTTATAATGACCTACAAACCATCATAACCATATCAAACTGACTTATAATGACCTACAAACCATCATAACCACATCAAACTGACTTATAATGACCTACAAACCATCATAACCACATCAAACTGACTTATAATGACCTACAAACCATCATAACCATATCAAACTGACTTATAATGACCTACAAACCATCATAACCATATCAAACTGACTTATAATGACATACAAACCATCATAACCACATCAAACTGACTTATAATGACATACAAACCATCATAACCATATCAAACTGACTTATAATGACCTACAAACCATCATAACCATATCAAACTGACTTATAATGACATACAAACCATCATAACCATATCAAACTGACTTATAATGACATACAAACCATCATAACCATATCAAACTGACTTATAATGACCTACAAACCATCAAAACCATATCAAACTGACTAATAATGACCTACAAACCATCATAACCACATCAAACTGACGTTATTGTTTTCACGTTGGGGTTTCGGTCACAATGATTCATCAGAACCGGTCAGTAATAAGAGGCTAGACGACGAACCCGTCTCGGTCTGACAGACTCCAGTCCGGGTTTTAGAGCGGCCACTATTACCTGGTCGGAGGACATTCTGAGCGGAGTCTGGAACAAACTCCGGACGTTGAGCCTCAGGATCCGCGCCATGTTTGTTTGTCGAGAGGAGAAAGCGACCGTCGCTTTGCCCTTGTGGACCGAACCAACCGCGGCAGGACGGAGGGGGGAGATCACCTGCTGACTGCGGGATAACTCTCAGCTCCAAACCCCATAATGGCTAATAATGAAATAAAAATCCGAGACATTGTTGAAATAAAGACGTAAGACGTCGGTTTATAGACTACAGCGACTGTTAACACAAAACGGGAGTATTTACGTAATGTTACGTTCCCCGGTGTGATATCTTACGTTATCTACGTAAACTGTTTATTCCATTATGGGTCATTCTGGCTTTGAAGGTAAATTCTGTTCCAACACAAAATAAACAACGAAAAAAGAAATATATGTACATATGTACATACATATATGAATTTAAATGGGGACTCAAAGTAAAAGATAAGTAAACGTGATAAAGAAAAGATGGTATTTTTTAAGTTTAATGTATAAACTCAGCCAGTTTCTAGCAGATGAAAGTAGTCCCTTCTCTATAGCACTGAAACTAAAAATGCAACACCTCAGTTTTCATTCTTTGGTTCCCTTGACCCCGCTCTAGAACCGTCCTTGCAGTGTTTGTCGCTGCTGAGGCCCTTCTAGAACTACAGGAACTAGAGGGTGAATCTGCACCACACATGTCCAGTGTGGTCACCGGGTGAGACGTGGGATGCAACCTGGCACCAGACTAGTGCCCTTTTATTCCAATCTCAAAACACATGGACAAACAAAACACAACCAAGGATGATTTAGAAGACAATTAACCCAACATGCAAGTTCTTACACTGTAGGACAAAGATACATTCATTTGTGTAATGTTTTAATTTGTAATTACTCTGTAATTACCATGTCATTTGAATATTATAAATTTGAGGTATTTAATTAAAGTTATGGACAAGCAATATCAAATTTATGAGAATGTCTCATAATCATAAAGTCTACATACATTTCCAGAATAGCTGTCATAATTCTGAGATAGTATCTCAAAGAGTTGGTAAACTTTTTCACATGCTTGTGATGTTGCTCCTTATTTTTGGGTTTGATTTAAATTATTTTTAAACATCCTATATGCAAATGCAAGCAGCTGTTTTTAATGTTTCCATAGTTTAAGGTTTTCAAATGTTACGAATTTGTGAGCAAAACAAGATTTTTCAGAGGCAGGAAAATCAGCTATACAGAATAAAATGCTTTGCAGAATTTTATTCAACACAGCAAATAAAGCTTCAATCCTCCTTTTCTTATGAGCAAACTCTTGCTTGTGTGCCTGAGAAAAGTTTTCACACACACAACCGCCTCCCTCCCTCCCTCCCAATGTCCCCATAAATACTTTGCCTGCCAAGTAATATTGGGCATAAACCAAGAGAAGAAACTAAACGTGTCAACGTAAAATCTCCAACCACATTCAACATGTTCACTTCATACAAACTAAACCTAATCACTACAAGTTTGTACAGGGCTGGTGGGACCCTTTACTGCAAGCAAGTATTTGAGAAGAAACAACATAATTCATCATTTCCTGTAGAAAATAACAAAACAAACAAAAATCCCAAGTCTAATTTAACTAAAACTTTCTGAACTGCTCTGTTCACATCGTGTCCACTATCAGAACAAAAAGACATTCAGAGGCACTATCATTTGTGATGGTTACCGCTTTTTTTTTTTTTTAAACATGGCTCCCTTAAAATGGGAATTCAATCAAAGTGAACATTTTACACTGTTAATTAAAAACAAAAGAAACTTCATGATATCAGCAGAAACTAATGGTTTAGGGGCCAACAGCTGCACCTGCTGGACAAATCAGAATCCGGCCTGTTCGTCAATAAAAAGCATCGTCGTGAGTACAGATCTGTTCACGCTAAATTAACTATTCTAAGAAATTGTTTACTCCTTTTCCAAAATACTGCTAAATTAAATCCTAAAATAATTTTACCTTTTAAAATATATACAGACTATAATTAATAAATAATTTGAAAACCGCAAAATTAATCTGTAAACTAAACTGTACTCTTGACTTTCTTCTTCCTAAACAAACATTGTCCAGATGACTCCTCACAGCGAGCAGCGCAAAATTTCTCTACGGGTGAAATTCTTTTTAGGTTTCCTTACGCTGATGTGTTTTGGTTATGTTGAAAGCACGGAAAGTGAGGAGAGGGCTAAAAAAATAAGATAAAACTCAATGGTCGGGGACAGATGGGAAGGAAAACATCAGGCAGCGTCACGGGGCCAGGAGGGGTCTGCGGAGGCCCCGAGGAGACGGCGGCGCTCGCCGCGCCCCCGTCCAGCCCCGTCAGTCCTGCTTGGCGTTGCCCAGCGCCCTGAGGCGCTCCAGGAGAGGAGGGTGGGAGTAATGCCACATGGAGTAGAGCCAGTCGGCCACTGGGAAGCCAAGGTTGTCCTTGTTAAGTTTGATGAGAGCAGAGTACAGCTCTGAGGCTTTGCCCATACTGCGAGCGAAGGCGTCTGCCTGGAACTCGAACCTGCGGCTCAGGACAGTGAGGCAGAAAGACAGGAGCTGCAAGCAGAGAGGGATAGAGGTGAGTATATGAAAGGGCTCAAAATAACGTGAAACACAGAGGGTGGTAGCCTCCAATCACCTCGTTGTAAGGGGAGAAGATGAACTGGAAGATGATCATCAAGCCTATTAGTGTGGGCTGACTCTCGGTGAATCCGAACGCCACAAACAGCTCCCTGCGTCCAATCAGGGCCGCAAACAGGGAGAAGCAGAGGAAGGAATTCATCTGCAGATATAAATGGTAAACATTTGTCATCTGCACTGGTAGGAACAGTCAGATTAGGCTCTTTTATGCTAAAAACAATAAAAAATAAATCACCTGGCTGATGACTATGTTCTTGACAGTATGACCCAGCTTCCAATGGCCGAGCTCATGACCCAGAACAGCCAGGATCTCTGCATTGTTGCATCCTTGCTTCTTGTTCTGTGAAGGACGGAGCAGAACATTTTTGCTTGATTTAGTTGAACGTTTCCACTTGAATCAATTCCTAAATGGGCTCTTCATTTTTACAACCTTGGGCTTGGTTTTTGCTTCACCGGGCGCCTCCTCCCTCTCTGGCTGCTCGGGCTGCGGCTCTCCAGCCTTGTTGAGGGGAGAATAGTCTTCCAGCAAAGTGTCAAAAAGCACAATGCGTTTGTTCTTAAAGAAGCCATAGAAGTAGGCGTTGCTGTGGGATGATCGCTTGGAACCTTAAGAGACGGACAAACACTCAAAAGTCATCCAGGAGCGCATTTTTTCCCTCGCCGAACCTGCATGGCAGAGAACTTGTACAAAGCAGAATTCGGGTTCTTACCTTCAACCACATAGAGTTTAGTGAGGGGGAAGCTTATACTTTTGGCCATATCCTCTATTCCCGTCTTTAACTCTCCCTCCGGCAGCGGGGTGAACTTGTCAAAGAGCGGAGCGATGTAGTCCGCATAGATGGTCACAAGAACCTTTCGAACACAAGAGCAGAGACATAGAACATTTAAAAAACATGCGGTGTGCTCCAAAACTCTTCAGAGCCCTTGTGTAAGATTAAAACTACAAACCTCAGCAAAATGTGACCGTCATCAGACTTGTTCACAGCAGTCTAAAGGGCCAGATGTTTTTACCCAACAAAAAAATAATAATAATTTTAATCTGACTCGCGCCACATAATCAGATGCAGATGTGACAGTTTTCAGAATCCAATGTGTTTTAAGTTACTGACGTGAGATGTGGGTCACAATTGTGCACCAGGAAGAAACCAGGTGTGGCAAATCAGGTGGTAAAAAATCATTAAAGCAAACAGTGCAAAGTTTTGCTTTCTTTTTTCTTAACTTCCTTCATCCTTTCATGATCTTGAGACAATGTGATCATTCAACAAGAATTGAATTGTTCAAAAAATGCCAACTCCACAAAGTGAAGTTTTATTTATTGCAAGTAGTAAAATAACCGTCTGTAAACTTGTAAATGAAATCCATCACAACCAACTGCTTTCATAAATCACCTAAACAGTAATTAGAATCAAAAATCTATATTTTAACACCTGTATAAATGCAGCTGTACCGTTTGTGGTCATTGGAGAACAACCAGCATCAAAACCAAGGAAACCCAGCAGGCTGGTCTGAGAGAAACATCGTAAGAAGTTTAAAGTAGAGTTTGGGCGGCAGATAATAATAATTTTACAAATAATGTATTTTTTTGGTCTTTATTTATTCATTTGGCTTAAATATTGATTTAAATATTATGTTCTTCCAGCAAATCAGCAAATTGCATTTTTTAGAGTTTGAAGACTCCAGTTAACGATTATTCAATAACTAAATTAGTTGACAATTACGTTAATAATCGATTCATCCTGATTAATCTGGTTAATAGTTTGAGCTCTAGCGCGGTTTAGTTCTACAACAATATTTTATGGTTTTCAAAGCAAAGCTTGGTTCTACAAGGTATCTACTCAGAGGGGAGGAATATACATAATTGGCAAATACACGGAACCCCCTTTAAGAATGAATTTTAACATTTTAAAACAATTTATAATGTTTCTTTTCACTTTAAGGACATGCACTACACTTCATTGTTAGTCACAAACCAAAACCCGATGACTTTCCATCTGGTTTCTGAGAACATGTTCTCACAAACAAACAGAATAAGGCAGCATCACTTACTAGAGAGACAACCAGGGTGAAAAGCCAAGCGTAGATGAAGAAGTAATCTCCGCCGATCTTTATGATGTACAGGAGCAGCGAGGTCACCGGCAGCAGGATGCACTGGGTCACCGCAAACTTCTTCACAGCATCTTTTAGGAAAAACCCTAACGTCTAAAACAAAGCAAGAAAATATCCGTTTAAGTGGGACTTTTAACAATGTGTCACATTTTATTTATTCTACCTGCTGATTAAAGCCGTGCTTCTCTTCAATCACAAACGTGCTGTACAAACTCCAGGGAAGTCCGGTTACGGCACTGAACAGGGTGGCCAGAGTCAGAAACACCAAGGACTGGGTGATCTCGTAATCCGAGCCCCATCCAAAGCGAGCCGTCACAGAACCGGCAACGTGCCACAGGAACGGGATTCCACCCAGCAGCAAGATCAGCTACAACGGTTCCAAATAAGGCATCAAGGCAGCCAATGAGTAAAATGATTCTGGCACAGTTCGACAAATGAGCGAAGTGGTCGTCTTACCGTTCCTTCGGTCTCGGAGTAAAGCCCCGACCAGAAGCTGAAGTTGCTTTTATCCAGCTGATACAGGCGCGACTTCTCAAACGTTTCAGGATCCATGATCTTGCCGAGTTCCTGTGGAACGTGTGTGGTTGTCCGATATATTCTCCTCTGGAACGTAGGAAACCCATGAAACCACATTAGAACCTACCTGTTCAAAAACACGCTTGATGCTTTTTTTACTGTCTATTTATTTCTCAGTTTCAATATTTTAAAAAATCATCATGCATCTGATACTCACTGCTGCATAAACAGATAAACATGTTACAACACATTTTAATAGCTCCTATTTTTTTATCTCACGTCTGTTTTAAGAGACGTTGACTCATGTCTGCATCTAGATCCTAGGATGCAGTTTCACCGTGGCTGTAGCAGCATTTACCCTCTAACTTTGCACAGAGGCTATTGTGCAAGTGTGAGGAGAAATTATGAAGTCCATAAAAGTTTGTATGAAACAGTTTTAAACTATTGAATTTGTTTAAAACCTAAAAAATATGACGTCTTTAAACTTCATCCAAGGGTTAAGTTATGAGATGAGCCAGAGGTCAGGTCCAAGATGATTATAGCAGGCCAATCCTGGAAGAAAACATCCGAGACTGCGTGATGGAGGTTTAACTTTGACTAGGACAAGTATCCCACACACACGGGTGAACACACAGGAGCAGAATGGCCTAGTCAAAGTCCAGACATGAATCCAATAGGATCTCTGGCAGCATCTTTGAAATGTGACTGACCCTGAGAGATTTGAGAAAGAGACACCAGGTAAATACTAAGAGTATCGGGCCCTTCATTTAAAATTAAAAAACATACATTGATTTTATTGTTATATCATAATTATGCATAACTTTGTCTTATTCTAATTACATAAATACACTCAGAATTCAAAGTGTGTAGTTGTAACACGACAAAGTAGAGAAAAGGTCTCAATATTCAATTTAAACGTACTAATCTTTAGATGCACGTTTCAGATAAAATTTTACTTTTCTTAACTGAACATCCAACAACAACATCCGCTCGGTCCTCTGATAACAATGAGTGCAGCTGCTCACCTGTCGGTAGGACAGGTACGCCTCCCAGAGGTACACCGTCCATGAAAAGCCCAGGACGGCATAGAATATCTGCGTCTCAAGGGGCAGCAGCAAAACCGCTGCCAGCATGTTGGCTCCGGCCGGTTCCTCTCCGACTGTCGGGCTCGGCTCGGCTCGGCGTGTTTCGGCGGCTAACGGCTACCTTGCTTCCGCTTCACGCGCTTCAAACTCGGCGCCACGGAGAACAAAGAGACGCTGCGCGAATCCGACTAAAAAACCAAAGCTACCATTCCCACAACTGAGACATTCAATGGTGTTCCCATTCATATATGATCCCAGTGTCCGTTGGATATGTGCTTCAGCAATTTCTCTTCCCAGTTCTGTGACGTCAGTTCCGCTCCTGCAACTGACTTCCGGCTACTCCGCTTCCGTGTTTTACCTGTTTCCTGGCTCTAGGGGGCGCTGTTGTTTAATACCGCGTTTAAAAATATACAACGAATCTATTCGATTGTCCACGCAATATTTAGAAGAAAAACAGGTAGGCGTCTTAAAACGAAGGTAAATGAAATAACTGCATGGATTAAACCGTGTTCTTCGTATTCAATTGGTTCAAACGCAGTAGCGAGGCAACAGCTAGTCCGCCATATTGGGAGTGGCAACCTCTACTAGCTTTGAATGCTGAATAGCTTTGTGTTGATTTTCGGGACTAATTTCCAACCAACGCAGAGGAGTGCAGCCATTCCCAGAAGCTGATGGCCATTTTGTGTCTACCCTGCCATTATTTCGCTCATCATTACTGTGTTTTTTTTTTTTTTCAAACATATAAAACTGTATTGATGCACATGCACTTGGTGAAGCTGACTCTAGACACTTTTCTATGTCCCTCAAAACCAAATCCTAATTTACCCTCAACATTTTCAAATACAAGTCGTTGCAACGTGATAAATGTGTTCTGGCATCTGTATTCTTCTCCCATGTCTGGATAATTATGTAGTTATTGCAGGAAAAGTGATGATTTTAATCAGAATATCACCACATCTGATGAAGCTTTGTGTCATGGTTGAACAATCAGAAAAGGGGTCTTGTTTAAATTACGTTTGTATTTTAAAAAAAAGTTAACATTTTTCAAATATTACACACATGTATACTTGCAATGTTGATACAAAGTAAAGGTCTAAACTAAAACGTTTTATCCGATAGAAATAAGTGATATAAAAAAAGTTTAGTGTCTGTAGTACCGGCACTATATATGTGTAAATAAATACTTCAATTTAATTTGGCAAAATAACTATCCATTGATGAGAACCAACAGGTTAATCACTTAGTTGTTGAAATAAATGTAAAAAACACATTAAAATGAACTGACCAAACTTGCTAGACACAGGTAGTAACTAAGGTGTACTTTCTTGCTATGTAAAGTACTCTTTTGGAGGTTAATATATGTAAACAGTATAACTTTCCTTTCAGGACATTCAAAGTGTTCCCACACATATAAAATAGGTAGGATAGTAGAACTTCTACCACCAAGCATAACTAAAACTCTTGCCACTCACAATATGGCGGCAACATTGACTCCTACCTGTTAATGCATGCTACTGTAAAATATGGAAACCTGATGCTAACCTAGCAGGGGGTGCTATTCAGTCATGACTCCCACTGAGGAGACCCACACCCAAGCATGCTTGAGATCTTAAAGCTTTAACAAATATTGACTATTACTTTATATAATCCCAAGAGTGTAAACAGAGACTTAGCAAATGATCCTGCATTGTCTTTCTATTCCCTTCGCATTTTGAGTTTTTAATAGGTTTCAGAAACTTAAATTCTCTTAAAAAAAGATCTTACAGGAATTAGTGTACAAAATAATAAAGAAAAAAATGTCTAATCAGAGAAGTGCAAGAATTGTTGGTCCTTAATTAATCAAATACTGTTTTACAAAGTAAAAACATTTTCATTGATTACAAAATGCCCTAAACTTATTTCCACATTTAATTATTATTTTTTATTTATTAGAAATCGTTACCATACAAGTTGTCCAAGAACTGCTGCCAACGCTGACTTTATATAAACGGAAGTGGGGGAAAACAAACAACTAAATGTACTTTTCCGAGATATGTCAGTCATGAGTGAAAAGGCTTAGCATTATGCTACTGGTCACCGCTAACAATCCCATAAACTAAACACGTATCTGGGAGGGCTGGAGGATATTTACATTAGTGACTGAACGACCACATTGGATGTTTTCTGTCTGACATACAGTCGGACCGTTCTGACACATCCGAGGCTGGTTTTCTTTTCTGTTTTTATAATAATTACTACTATGCTTAACTCTACTAAAGCTCAGTTAACTTAAAAACACAATGTTTTGGATGAAATAAAAAACAAAAAGGTGCTCAGTGAAAATAATTCCCGATCAGCAGTTTGCCGTTCCTCTTTGGTGGGAAGAGGTCGGGCGCGGTGGCACTGGACACGGGTCTCCCCAGGACCACTACGGGTCTGAGGTACTGCAGCTGCTTCACGGCCAGGTCCCCGCACCCAGCCAGGGCTTTGTCCAGGATGGACTTCAAGTTTTGGACCGAGGTGAAGTCGCCAGTCATGGCGTGGGGCTTCAGCAGTGGGGAGTGAGTGCGTCTGCTGCGGGTGTGAGAGCCGCCCGGAACCGAGCTGCTGCACGTCAAAGGGTCGCCGGGCTTCAAGGGCTCGTCCCCCGGAGTCGTTTCCTGAATGAACTTCAAGAAAGACTCCTCGAAGCCCATGGGTTTGTAGGCAGCAATGTCAAAGGCGCTGGGGGAGGGGCTTCTGGACTCGCTGTCATGAAGGTTCAACGGCAGCTCGGAGAGTTCGTTTTTCCGTTTCAGCGGCTGCCGGACAGGAGCGGCGGGCGACGTTGGGCAGGTTGTTGTTGTTTTCGCGCCATCGGCTTCAGGAGGAACGCGCAGAGAGCACGGCGGCTTGAGATCGACGGTGACTGGGCGAAGAAGTGGTCTGAATTTGTCCAACATTGATTTCTCATCCTGAGTCCTGCTCTCCGCCGCTACGGTCGGCTCTTCTTTAGTCGCCGCCTCGTTTACAGCCTCGCCTCGCTCAACAGGTGGAGGCTCCTTTTTCTCCTCCGGTAACGCCGGAGTTTCAGGACCTTCAAACTCCTGCATTTTCGCCTCCTCTGCAGGAGGACTCGCCGGTGGAGACTGCCGCTCGGCGTTTTCCGTTTTAGCCCGGACGTCTGTTTCCTGACCCTCGTCCGCTGAGCTTTCTCCGGTAACAGGCGGCCTGGCGGACTTCCGCTGGATCAGCTCCTCCAGCTGCTCGGCGTTGAAGACGAGCTTGTCTTCGTGCCGGTAGAGATCCTCCCGCCGCATGCGGTGCACCCTCATGTAGTGGCGCTGCAGGCTGTGCAGGTAGGTGACGACCGAGTCGCAGTCCTGGACCATGCACGGGTAAGCCGCGCGCAAACAGCGGTCCTGACACATCTGTAGCGCTTCCTCGTAAGATCTGAACACAAAGTTGTCAAACAAGTTCTTCTTCAACTTCTTAGCCGATGCCTTTTTCACATCGGCGCCGCTGTGGTCCTTCTTTTCCGACTGCGCCGTCCCTTCGGACTCTGAGCTCTCGGTGGTGGCCGTGGAAGTGTCTCCGTTGTGAGGATTGCCCGGCGGCACTATCACCTTCTTCTGGCAGCCGGACACGGACTTTTTGTGCGTGCTCTGCAGCCGGAGCACCAGCGAGTCGTAGTACTCGCAGTGACTGTACAGTGTGTGTTTCTTAAGTGCCTCGTTGTGGCTGAAGACCCGGGCGCAGCCCTCGAACTTGCAGCGTATGAGCTCCGCGGGCCGGGCGTGAACGTCCCGCGTGTGACGCACCAGGCTGCTCTTCAGGTGGTATGACGCGGAGCAGTTCGCGAAGTGACACTTGAACTGCGGCTGGGGCTCGTCGGGGTTGGCGAGTGACCGCCTCTTGGCGGGCTCCCTCCTGGCCTCGGGGCTGCCGTGCGCCTCCACGTCTTTCTCCAGCAGGAGCTGCGAGCGGTTGTAGTGATGCACCAGCTGCAGGTGGCGGACGAGGCCCCCCTGGGTGGAGAATGCGGCGTCGCAGTTCTTGGCCACACAGTGGAACGGCTTGCTGTACTTGTCCAGGATGTAACACAGGTTGCTCTTGGCCACAACCCGCCTGGTTCGGACCTGCTGCGTGGTTTTGTCCTCGCTTTGCTCCTTTGTATCATCTCCCTTCTCTCTGCTCGCCGCCTCGTCCTCTCCTTCCTCCATCGAGGAATTCACGCTGCCATTTTCTCCATTCTCGTCGGTTGCGTCCTTTGCCTCCGTGATCCCGCTGTGATTCTGGGATTCCCCGTTTTCTGTTGCGGACTCTGGCCAGGCGCCAAAGCTCAGCTTTTCAAAGTACTCCTCGCTCATGTTGTGCGTCTGAATGTAGTGGGCCTTCAGCACCTTCTTCTCTCTGTGACTCTTGGGGCAGAGTTGGCACTTGTAGGGCTTGAAGGCGGAGGTGAGTCGCTTGGCCTCATCGGGGGTGTGGTTGTGTATGGAGAGATAGTGACGCAGCAGGCTGTAACTCCGAGCCGTCCGAAAGCCGCAGCGCCTCATCTCGCAGGTGTACGGTTTGGCCTCGGCCAAGGATCCGACGACCTCGTCCTCTGCCGTCCCCCCGGCCTCGGGTTTCACCTTCTGCTCCAGCAGGTGTCGTCCGTTCTTGAGCAACACGACGGGAGGCTTCGCTATGATCGCCTGATGGAGAGACGCTTGAGATGCTTTTAAGTCGAGGCTGGACTGAGTCGGCAGCGAGGGGCTAAGAGTTAACTGACTCAAACCAATGAGGATTTCCCTCATAGTGTCGTTTTCGGCGTTGAAGCCTAAAGGGCTCGTCTCATGGACTTTGGGATGGGAGGACATGTCCTCGTGTTCCACTTTGACAGGTAAGGATGGAGGCGAGGGCTCGTTTTCTTGCGGCTCCTCCTCATCCGGCTCGGGTTCAGTCTTCATCTCTTTGGGCGTCGGCTTCTCCTCGCCGTCCGCTTTCTGGTCTCGGTTCTCCAGTTTGAGATGCTCCGGATGAGCACATTTTAGATGCCGCTGGACGTCCCTGGCTCTGGAAAAAGTCATGCCGCACTTCTCAAAGCCACACGTGAACTTGCTGCCGTCGAAGCACACGGCCACGAGCGTCACCGTCGCCTTGGGTTCGCCGACCTCCGTCTCCTCCAAGGAGGAGTCGCAGCTGGCCGACTGAGAGTTCAGGACGTCCCCGTTCACGGCGTCCTTCGCTTCCACTGGCTTGACCGGGCGCACCATCACCTCACGGAGCGCCTTGAAGAATTTCCGCTTGGCTCTTCTCTGAGCCTCGATGTCGGTTTCAGTGAACGGTATGCTGTGCGTGGATAAATGCGTCAGGAAGTCCCTCTTGGACAGGAAGTATTTTTTGCATTCGGCGGCGCTGCAGGTGAAGGCCGCGTCCCGGAAGTGCTGCGCCTCGTGGTGGTAGATCTGCCCCAGGTCCGAGTACGTGACGTAGCAGCCTTTGAGCTCGCACTGGTACTGGAGCTGAAAGCCGTGCGTGTGCTTGTGCATCACCAGCTCGTTGGACGTCCGGAAGCGAGCGCCGCAGCCGTTGACGACGCACATGTAGGGCCGATCGCCGTAGTGAACCTTCCTGTGCTTGCGATGGTGGTAGGCCGAGACAAAGTGCCGCCTGCAGAAGACGCATTTTTCCCTTTTGTCCCGCATCTGATGGAAGTATTTCACGTTCTGGTCGCCCTTGTGCTCGGACTTCAGGTGGACGTACAGGTACTTGGAGTGTTTGAAGATCCGAGTGCACTTGGTCCCCGGGCACGGGTACACCTCCCGGTTCTGCAGCTTGAAGTGTTTGTCGATGTAGTCGAAGGTGACGTGCTCGTCCTCGTCGTCCTGCCTCTCCTTGGCGGTTTTGGCCTGCTCCACGATGTGGTGCAACACGTCGGGGTCGTGCGTGGACTTGTAATACAGCATCAACGACGGGTCGACCGTGATCTCGCCGGGCTCCACGTCGTCGTCGTCGCCGCCGGCGTCCACCCGCTTCCGCGTCTCCTCGCTCGTCGTGCCGACCGGGGTCGGAGGCGGCTGGTTCCGGATGTGTCGCCTCAGGTGGGGCACCAGATCCTTTCTGCAGCGGAAGTCCTCCAGGCACACCGGGCACGGGTGGCTGCTCCTCTCCGCGTGCCTTTTGGAGTGATGAACTATCTGTATGTCTGTGATGGATCTCTTACAAATCTGACAGCGCAGCTTCGGTCTCCTCATCTCACACCTGCGCTTGATGTCTGTGTGGTTGTTGGTCTGATTCTTATTTTCCACGCTGAGACCTCCGTTTATCCTGCTGTGCGGTTCTGGCTCCACTTTTATTGAACCTCCTAGTGGCTCGCGCTGTTTAGCCTTCTCTTGCTTGTCCTCCACCTCCTCCTCCTCATCCTCCTCCGACTCCAGTCTGATCCCTAGGAGCGATACACAGTGATACTTTAGAGTTTTCCAGTCCCAGAACTCGGGATCGAAAGGCCAGTAGGCCTTCAGCGCCAGCAGCAGCTCGCAGCGGAGCGAGTTGGGGATGATCTTGCCCTCCTGGTCGTACTTCTGGTCCGGGCGCAGGTAGAGCTCCTTCAGACGGTTGAAGGCCTCCTGGCTGATGTCGAGGAGGAACTCCGTGAGCTGGCAGGCACGCAACACTTCCAGGTCGCTCGGAAGGAGCGAGGAAACCATCTTGCATATGGAGGTCCTCGTTTCCGAGTCGTCCTGCTTCGGAAGCTGAAGAGCTTTGACACAAAGCTCTACTGAGGCACATTTTCCAACTTCCCCCGCCTGGAAAGAGAGAAAAATGTCACAGTTACAATTTTACCTATTTATGTGGAGCGTACAAATTCAAGTCATTTATTTAAAAGGTAACTCTAGCTACAAATTAAAGGCACCAACGGCGCCACCTAATGATGGTAGACGTTCTTTGCACACAGGAGTCTTGACGACGATCGCATGTACAAAGTATCAAGATCTGCTCAATCGAGCATCAAGAGCGAAGGTATCCTTAGCCCCTTTTCCACCAGCCTGGTTCCAGTGCTGGTTTGGTGCTAGAGCCAGAGTTACAACTGGTTCTTTGAACCGGTTCAACGCGGTGACGTCAAGGACTGGGGGCGGGGCTACGTAACAACTAATAGCCCATAAAGAGGATAGGAGCAGCAGTTTTTAAACCATACTGGAGTTGGTTGTGCGACAAAAGAAACAAAATGGACCTGAAGTCAAAGACGCAGTGGTCAGTGGAGGAGACAAACTTCCTGCTCGCACTGTGGTCCTCCACCGGGGGCTTCAAGGACCAAACCGTAGTTCCAATACATGCAGCGAGAGACGGCTGAGGGAGGGTCTGAGCGCAGTGGTGAGCAAATTATTAACAAGCTTGTGGCGGTTGGATTTGGCGCTAAATCTACTGTGTAATGGTGACGTACGCACACGCATGGAGCGACGTAATGATGTAGCTCTTCGACCAGCACCGATGCGGGGGGATGCGGGGGGGTGGGGGGAGGGGGGGAGTTCTTTGTCGGTTCGCACTTGGAACCAGCCGCGAACCGACTCTAGCACCATGCCACCCATCAACATTTGGCAGCGACTTCCACTTTCTTTCAAGTTGCTGCAGGTTTACCCCTCAAAGGCAGATTAAGTCCAGGTAATTAGCCTAATATTGGGAGAGCTGGAGTAATAAATTGGATGCATCCCTTTGGATTCAGGGGCGTAAAGCAGGAATACATCCAAATGTCTCATAGACCAGAGTTGCCCAAACTGCAAAAGTAAACATTGTGCAGGTCTAAGGACATAATTTCTTCAAATATTTGCTTCATAAGTGTTGACTTGGAAAGGAAGGTTTAGGTTTTAGGCTTGAGAAGATTAGCAGCAGTCCCAAGTTCAGGGTAACAATAAGAAACAAAATCATAGACGCTTACATCTTAAGGTAGAAAAATACACATATTTCCAGTAAAAGCTTATGTTAATAATCGTCTTTTTTTATTTTTTTAACAAACATGTGCTTGTGCTCATGTGGTGCATCGAGTAGCCGGTGTGAACTGACCTCCGCCTGAATCAAGCGGACCAGGTACAGCAGGTGCTGGACAGTTTTGGCAATGGCACCGAGCTGAAGGCATCGCTCCCGCAGAGAGGTCGGCGAGGGGTCGAGGCTTCTTTGAAGCCTACTCCACAACGATATCAGATCCCTTTCAACAAAGGAAGGTTAAAACATTTTACTAAACAACGTAATAGTTTTCAGTCGTTCTCTTTTCAATTGATTTGTGATGTGATTTTTTTCTGATTTGACTGAAATCAAACGACATGTCTTGTGAATTGGCGATACATAAACAAACAGATCCTTGATTCTTCTTGTAATTAAACTAAAAATAAATACTGCTAATGATAAGTATTTGCATGCTTAAATAACTATTTCACAGCTAAAGCAGATTTCTTCAGAAGCAGAAAAAGATTGATGTCTAAAACCTGGTCACAAAAATCGGTACCCAAACAACGTCTGATCGGTGCATCCCAACAAAAACATTCAACAGAAATATAGAAATAGATCAGTTAGATCCATCTGTTATGTTTGCGTTTTTATTCTAACAATTTACGGTCAGTCTCCGTTGGGTAACACGTTTACCAACCTAGAGCAGCAGGATGTGTTTATGCTCCACTCACCAGGAGCTGTGAAGACTCTGCTGCTGCAGCTGCTGCGTCAGGAAGGTTGTGCAGAGGATGAAGGCTGTGTTCTCCTCGCCCTCAGAATCTAAACTGCAAGTGATCTCCAACACGTCCTTACAGTCCAGCCTGGATATCTGAAAGGACAAAGAAATAACCAATCGTTTAGACGAAGGAAACCAATGCAAGCTTTGGTTCCTTACAAAACGATTTAAAGAAAGACAGAAAAAAACCAGCAGGATAATGGATGGAGCTGTAATTTTATCAGATGGCTTCACAAAAAAATTTATAAAAAAATTATTTGGATTTGATCCAAACTTATTTCTCAGATCCTGTTGATTCCCAACACTGTCCAGGGTTTCTTCCAAGAAAAACCTGCTAAACCTGCACCAAGGAGCCAACTTGTTAGAAAATGTTAAACGTTTACAAGAAACTTACTTTTTCCTACATTAAAAAAAAGCAAAAAAAAAATTTTCCTTGTGTGACTTAAATGTTTCCTCGCAATCAAATCCTTTTATTGTTTTCTACCAACATTGGTTTTAAAATAAGGTCAATTCATAAGGTCTTATGAAGAATCAAATGCATCAATAGGTTGACTAAATAAACCTGAAGAAGTTTCAGTTTTGTTCGATTTTGGCGACCCACTGTGGACAAAAGCGGTAGAGTTTTTGCCTGAAGGAAGACAAAATTTCCCATGAGCACCAGCGCATAGCGTGGTAAAATCCTGATCACCTTGTCGCCTGCAGGTGGACTGAAGTACATTTCTGTTTCCAGTGTCTGTGTGAAGGATGAATAGAGATCAGGTGATGAATCTAACTGTGGCTGAACAATGTCAGATGATGATGTTAAAGATAAGGAACGGGGTAAGTGATGTATGCCGTAAAGCAGTCAGCACATTTGTAGTTTTGTGTGGCAGGGTTCCTGCCACCCTCCTCAAAGTAGCTTAGTGCCAGTTAAAGCGATACTGACCCCCTCAGGCCATGACACAGGAGTCATTCAACGAGCTGTAGGTCGACTTATGATCACAAAAGTTATGAAAATGTTTTATGAAGGTTGCAAAGTTACTTAGTGTTGATTTAACACGTGGAAGTAAAAGAAAAATAAATGCTGTAAGTTCCAGGTAAATTATAAGTTAAATTAGATGAAACATCTCTCGTTTCAGGCCAGTTAAAACTACCAGGAATTTTAACATTTAGGCGAAACGCCTAAACAACGAGCAAGATAATCTGTCAGAGCTTCAGGTATTAATGTATTCAAAAGCAGAAGTTTGTACATAGAATGATGAGGGGACAGTTAATTGGAGATGAAAAGGAGAAATCTGAACTTTTGTTGAAAAGTTAAAGTAAAATGCACCACATCGACTCAGACTGTGTGGAGGAAAGTTGCTGGGTCCGTTTTGTTGCCGTACCTCCATGATGGCCTCCTCGTTGGGCAGCAGGTGACAGAGCTGGGAGACGTATATCTGACGAAACATTCCCTGGTTGGAGATAAGGCCGCATTCGGAGCACGCTTTGGCCAACACCCCCGCCTTGGGTACCTCACCCATCTTCTCCAGGTGCTTCACCCGCATCTCCATGAAGCCCTCACCTTCCAAGCTTATGTACGCATTAACTACAAACAGAGCAGACGGAGGAGCTGAGTTGATATTTATCTTTAAAAGTCATGGTTGCCGTCAATAAAGGACCCAAGAAAGAAAACAAGAAGCGCCTAACCGTCCTCTGGACTGGTGGACTGGCCGCTGAGGAGGGCACTGAGGATGGGGTTGCTCCAGGCTCCGCCCTCTCCTGTGATTTGAAGCAGAGCTTGGAGGTCCGTGCTTCCATACTGTATCAGTGTATCGTGGGCAATCTGCAGCAAACGCATAGAAAAAAACAGTTGTTTTATTTTGGCTTTTTAACTCTGAAACATTTTAGCATTCAAACCACAGAAACAACCGTGAGCCTAGAAGATAATCTCAGCGTATGAAGCACATTGTTGTTTATATATTCGAGTACATTTGGGTACAAATAAATAAATAAATAAAATACACATTTTGACGTTTCCCAGAAAACCTCCAAAGGTGACTAACTCTGTTAACTACAATTAATTTGATCATCCGGACATTTACTTCAGGCAGTCAAAGTGTGAGGGCCAGTGGCGCTGCCCCACCGACCCAATGACCTTAAGACAAAAGAAAATAAATAAATTAAAAATTAAATACAGTTATTAAAGTATTACTTTCTATTAATAATTTTAAATAAATCATTATTTGTATTATTGAAAGTATTATTTTTTATTATTTTATTTTCACTTTATTTTAAACACAGTATTATTTTTATTATTTTAAGTATAAGTTTTATTTTTTATTATTTGTTTTTATTTTGCTTGCTTATTGGTATACGTCTATTTTGGAGTTATACATAATTCCAGGCTAATATACAGCTTGTATCCAGCATCCAGAGCCCAGTGATCAATACAAAGGATTTGCTAATTTGGTATACTCGTCTTAATCAAGCATTTTCTAACGTTTTAAAGTACAAAAGTAACATTTACGTACATTACGTATGTATGGTTTGTGTCAATATCCTATTAGTTCAAGATCTCCATCAGGAGACACTGAAGACGGCAGCATCGGTGTCGTATTGGAAGTGAAAATGTTTTTATCCAACACAAACGGTTGCAACAAATGACCAAAAATGTCACCAGGTTTTTGTTCAATGTTGTGAATTTCCGTGCTACAGCCTCCCAATTCTAGTTGCAAAGATATTCTTATTTCCTTCTTTCCCCTTTGAAAGAAGTGTTACTCATTTCTAATCTCCATTCTATTGCGAAACATCTGATAAATACGACCTTAAACCATCTTTGCATGACAGGAAGCGTTTTTTTGAAGTTTCATCTTTAGGGGAGGTGGAGCTTCCTTTAAGATGAGGAAATGGTTTATGTGTGTTGAAATCTGAAGCAATATAACGTCTGGGTATCATATGTTGCAGTCAAGATAGATAAGTCTCTCTCTTCAGTTGTTAGTTTGCCAACTAAATAAGCATCAGTAACTTCTCTGGGAGTCTGAATATCAGATTAATTTAAATATTTACGTTGAACGTCTCTTTCTAATCTGTGGTTCCATCAGTATTTTGGGGCTCTGGGAGCATCTGCCATCGTAACACTCTTGAGAAATGGCTAAAATATCCTCCATCCATCTATAATATAAACCTGCGCATCCTTGGAGGGTCATGAGAGGCAGAGCTGCGGAGGTCAAAGGTCGCCAGTTCATCACAGGCCAACAAAGCACCTCTGAACAAACTGGAGACCAATCAACCCAACAGTCATGCTTTTGGGCACTAAGAGTACCCAGAAAGAACCCACACATGGAAAAAGAGAACGTGAAGACTAGCGGCGACCCTGTACAGCTTTTTCACTTCCAACACGACATCGCAGTTTTCTATGTTGTCCGATATGAATACTTACCCAATACAGACCTCAAATACCTTAGATAAGCGAGTAAGGAAGATTCAATAGTAGGCAAATCTTTCACAATTACTCATTTTAATTTTAAATGTCCCACTGAACCTTAAATAGGCGGGAGTCCTTTTTAAATGCTTCATCCATGAGGGCGCCGCCGTTTACCAGTAGCCAGCTAGAAAATCATGCATGCACACACCATAATCCAGAGCAGCAAAATTACCCAACAGGCATATTTGAGGACTGAGCATGGAACTTCACATAGGGACAACATTTAGGATGGATTTCAATCTTCAGACCTTGTTGCTCCAAAGGCAACACTCCAAACAACCATAGAAACTAAATCGTACATATGGACGAGCTTCCTCACGGACGATGGACCCTTAGAACTAGCAATCCTTCGCGCCAATATGCCTCTAGAAGTTAAGCATTGAGAGCAAAACTGCGCAACTGCTACAACCCACAAGCCCAAAACTAATCACACAATACTTTCACATTGACAAAAATTTGCCAGTGAGGTTTTGACAAGAAGAGGCGAACGACAAGACGCTTAGAAGTAGGGCGGCAACGAACGATTATTTTCATAGTCGATTAATCTGTTGATTATTTTACGATTAATCGCTTTTATCAAATAATTTATTTAGCATTTACTTTCCCGTTTTAGCTATTAAAAACTAATTTTTATTAGGAAAAAACAAGAGAATTTTGCGCTTGTGTGTGTAAAGAAACAAATGAGCTCAACAGCTTTAGGCAAAAAATACAAAAATGAGGTAGAATTATATACAATTTATTGGGTGTTCAGCATATTAACAATAATCTCAGCCCTTATTATTCTCTTTACATTATTGTTCCTAATAATCTGAACTTGTGTCTCTACCAGCATGTTTAGAACAGAGTTAGTAAGTGGTAGACATTGCTGGGGGTGAGCGTCTTGTTCCACATGTGTTCCTTTATTGTTGCTCCTGCAACTCTAAATGAATATGAACTGAATTCATTAACAGGATTTAGCGCCTTTATTTTCTTATTAGCTTATTTTAC
>JAVLVB010000569.1:2416576-2445994 GCA_032876305.1 Orestias chungarensis | reverse complement strand
TATATATATATATATATATATATATATATATATATATATATATATATATATAAATATACATCCCATATGAGTATAAACCTTTGTTTTGTCTTTTCTCCCAAGTCTCAAAAGCTCATTTGGTCTCTGGCGCCCTCTACAGGCGATGAAAATAATTGTTGTGTTAACCCGGAAGTACATTGAGTGACACGTGCACAAGGTAAGCAAACGGACACTCTGTTTGTTACGTGACTAAATTGGCTTGAATACAAATGTTTCTGTTGATTGATCGTCCTGGTGGTTATTTTTCAAGGTGGACGCGTTTAAAACGGGATTTAAACCCTTTTTTAGTATTTTTAAACTCGGTTTAGCTTGAATGTGACTAAACATTTACATCTGTCCCTTTAATGGACGCTTTCATCTAAATAGGGTTAAATATTGAATTACAACACAGTTTACAAACTTAACCTTACTTACAACCTTCAATTAAAGCACAGATTACTAGAGCACCATGCTTTGAGAGCAATATGCTAACCGGAAGTAACACGTGACTTTAGAGCCTCCAGGACAAAAGATCCTGGTAACCAGCTGGTAATAATCCCATCTTTGTTCTCCATTCAGTCCAACATGGGGAAGTCCAAGCAAACTGGGAACCATAACAGCGACAGGAAGAAGAACATCGCCAAGAAGTGGAAGACGAAGCGCAGAACCAAGGATCTGGACCAGATCCACGCCGACATGAAGCCGGAGGCTGCAGGCAGGCTGCTGCACCAGGAGCTGGACTACGACGTGACCGGATGTGGGCAACATTATTGCTTACACTGCGCGTAGGTGTCCGGCTGAGCTTGGCTGTCTGCAGGCAGGCAGAGCCAGATGAGAGGATGGTTGATGGTGATTCAGCCACTGACGGAACCTGTTGTCCACCACAGAATTTATTACGATTATGAGAATTTTAATATTATTAATATTTAACAGCTGTAAACTAATTGGTGATCCGCAGATCAGATACAGAAAATCTAGTGTTTTCCTAATCAATCAATGCATAATATCTAAACTTCCACCATTTGCATCAAACCAATAGACAGTTTGCACTCAAAAACATTTTTTAATAAAAATGTCAAATGTGACTTAATTTTTATCATGTCTGTGATTTTTACTTTTTTAAATTTTCTAATTTTTCTTTACTATATCCTTTGCATCCTTCTCAATAATTACATTCACTGTGATTTAACAATGTCACAAACATGTTTTAAGTTACTTCCATCGTTGACCTTTTCATTTGGTTTGACCTCTTGTTTTTTTCTCTTTTTGCAGGAGATATTTTGTTGACATGAGATCCTTGAAGGAGCATTTCAAAACCAAAGTGCACAAGAAACGGTAAGTAACAGTCTCACCTGGAGAAATGTTTGGACTTGTATCTGGAGGCGTTGTCGGCTCATCTGTCCGTGTGCTCAGGTTGAGGCAGCTGAGGGAGGAGCCGTACACGCAGGCGGAGGCGGAGCGAGCCGCAGGAATGGGCTCCTACATCCCTCCCAAAACCATCGAAGTGAAGACGCAGCCGGTAGAGGAGGACATGGACTGAAGGCTATTAACGTTGATGCATGGCAGTGAGGGGGAGGAACACTTGCTACAGCTGTGTGACTATTGTCGAAATAACAGATGCATTAGTAAAGGCATCTCTATGACATGTATCAGACATGATGGAGTATGGAATAATGCCTTAAACATAGCTCATTGTGTTAGCGATAAGCTTTTTAGCTTGAGGTCTCTGTTGACGAGTTTCTCTCTGATCGATTGTCTGAAATATGCTTTAGTGATTTTTCCAGGACTGGATGTAAATCAGAATCAGAACATGTGATAAAATGTTTACATTTCCAGACTTTATTATTTAATCTGAATGATACAAATCCTTATTTCCAAGGAATAAAGTACATCTAAAAATGGTTCATATCTAATTTATCTTGTTTTCTCAAATTATTTTATTTTCTGCCATCGTTTAGCAATTGTTTAAACGATAATGTAGAAACACATTTTAGTAGGGGAAAAAAAATCACTGAAAAGGGATTTTAGAGTCAAGTTTTTGAGTTTGTGAAAACCAACAGTTGTTTTATTATGAAGATTCAGGTAAAAACAGGATTCGTTTACAGCCGAAAAAAAGCTAGATGAAAAAACTTCACTTGTTTTTGCAATATTTCTGTTTTGTTTTTTTTGGCTTTAGATTTAATTATAAAATATAAATACATGTATATATATATATATACATACATATATATATATATATATATAAATACATATATATATATGTGTATATATATATATACATACATATATATATATATATACATGATATATATGTATGTATAAATATATATATATATGTACATACATACATATATACATACACATATATGTATATATATATATATACATACATATATATATGTATGTATAAATATATATGTATGTATGTATATATATATATATATATACATATATATGTATATATATACATATATATGTATGTATATATATATTTATATATATATATATACATATATGTATGTATATATACACACATATATACATATATGTATGTATATATATGTATACATATATATATATATATATATGTACATATATGTATATATGTATGTATATATATATACATATATATACATACATGTATATATATATACATATATGTATGTATACATATATATATGTATGTATATATATATGTATATATATATATATATAAGTATATATATATGTATGTATGTTTTCAGAATTCGTAAAAGTTTAAAAGGCTAATGTGTTCCTCATTAAAGGGAACAATTGCAGTGTTTAACAGGTATAAACCCTTTTTTTCTGCATCACAACCACAAACCTTCATATGTGTTTTATCAGAATTTTACGTAACGGACCGACAAAATGTGCTGATTCCTAATGTACTGATTAACTTTGAATTTCCAGAAGGTGGAGTGGCTTCTCTCACTTTTGTTGTTGTTTTTAATACTTTGATTCCTCCAGGCTGAAATTTTTTACTTTTAAAGTTTTCCTTTTTTTTTTAGACACACATTCTCTCTAACATCAGAATCACTTAAATCATTCCTAAACTGCAACAACAAATCACAAACGAGTTCAATAGGAGGATCCAACCTAGAGGAGAATAGGCTTTCTGGCACAGAAACATGTAATTAAAGCTTGTTGAGGAAACATTCTGGGGCTAACCAAGGAGACCCTTCCCTCTACATGGGAATCCCACCAGCTGCTCAAGTCAGAAGTATTTAGGATTCCCTCAAATTCCTGTTTACTTTCAAAATAATCTCAGGTCAGTGTGTCTTTGTTTTTCTGCTCCTCTTGTTTGTTGACGTTTACATTCAGTTCAAAGGAATTTTCCCTGCAAAAATCCATCCGTTTATGTCATCTTTGACCTTTTTGTCAAACATGTTCGTGGTACCAACACGCAGAACCCCAGTTTTGATCCCTAATTGCCAAAGTTACCATCCAGCTTGATAAAGAAACTGATCTGTACCGGATGTTTTTATCCGATTGTTTATTAATTGCAAATAATTATGGGCCAAATGGTCTGTGAGCTGATCTTTTTGTGTCTCTTCTCCTCATTCACCACTTTCCATTACAGTGTCTGGTTAAAATAAGTTGACCTCTGACCTCTGTTATTGAAATTTCGCTTGGAGAAAAGTTATTTCCATTTTGTGTTTTTTTGCTGTCCACCCCATCAATTTTGTACTTTTTACTGTGTTTTGAGGTTTGTGCTTTCCTTCACAATAGCCAAACCTGTTTTATTAAAGGTTCTGGATTTTTTATTAAAATGGGATGAAGCCATATTATGAATAGCACCCTTGCCTGTCAAATATTTTTATTTTTCACCTTTTTTGTCAAATTAAGAATGATATTTTGGTTGGAAGGTGTTTTTTTTCAGAGGTGGGTAGTAACATAGTTACAATTACTTATGTCAGCTTTTTGATAATATGAAGCATTTTTACTAAACCATACTTCTCTTTTTTTCTACAAATCTTTGTTTATTTTACAGTAAAGCAATTTGTCCTCCTCTGCAGAAACAGTCTATATTTTAGGGTAATTTCTGATCAACAATTAAATGTTTGATCGCGGCTTTTATTATGAAGGTCCGTATGAATGATTTCCGGTTTGCCGTGTCTCTACGGTTTAGCTTGACGCTCGTAGCCACGTCCATTAGTTGTGGCCAGAGACAGAGGGGCAGCCGAAGAAGAGGCGCTGCTCCCGGCCGCAGCTCTCATCTCCTTCCCGGAGGACGGCTCGCTGGTTCCGGCCTCTGAAGCGGGTCAAACATGGCGGCGGACGTGGATAAGCGCAGAACCGCCTCCTGGTTCCGCGCCGGGACGTGGACCCTGCTGCTCATCTGCCTGGTCCCTCTGGTTGCTTTTGGGATAAAATACTTCCAGGATCTGATCGTCTTCAGGCGGCACGTAAGATCCATCATTAAGATGTTGCGTTCAATGACCTGGGAAAAATCAAATGTCTCCGACATTAGATTCGTTTAAAGGCTCCATCTGCGGTTTTCTGGTTTTATTGCCTCTGTGTGAAACCCCCAGCCTGAAGTCTGCGTTAGTTTGGCTCTCCTGGTAGTTTCTGCACCCCTCCTCCACCTCCCTCCACTGTGAAGCAGCCTGCAGACACGCATCTCCTGCAGACACGCATCTCCTGCAGACACGCATTTCCTGCAGACACGCATCTCCTGCAGACACGCATCTCCTGCAGACACGCATCTCCTGCAGACACGCATTTCCTGCAGACACGCATCTGCTGCAGACACGCATTTCCTGCAGACACGCATCTCCTGCAGACACGCATCTGCTGCAGACACGCATCTCCTGCAGACACGCATTTCCTGCAGACACGCATCTGCTGCAGACACGCATCTCCTGCAGACACGCATCTCCTGCAGAACCAACTTCTTCCCAGTGATGTGTGATCTCCATCCAGGCAGGGGGGGAAAAAACGCTGCCAGATAATTAGACCACAGAAATTCCCCACAAACTTCAAACTGGATTGTTTAAACCCCCCTCAAATGTTTGGTTTGGTCATTTTTGTTTCTCCAAATTACTGAATTTTACTGAGTCTTACTTTTTAACAAATGCTCAAATGTAAACATCAGTTTGAATGTTGAGTCTGATGCTCAGATTAAATCTCTGTCATATGATCTGCAGAAAAGTTTTTATTTAAACTCTGAATGAATCCTCTTCTATAGAATGCTAGTTAATTACCTTAAATGCTTTTTTTTTTTTCCGTTCCTCCACCCATTGTTTAACTGTGTGATTATTTTTTTTGCAGTATTTATGTTAAAGCTGATGTCCAGACCCCATATCCCAGATATTGGTGCAAGATTAAAAATCTACTAATTAGACCTCTGTTCCTGCGCAGGAAGACGCCGTTCACACTCTGGGCCCGGAGGGTGTCTTCCTCTTCTCCTCGTTGGACTCTGACCATGACCTCTATCTGAGTCCTGAGGAGTTCAAACCCATTGCTGAGAAGCTCACAGGTATATTTTTTTGCTTTTACTCTTTCTCCTTTTGTTTTATTTACATCTCTACGGGTCAGATTTCATTTTATTTGTCATCACATCACATGTGGTACATGAGGTCATAAAATATGAATGACGCCTCTGTCATGGGCCGAGGGGGTCCGTATCGCTTTAACCGGCACTAAGCAACTTTGAGGAGGGTGGCAGGAACCCTGCAACACAAAACAACTACAAAGGTGCTGACTGCTTTACTGCATACGTCACTTCCCCCGTTTCTTATGATATTGTTTCACCACAATTAGATTCATCAACTCATCACTATTCATCCTTCATACACTGGAAACAGAAATGTACTTCAATCCAACTACAGGTGACTAGGAGATCAGGATTTTATGACGCTATGCGCTGGTGCTCATGGGAAATGTAGTCTTCCTTCAAGCAAAACTCTACTGGGGTCGCCAAAATCTACCGAAACCAAAACTGTTGCTTTAAAATTGAGGTTCCCAAACTTTTCAGGCTGGGATCTCCAAAATAATACGACCACAAACTTGAGATTCATACATATAATCATTTCACTTTTATATTTATCTAAAAATAAAACATAGTTAAATAATTTTTCAACATATTTTAAAATAAATTCATGTTATAAACAATATATATTCATTTATTTAATTCCCTTTTTCACAATGTATTATAATATAATCTTATTTTACTCTTATATTTTGCTTGATACATCTTTTTTATTTTGTTCCTTCTTGGCCTCCGTACTCCTCGGGAGTCACATCGATATGATTCCATAAACCATTTGGACACCTTTTTTTTAATTATTATTATTCACATGAAATCTCAATGAAAAACCATAAGGTTTGTAACTGTAACCCGATAAAGTGAGGGAATGTTTAGAGGGTGTAAATACTTTTAACCGTGGCTTCCTGGCAGGGATCACGGCGCCGGTGGATGTGGAGGAGGACGTGATCGACGACCCAAACGGGGAGACGTTGGTGTTGGAGGCTAAAATGCAGCCTCTGTTGCTGGAGTCCATGACGAAAAGTCGGGACGGATTTCTTGGAGTGAGAAATTCTCTGCTCCTCTTTTTAAAAATTGTAACAGATTGTGTGTATATATATATATATATATATGTATAATTTTTTTCTGCAGGTTTCCCACAGCTCGCTCAGCGGCCTCCGCTCCTGGACCGGCCCGGCCGTGCCGTCCTCCTCGTTCCCTGCCGGCCGCTTCAGAGTGTTTCTGCCGCCGAGGGGCAAAGTGGAGGCAGGAGACGCGTGGTGGGTGATTCCCAGCGAGCTCAACATCTTCACCGGCTACCTTCCCAACAACCGATACCACCCTCCCACCCCGAAAGGCAAAGAGGTGCTGTAATCCCCCCTTCTCGGCTGTTTGTGCTCCACCTGAATAGACCATGCTGACGGCCGCTCTGCTCCCCCCGCAGGCTGTGATCCACTCCCTGCTCAGCATGTTCCACCCTCGGCCTTTTATCAAGTCGCGTTTCGCACCACAGGGAACCGTGGCCTGCATCCGCGCCAGCAGTGACTTCTACTACGATATCGTCTTCAGGTGAGGAAGCTTGGATCACCTCATTTCTGACCTTTGTGACCTTTTTTTTGTGCTTTAAAATGAAATTATATATTGTAACATCAGCTCACAGAAAGCAAGTTTTAATCACATTTGCAGCTGAAATCTTCGGCTCTTCGGTTTCTCCCTCCTCGGAAACAAAGTTGTTGATTTAGGGGCCGTCAATAAAGTTCCGAACCGAAAACACTCTTGAGAAACAAGCATTAATAGCTTTCTTCTTATGGCACACAGTGACAAAACAATACTGTGGAATTATTCTAAAGGGTGAAGCGGATGAGACGCATATGTTTTTATCCAAGTTTAACCCATTTTTTTGTATTTGTTTGGATAAAAACAGGTGTGAACCACCTGTGCTATCTAAAAGAACAATTTAAGACTGGATCACATGACCTGGCAGCTATTGAAGAAATTTTTTACATTAAATATTCATAAAAAATAGAAAATGGGTTAAAATTGTTATGACACTGTGTGCCATAACAAGAAAAAATATAAATTCTTGTTTCTCAAAATTGTTCAGTTCAGAACTTTATTGCCAGTCCCTAAATCAGCAACATCAGCCACACAGGAGGGAGACACCGCTAACTCTAGGAGCTCTACTAACTTTAACGCTGTGTTAAGTCGTGCCCACGGAATAGGATCTTGTGGCCACGTAGTATATTTTTTCACCCATGTCACCAGAAATCAGTTCAAGTTTTCTTTTATTGTAACGAGGGGAACCGGCGCTGATGTGAACTTCAACCCCCTGCAGGATTCACGCAGAGTTCCAGCTCAACGACGTCC
This sequence comes from Orestias chungarensis, assembly GCA_032876305.1. Lineage (NCBI taxonomy): Eukaryota > Metazoa > Chordata > Actinopteri > Cyprinodontiformes > Cyprinodontidae > Orestias > Orestias chungarensis. Next base: position 2,438,121 of record JAVLVB010000569.1, on the reverse strand, counting down.
CAAGCTTTCCCTTCTGGTTCACGCCGGGCCAGTTCACCGGTAACGTCGTCCTCTCAAAAGACGCCTCCCACGTCCGTCGCTTCCACCTCTACGTCCCCAGTAACCGGTAAGCTGCCGAGCGTCCGTCCCGCCCCCCAATGTGGGGTCGGTCCCTCTGTGACGCGTCCCGCCCGTGCTGCAGGTCTCTCAACGTGGACATGGAGTGGCTCTATGGAGCCAGCGAGGGCAGCAACATGGAGGTGGACATCGGATACCTGCCGCAGGTACCAGAACCGTCGGGTCGCTTTCCTGTTCTCATCGCATTGTAGCAGATAGAAAATACTGTTATGATTCATGCAAGAATTTCATCTGACTTTGGTTTTCGTTTAGTTTAGGCCTCAACCAGGAAAGGCCGTTATTTTTATGCATTTTGTTCTCTTGTAATTATTTATAGTGTTAATATTGATTCACTAAATCTTTTTATAAGCATTTAAGGGAAGTGAGGCTGGGTATCGTTGGGAACCTCACAATTCAATTTGATTTAGAGTTAATATTAAATTAAATACTTAGATATTGCCTCAGTAATAAGTAGTCTACAGATAATTAATTCACCATACTATTAAATATTTGTACTTATTAGCTATTTATTAAGTTTTCCTCCCCATCTGAACAACCATTGTAGTGTTCATCACAGCAGGAAGTAGCAGAATAATACAGAAGCTAAAACATGACTGCATGGTCCTAAAACTGATGTCAAGTACTTCTAGAGACGATTTTCATAATGTTTAATCATATTTGAACCATATTGCCACTAGAAGCCAGTCCTTAAAAATGTTTTAGTGAGCCTGAGCCGCGAATTGATGCTAGGATTTTAGCAGCGTATTTTGGATTTTAATGGTGGGGCTGGATGTTTAACCGGTTTTATTGCTTTAAAGAAACACTTAAGTAACTTTTCTGCCTAAATAAAGTATTTTTAAAACTTTGTGATCATACGTAAACTTACAGCTCGTTAAATGACGCCTCTGTCATGGGCTGAGGGGGTCCGTATCTCTTTAACCGGCACTAAGCTACTTGGAGGAGGGTGGCAGGAACCCTGCCTTCCACACAAAACAACTACAAATGTGCTGACTGCTTTACGGCATACGTCACTTCCCTCGTTTCTTACCTTCAACATCATCATCTGACATTGTTTCGCCACAATTAGATTCATCACCTCATCGCTATTCATTCTTCACACAGAGACTGGAAACAGAAATGCTCATGGGAAATGTAGTCTTCCTTCAGGCAAAAATACTACCGCTGTTGTCCACGGGGGTCGCCAAAATCCACCCAAACTTAAACTTCTTTAGTGTTTCTTTAACAAATCAATCCAAAACAAAGAAACAAAATGAACAGAGGTCAGATTTATGTGAACTTTCTAGAGAAATTCCTTCTGCTTTGTAGTTGGAGCTGAGGTCCGTCGGCCCGTCCACGCCGTCCGTCATCGTGGACGAGGAGGGAAACGTCATCGACCGTCGGGACGGAGGCGCCGAACCGATCCAGTTCGTCTTCGAGGAAATTCACTGGGTCTCGGAAATCAGTCAGGAGGAAGCGTTCCGCCGCCTGGAGCTCACTCTCTACCCGTTCAAGAAGGTACGCGGCCAGAGAGGCGGCGCGGTCGGCGTGAGACTGCAGCGGCTGGTCGCTAACATGCTGCCTGTTCACAGGTGCCCTACCTGCCTTTCGCAGAAGCTTTTGAGCGAGCCGAAGCGGAGAAGAAGCTGGTCCACTCCATCCTGCTGTGGGGGGCTTTAGACGATCAGTCCTGCTGAGGTGAGGCCCCTAACGAGCTCTTGTGGTGATTAGCTTTTACATCCCTGCGGAGGAATTTAGCCCCAAGAACGGCAGGTTTCTCAAAACAGATCTGAGTCTGGGGTTTGACTAGGCCCTGGATCGTTTTCCTTCTGTGTTAACTAAGTTTGCTTCAACCGAAAGGCCCAAACTGAAGGACAGACGTTCTCCTGTTGGCTTAGAAATAGTTCTTCTTCTTTAAATTACGTAGACTGAAGTCTGGTTTGTTGCCTTTCGACACCTTTTCGTTTCTGTTGAAGTCACTCGGGTCTCTCGTGTGTCGTCTGAAGGTTCGGGGCGAACTCTCCGGGAGACGGTCCTGGAAAGTTCGCCCGTCCTCGCTCTGCTCAACCAGAGCTTCATCAGCAGCTGGTCTCTGGTCAAGGAGCTGGAGAGCATGCAGGTGAGCCGTCGGGAAGGCGGAGAGCCGTTGAGACCAGTCGATCGGCCGTGCAGCAACAAAACTCCTCTGTGTCTGACTGAACGTTTCAGGCTGACGAGCAGAACCCGGCGCTGAGCGAAAAGGCCAGCTTACATCTGGAGAAGTACAGCTTTCCTGTGGAGATGTTGGTGGCGCTGCCCAATGGAACTGTGGTAAATGCAGTTTTTGTGTGTTACTATTGACGTTTGTTCATAATAAATAACGTACGTGTTCGTGAGGTAGAACTTTAAACGTAGGGGTCCCTTTGATAGCTGTGGACATCTGTAATGCAGTGATAAAAATAGAATATTACATGCTAAAAAAATTAGGTCTACAAATGCTTATTGTGCAAACAAGGTAGTAAAATTGTCTGAAACAGGTTTGGCTCAGTGTTTGGGTGAAAAAACAAAGTTTTTCTCTTTCTGGCTCTTAATTAATGCATAACTAAATACATATATCAGGTTTTCACTTGTTCTACCAAGAATTTCAGCCCTCTTGCTGTAAGAGATAAGCATTTGACTCCACAACTGACAGGAAATGACTCTCACGTGTCCCGCAGGTCCATCACATCAACGCTAACTATTTCCTGGACCAAACCGCCATGAAACCAGAGGATGAGGGAGGAACGTTCAGCTTTTCTGGGGCGTTCGAGGATCCCTCCACATCCACGTACATCAGCTTCCTGAAGGAGGGGCTGGAGAAGGCCAAGGACTACGCCCCCCAGTAATCCGTGCGCATGTCGAAGCTCCTCTAACACTCGGGGTCCAAACCTTCCGTATGAGGAAGTCGGCGCTCGTTTTTCATTTGCAGCCTTTGTTGGGTTTGTGCTTCTTAATTTAAGATTGTTTGTGTTTTCCTCTGCACAGTTGAGTCTCCGTGGTGGTCTCCAGGTTTACTGCTCGGCGTTCTCGGCTGGGCTCTGGGAGGCTCCTGTTGCCACCGGCTGTGTTTTTTGTGCAGTTTGTGAAGACGTCGCCTGAAAGCTCTCTGAGCCGGGGGACGCCTGATGTTGCCTGCAGACGCGGCTGGAGGGAACAAAGCGCTCCAATTTATGGAAGAACTCTCATAAAGGCAGATGTTTATGATTTATTCATTTATTTTATACAAATGTGTAGATTGCAGACAATATTGTGATGAGACCAAAGAATATTTTTAGATTTGTTTAGATCAAATTCCACCTGCTTCTTATTTACAGATATGAGACAAACCTGTCGTTTAACTATAAAGACATTGTACTGATTATACAGGCAGTTTGCTAGTAAAACTACTTCTTCTCATGCCTGTCATGTCCTTAATTCACATTTGAGTAACAAAACATAAAGTAAGTTTAACCAGTTCTGTTACTTATAACTTTCTGACCTGTATTTTTTACCATAATAAATGTTTTTCTGTACAAATGAGTCTTTCTTTTCCTGTCAGAATCCTTTAGGGCTTTCTTTTGTCTGGAGTACAATTAAAATTTTTCAATAAATTAGAAGCCCAGTTTTAAAAAGAAACATTCTGGCTCAAGTGTATACATACATCTGCACCGATATTTGAAAATCTGACTACTTCTCTTCTTTCAATTTGGTTGCTTTTCCTACGTTGTGCCTTTTAAGTTGTGCACCGCTAGGAAAATTTGGTTCGATAACCAATTTTAACCAGTATTTGTGTCACATGATCAAATATACCACATGCTCCTCGTCTCCTGAAATGTTTACTTAAACAATAACAAGATAGAAAGGAACAAAGATTAATATCAGCCTGGTTAAACGACTTAAAAGCCAATACAGATGTTAATTCAAATATATCATGCATTCTATTTTTAAGTGTTTAAATCCAGGCTGTTATCAAAGCTTAAGCTCTAAAACCAGGTTTTATGTCTGTTTAGCTTTATTCCCCTGATAGAAAACCCAACCGCGACAAGCTAAACGCCCGGAAAGAAATTTTACGTTTAGATGAGACAAACAAGAAGTCGTTTTTTTGTAGGATTTAAGTTCATTGTTTTGAACATATGAACATTGTCAAGCATGGCACCAGCAGCATGCTGAGTTTCTCTTTTTCTGCCAGTTTATTACAGACAGTGGATGAAATAAGAACTATTGGAAGTTTAAAGCCACATCCAGATGATTGAAAGAATAGTATTAAAACATGTCAGGAAATAAAACCAGACGTGGGTTTTTTTTTTGAATCGATAAAATCGGGGCAGCGTTTCCTTCTGGAATCAAATTGATTTCAATTCAAGAATACAGTTAAAAGCTAAATTTGAGACCCATGTAAATGACATCTATCATTTCTGAAAGAGGAGTCAAATATCCAATCATAGCTTCGTCTCTCGGGGCGCAATGGCTCCAAATATGTTTGATTAAAAAAATATGTTTTTTAAATGAACACATGAAACAAAAGCAGGCATGGGGACTTTGTAGTTTTTTTTATGGGATAATTGTATTGAATTCCTGCAAAATAACGACACTAAAAGTACCAATAACGTAATCTTTTTAATCTATTGTCATTTGCAACATATTCCATTAAATTACAACTTATTTTCTATAGCATATATCTAAAATTAGTCTTTTTCTTTCTTTTTTTTTCAAAAGGTCATGTAGCATTTGCGGCTCTAGATAGGTTTTAGCAAAACTGGCTGTTTGATTAGACGTAAATGTGGCTTCTCTTTAACCGACAAAGGAAAACTAAAATAAATATTAGGAATGTGAGGATTAGAGAAGATTCTAAATCAATGCAAGAGTTTCCTCAATAAACTTTAAAAGCCCCGAATTACATTGACATCCGTGCAGGGGATGATCCGTATATGCAAACGTCTCTCCAGCCTTGCAGAACCAAATATGCAACCATTCAAATTCACATTGCGCAGATTTCCCTCAAATGATCCACGGTACTGAACTATAAGTCAGGTACATTTAAGCATATGACAGTTGCACTTTCTTGCTTGTCCTCCGTGTTTCGAGACCACAGCGACGTTTTCCAGGCTCCTCCCAGAAAAATAAAACCTTTAATTTCCATTCCTGGTGTTTGAAAAGTCGTGGACGTGATGATCGGCGTTTAGAGAGATCTTTCTCTCTCTCGCTCTCTTTGTGACATATTTTAATTACATTTAGTCATGTTCATTGTCAGCATGCTAATTTACATGAAGATTGCTCCAAATGTGATATAAATATTGAAACAATCCAGTGTGACGGACTCCACGGCTCACAGATCTGATGGATGTGATGAGACAGACGAGCAGCTGCTTCTTCTTGGCGACCAGCGGCGTTCTCAGTTGAACGTCCACACCTCCAGCTCGATGATGCGGAAGTCGTCGGTTTCGGAGAGGCAGCAGTTGTTGAAGGTGTAGCACGGACTGCTGCGGCCCAGGTAGAGGTTCTCGTCCACCCACAGCCCGAAGTGACCGCTGGAGAGGGAGGGAGGAGAAACCGTGAAACCTCAGCAGTCTGGGAGCTTTGCTCTAAGATTTTACGGTAGGAGGAGATCCTGAAAAAACGCTTTACCTCCCACCGCCAACAGCGAAACAGTCCAAGTCTCCTTTAATGAAGAACGAGTTCTCTCCCGTCCACCTGAAGCACTGAGCGGACAGACAGGACGATCACAAGCGGCTTCTCAAACACAGACTTTGACTAGGCCATTCGCACGTTTAAACTCCCATGCGTCACGTCACAACCACAACCTCTAGTTTGCTTGTTCCTGCGTTTTTCAGTTTCACAACAACACTGTCCGTATCAGTGAAGGGGAAGAAGAAAAGAAACATCTTTTTTTTTCAATTTCCACAATGTAACAATCTGAAAAGTGCGGCAAGTAGCTGAATTCATGCACTCTCACTTAGTGTGAAGACTTACTGTTGGCTGTAATTGCTGATGTAAGTTTATAGGAGCATAAATAGAAATAAATCTGAGACTCTTGTTCTCATTCTGTTTTAAACGGGGGGATTTTTATATAGACTTTGACTAGGCCATTCTAACACAAACATATGATCTATCTACACTGTTCCATTTTTTACCATCTAATGTTTTCTCAATACATTGTTCTGTATTTAATTATTCTTTCCAATAACTCTAAACATGCTTCCTGTCCTTACTGGAGTGTAGCATCCCCACAGCATGATGGAGCCACCACCATGTTTTATGGTGAGCACAGTGTGTTCAGAGTGATATTCACTTTCTCAGCATTTCTTTTATGGTTCAGTCTTATAGAACATTTTATTACAGAATCTGCTGCGTTGGTACAGATTATTTGAAACACTCACTGCAGTGTCTTTCTTTTTCGCATCTCAAACAGAGCAAACAGATCTCTGAAGCCAGAAACAGATCAGCTGCATTTAAACTTGGATTAAGTTACAGACACGTGCATCGTCGTTTACTTAATTACAAAAATCCATAAAAGGATCTTAAAACATCGATGTTGTGACATGGAAAATAAGAGAATATGGATATTCTTACACTGACGTTTGTACAAATCTTACCTTAAGTTCAACAACATTACCAAATAAACATCACAAATGACACAATTATGGAGATATTTTAATCTGAAATGCTGTGAACTGTCTAAATATCTGAAGTTTTAAGCTTGATGAGAAGAAATAAAAGCTGGAACTCGTCATGTGTTACATTCTCCAGATGTTAACGTGTTATCCTACCTTAAAGCGAGGATGCAACATGAACAGGAAGGTTTCTCCTGTACCGTAGAACTTCTCACTGGGTCTCAAAGGATCAGAGAGAAAAGCCCCAAAAAGCTGATGGAACGAGGCCACAGTGAACAAGGAGGAAACAACTAAACTGCAGATTTGTATCTTTGCTCCAGCTTTTACCTCATCCAGTGCGTCTTTAATGACGATCAGCACAGGAGAGTCGGTTTTGCTGAGTTTCCTGTAGAGGGACTTGAGGCTGGCGCCGTGACGGGACGTGCTGTAAGCCAGCTGCCAGGTTCGGGCCACCGTTCTGGGGGGGAGCTCCTTACACAGCTGGAGACATCACAACAGGAACAAGCGGTAAGAAAACAGCAAAAACAAGGCAAAACCTTCATGCAAAACTAAGAGAAAAGTCTTTAATTACAACATAAAAGAGTTCTTATTCTTATTTTAGATTCAGTAAATTATCCTGCTTCAGTGCTACTGTCGTGGTTCTGGTGCGAGAATCTCACATTTTTGAGCATTACCCGAAAACTAAAACAATGCTATTAAATCATCAGTAGTGGTAATAAACACCAGCAGATGTGTAACAAATTTGGTGGTTCTATATTTGTTACTCAGGACTCCGACCCTTAGAAGACGAAGTTTTGAAAAAACGAAATTCACTTCATGACTTGAGGATTCATTTTACAGAATAACGTTATTATATTGTGACAAAAACTGAATTGACAAAGATTTAAACAAATAAGGCTGCCACTTAGCTACTTTACTAGATTTACTGCTGGAAAGTCCTGGCTGTGAAAATAGAAGGGCACAGTTACAGAAGCCTCGTTATGAGTTTATTACCCATCACCCCTGGTGGCGTTAACTGAAGATTGAGCCAAGCGGTGTTGATCAAGTGCAGGGGTCCTAACTAAGCACCAGGTGGCACTTTTAATAGATGTCAGACAGCATTTTAAGCCCGGCTTTTTATCACTTTCTGGGTGGTTCTGCAACATCGAAGGGAGCAAAGAGTCAAAATTGGGCTTAAAGGTCTGTTCTTTTGAAGCTCTGTGGATGTAGTATAGGTTGGACAGCTAAGAACAATGAGGTCAGGGAGATAATGACATAGGAGCGGTAAATCACATTAGAAGAGATAACCACAGGGAAACAAGAACAGCAGAGGAAAATCAGGAAGAGGGAAATTAGAAGATGTGCAACAGCTGGACTGAGGGACAGTTTGAGGGAAGAAGACCCACGGATGGAGCAGAGGGAGGAAGAGAGACCACTGAAACGACCAGAAGCCGAATGGAAGGACATAGAACTACTACTGAACGTAAAAAGACAGGAAAGCTGATCTAAGCATAATATAATACTCAACTAATATTAATCCAAGAAACAGAGACAAAATAATAAGGAAATAATCAAAACTTAAAGTTTTAAACATTCGTACTTGTGGGTACATCAAACTCTTGATGACTGTTAAGGCTTTTCAGCCAGTTTAGAAAATATTTCATACATTTACATGTAAAGTCAATCGACTCATTTTCTCTGCATTTCTTTTTTTACAAAGTAAACTTTAGTGTGAATTAAATTTACCATGAATTATTTCCCTAATCACTTTTTTTAGTGTCGATCCAAATTTGAATCTCATTTTTTAAATTTGTTATAAAGAATGCACCCTGGAAGGGAAATAATCACTTTTCAGACGAACTTCAACAGGAAGTGATTAAAGAGTGGCAGCCTTAAAAACATCAGGTACAGTCTGATGAAAGCTCAACGTTCTCCAATCTTTAGTTGTGCTTTAACATGAACAGCCAGTGAAAGCTGGTCGCGGCTCAGCGTGCCGCTCACCTCTCTAACGTGCGACGCCTCCAGGATGGAGCTGCTCTCCACAACGTTACTGATCCCTTCGGGTTCCCTGTCGATCGCCAGGCTGGGCTTGTCTTTATTCTCCTCCATCAGCACCAGCTAAGGAAAAGAAAAAACACATATACACTTAAATGATCATCCAAAAGCTACATTTAAATGCATCACCTGTTCTCTCAGTTCTACGCCGTTTACATCAAAGCCCCAGAAACAAAAGGCTTTCCGAACTCACTGACCTCCCACTCGTCGCCCGAGACGCGGAGTGCCTGCTGGAACATTTCCTCTTCATCCTCAATAAGAACAAACTCCTCTTCTTCACGGTCTGCGTCCTCCTCCCCCTCTAGTATACACAGGTCAGGCCGCCGAAGCTTCAGGTAGGAGCGCAGCTCGGCGGAGCTGCGGCGAGAGCAGGACGAGTCAGACGAGCAAAAAAGCAACAGAGAGAGGAAACCAGGCAGGAAATCTCCCACTTCAATTTCAAACCAGGATAGAAATGAATAAGAAATCTGCCGGTTTTCTTTTAAAGCAATTTGGTTGAAAGGTCAGTTGTTAACACGAAGAGGTGCTGAGTTTACGCAACCGTAAGTTGAAAGGATCACTCATTTATTTCAGCGGAGCCACCCCGCAGCAAAGCTACAACAATGAAACACACGCGCTTTAAATCTGACGGCAAAAGCTTACAAGCACCGGTTTTAATATGACGATGGGTCGCAATTAGAGTTAGAATATCATCACAATCGTTAATTTAATTCAGGAATTCAGCCCTGGTTGTTTTATTAGTCACTTTTACTCTGATATCTACAGCCTTCCTCGTGAAGAAGCCTCCAGCCTCCTAAATCTTCCTCCACGTCCTGACGCCTTGTCCTTTTCTCCTTAGCCACAGTGAAATGAGTCTCTTGTTTCCCGAACACAAAGTAGGCGACAAATGCTTTGCTTTAGCGCCCTCCTCCTCAGCAATGTCACCTGTTCCCAAAGCATGATTCTGTCACCACCATGTATCACTGCAGGGATAAGCGTGTTCAGAGCAGTTTGCACCGCTTTGGTCATGTCTCTCCAGAGCATCTGCTGAGCCTTTAGCCATAAAGGCATAAAGACGATACTGTAAACAGTTTATACTATCACTGGAGGCATTTCACCTTGTTTTAACAAATATATATTTACTACTGCGAGTTATTAGTAATTATTTTCAGCAGTTAAAGTAAATATATATTCAATTCTTCATTTAAAAACAACATAGCTCTAAGTTTTTCTCTCTAACTTGGATGTTATGATCAGTTTCTCAGTACTAAGTAGCATTTATGTTTACTTGGACGATGACTTTTTAGTTTTATTTGAACAATAAAATGTTAAAGTAGTGCTTCTAATATCTCTACAGACTTTTCTGTACCTTTCTTGTGACAGAGCCAGCCAGGTGTCCCTTCTGGGTAAAGTCTTGGCTGAACTTTTCTTCTTTCCTGCAGACGACTGAACCCGCAGTCGCACAAACATCAGACCCCCAAGACTTCCCGCCGATGGCCTTTCAGGGGCTGCGAAGAGGTAAACAGACGTCCAGTAAAGAAGCTGAATGCATGAAACCAGCTGACGTGAACGGCAGACGGGTTCCCCACCTGCAGTTCGACCCTTCGTGGAGGATGTGCCAGCACTGCTGAGGACGCCCACAGGATCCCCAGACAGCACCTCAAGAGAGCATCTGTCCACATCTGCCATTTCTCGGCTCTGTGTCCCCTCCTGCTTTGAAACCTCGTTGGTTAGGGTCTGGTTGGGACTTGGCAGCACCGATGGAGCCGCAGACACCAGAGCTGGGAGAGACTCCTCCTGCTTTTGGCAGCCGCCTCCTTGTGCGAGTTTGAGCTTCTTAATATTGCTCCCTGCTTTTGCTCTCCTGCAGCAGAAACAAACACAAAATCAGCGTCGTTAGCCTTCCTGTGCCACTGGAACCTGCCTGTCTCGGTTGTGTGCAGAGCTGACCTCTGTTGGGAGGTGCTGAAGTGAACGTGGGAAATGTCGGAGAAGAGCGAGACAGATGCCAGACTGTCAACGGAGCAGGACAAAAGGTAATCCTCCAAGCCGTGCTCCATCACCAAGGGATGCGTCTTGGACGGGTCAAAGAAGAGTTTGGTGGGCGTCACCACTAGGATGCCAGAAACCACCCCCTGACAGGGACGGAGACGACATTTAGCTCACAGACGTCCACAAAGCTGAAGCCGGATTTCCCCGACGCTCGTACCTTTCCGTCGGTGATGTACCGGCAGAACAGTTTGAGGTACAGCACGGCCTCCGGCTGCTCGCCCTGGCAGCACTCAGAGGGCAGAGCCAGCAGGCAGAGGTGTCCGTCTGGCAGCGCCACCGCCTCCACATCCTGTCAGCATCACAGTCACACAAACAAATGAAAAGAGTGGTTTAATAAATAGAAATCTTGTTTCCATAGTTGGGTGAAGACACTTTAATTACAGTCTCTTTAATCTTTTCTGTTAAGAAACACTTCTTGTGCCTACTCTCTTATTTCATGTGTATAAAAACAAACAAATTTAGTAAATCATTACATTTTTATCATCATAGTAACAACAGCATTTGGTTGGATTCGTTTTTTTTCTCTTGAGAACAAATAAATAACCGAATGGGTAAGTGATTTTTGCTAGAGTGGTTTAATTTAGATGATTTTGTACGTTTTTAAGCTTCTTTTAATGTCTTGCTATATATGTTTTTTATTTGTTGAAATAAATCACTTTGAGTTGAGCTAATTTGTACAGATAAAATATAAAAATGTTTTTTTTTTTACTTTTAAATTACTGAAATAAATGTACTTTAGGACAACATGCTAATAATTAACCTGTATATAATTTAATATATACAGCAAAATCTTTTTTTTTAACACCAAAAATCTCTTAATATAAAAAATATTCTGTGACTCTGCGTGGAAGCTAAAAATGTGCTACATGCAATTTATGTTCACAATTACTTTTTAGATTTCTTCCAATACATGCAAAATAAATTAACAATTATTTAAAATTAAATGATCTATTTTAAATAAAGTACTATTAGATACAAAATGAGTCTGTGAATAGCATAATTTATAAATGCCCTCCGCATTTATTTATAAAAGTAAAGCTCAGAATATGTTTCAATAAATCAATAGCACAAGAAATTTGGAAAGATCCCAAATTTTATTTAACAACATTTAACCAGGGAATTAATTAATTCCACATAAACATATTTTTAAATATAACTAAATTCACAGCAGCTACGATTTTGGCAACTCCATTATACTATAAAAGTTAATCAATACAATTAGAAATGTCTTCATTTATCCCAAAGAGAAATTGTTGATGTTTGCGGATAGCAATAGTGAAAGAATCTCCTGTAGCAGTCAGCCTTGGGTGAAATAGAAGCCTCTGACTGAAGGCAACATTCCTTTATGAACAGCTCTATATCCTTTGTAACTGCATTGGGTTTGGGCGTTTTAGTTCAGGTATTAGTTGACTTTTTTCAGATCATCTGCCATGTTGCCACAGTTACGCATCCTAACTGTTGTCCAAAAGTTAAAAAAAGACAGGCCAGATATCCTCCGAGCTGGACAGCCTCCAAAACCAGAGGGAATAATTGTCCAAACATTAGACGGCTCAAGAAGAGATGAACAAAAAGTCTAGAAAAAGAACGAACCAGAACTTAAGTAACAGGGCAGCTCTTGCCTTCAATTGTTTACACTGACATCATACTTGTTGTGACGTTAACGAGACATTGGGTTTCATTTCCGCTGGGGACTCTTCAAAATCAGAAAGACAAGCGGCTAGATCATTCAAGTAAGACAAAACTGTTGAGCTGTATAAATCAGAAGTAAAAAATAAAAAAACTACTTCCCTGAACCGTTCTGGGCTCAGAACAAATTATTAAATGCTGAAAAGAGCAAGAAACTGTAACAAAAAGGGCGACAGTGGACCCATATTTAGCTTAACGGTCGCACACAATAGGACGGACGGTAGGGGTGTCGAGAACTAGTGACCAGAGAGAACCGCAGCATATTTGTCATTGGGATTAAGCTGCTGTAATGAAAGACTGTGATGGCAGAAAATATAATCACATATGGGTGAAAAAACAAACGTGGGACGTTATGTTTTAAACTCCACAGTTACAGTGAAGGAACCAGTGAACACACACACACACACACTGGCAGGAGTCCCAGTCTGTAAATACTTCCTGTGGGATTTATACTCACAGTGAAGCACGTCTTGTTAGATCCTCTTAAGAGCGGTTTGTATGTTTTACAAAATGTTTATGTGAGATGAAAACCTTGAAAAGCTTTAAGTGAATATTTACAGATCTGTAACTGATCTCTATTGATGCTGATGAATCTACAGGCTCAGCAAACAACTGCCCTTCACCGTTCACGGTTTTGGGGATTAATTCTTTTATATTTCTAATCACAAAGATTTTAAATCTAAATACACTGAAAAAACTCTAAAATATGATAACAGCTGCTTAAAACTATTAATCTATTCATGCTTGCTTGTGGATCTTGGTATATATAAGCAGTAAGTAACTACCTCTTTTTATAAGGTCACCACTTGTGGACCTTCCCAGAAAAATGCTGAACATGAATTCAATTTTTTCCACTTACGAGCAGTTTGTCATATTCTGCCTCCGGTGAGGGCGACTGAGGCTGTGCAGCAAGAGAATCCGGACGGTCCAGATCTGCATCTGCCTCCTTCTTCTCATTCAAGCCGCGGCCCATTTCCAGTTCTGGCTGCGAGGATTTTCCACCGACAGAAGCCTCCTTTCTCTTCGAGACCAGCTGCCTCAGAAAGGAAGCCATGATAAGATTAGCTCTGACATTGACATGGACAGAGTGTGCACCACGAGCAGACCAGGGATCACTTCCTCTTTCTGTGTTTCCCCTCCTCTCCGTGTTTGTAGTCACATCTGAGCTTCAGGTGACAGATGAGGGCTGTAAATGTAAAGCTGGACACTTGCTGTTTTATCTGCAAGGCTCCACTATAAAGCATTAAAATGATTCCAACTTCATGTTTCCTCTTCATCTTTGTTGGCTGTATGTCTTCCAGGAGGCACGGATGCAGGATAATAATAGCAGTGAGTAAGTTCCTGCTGAATATCGTAGTCATTAGAGAGAGGGGGGGAGTTCTCGTTTGCATTACAAATCAACAAAGCTCTGCCTGTCTGGGCCACATATCTGCAAACATCACATGCCAACAGACGGCTCATACCTCTTTTACTGTGAGGCCATCTGAGCCGGGCTGCGTTGAAGCAGGCGACGACGTGGCGCTGCTTTTACTTTCCTCCCCCGGGCGTCCATCGCCACCGCTGAACGTGGACGAAACGCTGAACACCGTGTCACCAAGGAGACCCTGCAACCGACAGCAGCAAAAGGTTTCTGGTCAACTGCTATGAATACGCCGCGACTACTACACTGCAACATGATGAGGGGACGCATTTCCAACAGCAGGAACCAAATACTGAAGAGCTAAATCCAGGTCCACCTTCCACAGCCCAAAAATACAGACATGGATACAATGAGATGGTTTACATTGGAGCGGATTCATGCATTTGAACGGTCTAATCAAAGTCCAGACAGGAACCTGTGACCCGAGTGAACTTAGGTTGCTTTGCAAAGATGAACTGGCATAAGTCTGAGCATCGAGATGTATAAATCTAGTAAAAGAGATTCCCCAGAAGACCTGCAACTGTAACTGCAGTGAACGGTTTTTCTACAAGGTATTTACTCAGGAAGACAAAAAACAAAACACACTCCAGAACGATTGTACAAATGTTTGTAAAGCAATCTGTATTTCTGTGACACTTCTATGTGAGTCTATCTCATAGAATTAGCATTTAAGGTAATGGTTTCATGTGAAAACATGAAAATGACATTGGAACCTGCAGTAAATCAGCTTCCTAGGCCATGACGAGTTATGTCAGCGCGGAAAATTACTGCCCTGCTTCATGGGTGTGAACTCTTATGACATGCCTGCATTCTCCGAATAGCCATGTTCAACATGCCTATCGACAAGAAGCAAATAATATTAATGCTGGCAAATAATCCTCCAAAACTATTCAATGTTGAATGAGAAACCGTGTGCAAAAAAAGATTAGCACTCCAGACAAGTTAATAAGAACTAGAATCGCTTTTACAACTCAGAAACACAGTGGTATTCGTTCAGAAACGGAAAACTGACAGTTACCTTGGAGGGAATGCCTGAAAATACGGTCCTCCGACTGTATTGGCTGTAGAGGTTCCTAAACAGTTTCCCCATGGTATCAGAGAACAGCTGAACCTGATCTGAGACCTATTGTAACAATGAACCTTGAACACATTCGATCAAGCCCATAAACTCACAGTCCCACAGCCAAGGTTACGTAAGTGAGGCCTTCGTTTCACACTTATCATTTCATTCATGTTTCCAGAGATCAGCTCTTCTAACATGCAGTAAAGCAAAGAATTAAAGAGGGACTCACAGTGCTGCCATCTGGTGGACTACCAACATGCTCTTTCATCACCTCGCTGTTGTTTAGCTCCCATGCAGTCCCTGTCAGGGGAAGAAGAGCTTTGTTTCAAAGTTTGTCTCAGGATAAGCCTCTAAGTGCCCGAACAAGGCAAACTTGTAGGTCCTTCGGAGAAAAACTTTATGCAAAGGACACAGAGCTGCCTCCAGAGTCATTCACCAACATGCAAATTCATCCTGTAGTCGTTTTAAAGCAACACAACAGGAGCACCTTGCAGATAGTACTGCCGCAGCTTAGGGTTTCTGATGTGGGGGATGTGGTCCAGAGGTCGGCTCACTGCGGGCACGTTTCCACGCGGTGGCCTGGCCATGGCTGTCTGCATGATCTGGGGTTGAGCTTGAGTCGCCCAGGGAGGCTTTGCAAACTGCGGAGGCTGAGAGACACCGGCAGGCAGCTTGGATCCTAACCTGAAACACGCGGATGCACAAACAGGTTAAATACTACCCTAATATTTCAGCACTAGAATGCAAAATACGACAAAACGTATTTGCATGGCTGAAGTGATGCTGGGCAAATTTGCAAAATAAATATGTTTCCTTTTCTGCATCTCAGTCCCAGTTTTAAGCCTCATTCATTGAGCTGATGTGTTGGTAATAAAACACGATTTAGGATCAAACTGACGGAAAAATAAGGGAGTTTTCTGTTCCACAAAAAAAAAAGCGAAATTAATTTGTAAACTTCAGCATGAAACTCTGGTAAAAAAAAAAATGCTGAATTACATTTTAAAAGCTTCACGGTGAAAATACTTATTTTTCAAGTTTCGTTTACAAGGTAAAAAAAAGGAAAAAGACTTAAACGGTGAACTGAAAAGGCACATTGTCTGTTTTCTTGTCACATTACAACCATTAAGTTCAACATGAGTTGTTGGGATTTGAGAGTCCAACAAAGCAAAGAGTAAAATTAATGTAGCTCCTGTTATCCAAGCTTCTTCAGAGAGTTACTGCAGATGTTGACAGCTGTGGGACGGAAGGATCTCCGGTAAGAGTCAGTTTTACATGGACTCTGCAGAAACATCTGACTGAAGATACTGTTATTATTTAACTCTTATGATAAGGAGGCTCAGGGTTCCACACACAATTTTTGTAATTTAAGGAATATGTTTTATGCCTTTTAAAACCGTTCCCCAATAAAAAGCTAAAAAGTGTTTATGATCAGAAAACCTTTACTCCAATTCAGACCAACCACGTTGCTTAAGAAGTCTCTTAAGTAATCCAGCTCCACCTTTGTGTATTTTAACCTCAGTGTAAAATTAAGTGTTACGTGAAGGCCTTGGTGATTTGTTAGATCATTAGAGATAGTTAAATTGTTAAAGTTGGGGTCAATTTAGACTTGACGAAAGATTGGCTGAAGGAAAGCCACAAAAAGAAAGACACAAGACGTCCTGCTTGCAGCTTACCACAACTTATACAGGGTTCACAGCCACACCAAGAATGGGGAAAGAATAAACAGTGAGTTTTTTTTAAGAGCAATTATTGGGGGTTCAGCAAAGTTGAAGTGATATGCGATGTTGTAAAATCTACAGATAAACTTTATCAGTACTACATGGACTACACTGTTATTTGGGAGTAATTTTCCTCATTAAAGAAGAGCCTATATGGGTTAAAATAACAAATAAAATTGGAAGGTAGGTTAGTATCATAATCTTAAACCTAACAATAACCTTACAAGGCTTTATTTTAAGGGTGGTAACAGATAAAGAGATATCTTCCGTCTTTGAGGGGCTGACCCCTCCTCCAAACCCTGCGGTATTTTTGTCTATGGTCACATGAAACATGAACAGCTTAAACAATGGGATGAACTTTGACCTCTACAGACAGAAATATACAAAGATGATGGAGGATAAGAAAAAAATTTCATTTCGTTTGCTTGTTTTTCAGAAACCAATGCCCAAACAATATCACTACCATGCAGATACGTCCCCATCCGTCCATTTAGGCATTTTTCACTTTGTCAAAGTGGTTTCAAACTTTGCTGGGCGTAACTACTTTCTACAGTCATATTCACTGAATTAGAATATGAATTATGATGAAGTCTCTCGGAATAAAAGTATAAAATAAAAACCTTAAAGCAGGTATTAAACATACTTTTCATTAAACCCACATTTCTGTAATAGAAATGTTTATTTTATGAGTCTTTTGTACTATTATAAGTCTAAACATTATTTCATGTTATATAAGTGCAAAATCACCAGAATTCATCTGAATAACGTTCATCAATTATGTTTTATTAGTGATAAATTTCCTGAAATAAACAGACTTTTCAATAAAACATTTATAAATGTGATAACACAGATTACGATTGTGGTACCCCAAGGCTCCACCCTCGGATCACTGTTATTCGAAAGCTCCATTAGTTAGAGATTAGCTCTCAAATAGGGTTAATGAGGCTGAATAAGAGAAAAGAAATTGTAATATTTACATAATCTCCACTAAATTATTCAACCGCCATCATTGAAAAAGGGAATATAGAATTGCTTTGTTTTGTTTTTTTAATATATATTTTTTAGGTAGGTTAAATCATACTAATTCTTCAATAAACTGTGCTGCCCAACATTTTGTAAGAAAGGATCCACTTAAGGTTTTCTGGACTGTCAGGTATCAACTACATAGACACAAGTGGTCATGGATTATTGTTTTCTCAGCTCTGAAATAACATCCATGAAGACCTGAGACGGCAGAAACTCCCTGCTTCTTTAGGCGGGATCTGACAATATTGCTTAGCTGGTAACTTTCTTTTAAACGGTCAAACATGATTTGATTAGTAGATTTTTTTTACATATAAACCGGCTTATAAATGACACTTTACAAATAAACTCGCTTTCAGAAATATGTTATTTTGAGGCTTGGAGGTTTTGGGATATGGAGTACTACAGTGTGAATTACTGAGCCGTGTAGCATTCTCAGTCTGCTCTGAGTTATTTATAGTGGAGTAGGAGTCATCCCAGAGTTCCTGGCAAGATGGGCTCCTCTCACCCACAAGATGCTGCCGCGACGTCCATCAAAAGCTGACTGCAACTAGCGTACACTGCTGTTAAAGCCCATATTGCAGCACGTCTAAACATGGTGGCCGGTCAAGCTGGTCAACCTGCAACCTTAAGCCTGACCTGCTCTTCACGTTGCAGAAGTACCCGGTCCTGTTCTTATCGCCCTGAGGTTTGAGGTTCACGGCCCCTAATGTCTCCGGCCTCCTCACTGATTGAGCCATTTTTGTTTTCCTGGTTTGACGCAGGCAGCAGGCTGTAGATGTAGAGCTGTTCGCGGCTCAGCTGCCGTGCTTCTTTCTTCCGTTCCCCATGCCAGTCATTTACCCCTTCCCGTCACTCCACCTGTGGAAGACGAGAAAGTCTTAAAACGGGAGCTGATTTTACATGCATTCACGCGGGAGGAGGGAGACAGCCGAATGTACCAGACTCAGGGAGTGAGCCAGACGCTTATCAGAATAATGGAGCCACCCGGTAAATTCAGCAAAACTGACCCATTTGCTTTTTAGTCAATATGGGTGTGCAGCTCAAAGCTGAGTAGCACACGGCTGTGAAAAACAAACCTAACTCTCTGAAACCATCCTCTTTAAACCATGAATCAATAGTGATAATCCATTAATGTTCAGAATCCTGGGATCGGACTGGACAAGACACAACCAGGGCCGATAGCTGACGAAGAGTGATGCCAAGAAAAGTTAATGAAATAAATAAAAATGAAGGTTTTGTATTAACAGATGTGCATGTTTTTAAAGTTTTGTTATTTTCATTTGTATGGCTATGTGATGTACTTATTTGTTTTGCCTAGTCTAAACAGACCACAGAGCCATTTGTTTTTTTTTGACACTCTACAGTATTGGTTGACAAACCAAATCTACTCCCTATATCAAAAAATGTGGAAACAGAGTTTCTGCCCTGCCATTGCGTTAAGCTCACCTCATTTTTGCAGCAGGGCAATGATCCAAGGCACACCAGCAACAGCAAACCCACCTCAGAATGGCCTAAAAAGTCAAATGAAGGCTTTGCAGGCTTGAGATGGATCTAGATAGGATGTGTCATGACTGCCAATGCTACAAATGTGGCTGATTTACATATCTTCACATTGTCTACCTGAATTTTTTTCTCGTGTTTGCAATACTGGACCTGGTGTTAAACATGCACCAATCAGAGATAACCTTTAGATAACAGGGAGGGAAAGTAGAGGGAATAACGCTACTGGCCTCTTCATCTTGGTACGTAAATGTATTTATTTCATTTTTACTAACAAGTATAAGGATCTAATTTAGTCTCAGAAAGGCAATGTGATTTAGAAATCCCTTGTTGGTTGTTGTTCGTCTGCAAAGAAACAAAAATTAATTAATTCAAATTAAAAACACTTTATTTATATATTTATTTAGGGAAATTAAATGGTGTTGTAGTATCTCATTTAACTCTGCAGGTGTTGTAGATGATGGCTGTGGACAGGAAAGATGTTCTGTAGCGGTCTGTTTTGCAACTAAGCTGAAGAAGCCTCTGACTGAAGAGACTCTGTTTTCAGTAACAGTCTCATGGAGAGGATGTTCAGGGTTGTCTAGGATTTTCTTGATTTTATGTAAAATCCTTCGTTGCGTTCCAAATTTTTCCTCAGATCAGACCCAGCCTTCTTTATCAGGTTCTTGAGCCTTTTTAGGTCCCTTACTCTGACGCTGCTGCCCCATTAAATGATGGCAGAGGAGATGACACGCTCAACAACAGACTTATAGAAGATCTGCAACATCTTGCTGCAGACTTTAAAGGATTTTAGCTTCCTGATGAAGTAAAGTCGCCTCTATCCTTTCTTGTAGACGCTTCTCTGTTGTGTCTCCAGTCCAGTCTGTTGTCCAGATAAACACCGAAGTATTTGTACTCCTCAACCAACTCTACTTCTTCTCCAAAGCTGGAAATAGGGGTTGATCTGACCCTGATACTCCTGAAATCAACAATCATCTCTTTTGTTTTGTTCACATCCAAGATCAGATGAAAAAAATCAACCCAGCTGTACAGCATCCAAAACAACGCGCTGCCACCTTGAGCGCCGCAATATAATTAATGTAGGCCAATATTGATACCTGACATTAACATTGTCAGAATAATGATATACATATTTTTCTAACTCTAATAATACGGCGAAAAAACTAAAACACTTATAAATCCTGCGATGCGTCGCTACTACTGCCACAAAACCCCCCAAATATAACACAATTGTTTTACTTAGCTGACCGATACCGACGTGTCCAAAAGATGACAAATATTGTTGATGTTAATGCAGATGGATCGTGCATCAGTACATGAATGTGATTCCTGTAGAACCACAATATACAAAAGGAAGAAAATTCAACACACACAAAAAAAAGAAAAAAAAACATCCTATTGACTTGACCCTTAGATTTCCCAGATATCATTTCAGATGATAATCTGCAGGATCTGCTGCATAAACCAGTCTGGTGATTTGAGGCCCCACATCCCAGCTTACGGCACCGGTCAAGGGTCAAGTGGATGGGTCAGCAGGGAAGGGACCAACACATCTAAGCAGGAGGTCTTAATGTTATGCCTGATTACTGTGCATGTTGCAAAGAATATAACTCGGTCAGGTCAAAGGATCCAATGTTTGGATCTGATGATAACAATATAGTAACATTTGCTTACAGCCATCAAGAGGTATTCTGGGCACTCATCTCTTGCTTTTGTTGTTGTTGTTGTTGTTGTTGTTTTGCATCAGATCTAAAACAGAGCTTAACCACACCATGCTTAGTAATCCTCCACCCTTCACACAGCTAAGCTCATGCAGTGACTTGCTTCCTGTAAAAGCGGCTGTTAACGTGCTAGTTGTGGAGGAAGACGACATCTCACAGAAGGATCTGGAGAGCAGCAATGGCCGAGAAAGAACGACGTGCAGCGGCGGACGGAGACCAAAACGACACAGAGAGGATGCAGGCCGGACGAGACGCGTGCTCCTTACTGACCTGTCCAGCTGAGAGGCTGTCACGTGAGCTCGGCTTCACGTCCAGCCTGGAGACATCACTGCAGACACAGAAACAAGCTCATCACGGGAGCTCCGCCCCGCCAGGAGCTGCGTCCCAAACATGCATCAAGATAGTTCCCCCCCCCCAACCAGAGAGACGAAGTCAGTCGAGAGGAAGTCAGTGGGAGGGGTTCATCTTGTCACTCCAAACATATTTGAACAGGTCTTCTCTTTGCAGGGTCGTGTTGATTTCTGTGGGTGAGATAAAGAAAAAAGAATTAAAAAAGTCTACCTTTAATTTAAAATAAATGAGTAAATAAATAAATAAATAGATAGATAAATAAATAAATAAATAAATAAATAAATAAATAAATAA
>JAVLVB010000569.1:2369828-2416476 GCA_032876305.1 Orestias chungarensis | reverse complement strand
AATAAATAAGTAAATAAATAAATAAATAGATAAATAAATAAGTAAATAAATAAATAAGTAAGTAAATAAATAAATAAATAAATAAGTAAATAAATAAATAGATAAATAAATAAGTAAATAAATAAATAGATAAATAGATAAATAAATAGATAAATAAGTAAATAAATAAATAAATAAATAAATAAATAGATAAATAAATAAGTAAATAAATAAATAGATAAATAAATAAATATTATAGTTTTTTTTCAACGCCATTTCTAACCAGGTGGAATCTTCTATACCTGAAATCCAAATAAATCAATATTTCACCACGACTGAGACCATCTCATTTGTGTTCATGTTGCCAGCAGTGTTACAGTCCTCTGGCCGATCCCAGCAACCGATCTTTGAGGAGCCTGACCTGGTCCATATCGATTTTTTGAATAAGTCAGTCAGACCTCTACAACCACAAAGCTAAGATGTACAGTGGCAGGATATTATAGATTTGTATCTTTAATTAAAGATGTCAATATAAATGATAGCAGTCAGTTATGCATTGGTGATAATCGGCTTCTGACTGAAGACACTGTTGACAATAATTTTATTAAATTTTAACAGCTCAATACCTGAGCACCAAAATATATTTCACCATATATTCTGAATGACACGATCAGTTTTTAAGAAGGTTTGATAATCCACCTTATTTGTTTCTGCCACTCTTCTATAAATACTGCAGGTTTGAGCAGCTCTCTTGTCTTTATAAAGCATTTTTTTTTCTTTTTCAAAACTTTGATTCCTCCATTTATGTCAGAAATGTTTTTATTTTGGACCAATATTCTCTCCAGTTTTATTTTCCTACTTTTGGACATTTGTTATGATGCATAACCATGGCAATAAGTAACTTTACAGGTAGAGTCATCACAAAAACTCAATATTACCTCAGCTGTGACCACAGTCCCCAAAAGATTGAATCCAGAGCAGAAACGAAGAGGACGGAGAGATACAGAGGAAACAAATCCATCTCTTCCATAGATCATCATGTGAGATCACTAGCTAACTGGCTGAATGATTACTTGACTTTAGAGGTAAATCTATATATATATATATATATATATGTATATGTGTGTGTGCAGTAACACAGACTGCTACAGGAGATAATTCGTGCCCATCACCACCAGCATCTACAACAAATCTTTGAAGAAACGTTGACAATATGAGCTACGAAACATTTAACATTTACCTTCAGGAAGTAAAACGTATTTTTAAAATAGAATTAAAAAAACAACAACACATTGTTGCCATGGTTACAGATCATAACAAATTTGCAAACGTGAACAAAAAAAAACCCGTCAACATCCTGCACAAAGATCTGATCACGTATCATAACAAATGTCCAACAGTAGGAAACATAACAATGCGATATTTGAGGTTACGATAAAAACCCAGAACATGGCTCCCATTGCAGTTCCCACATCTTCCTGAAGATGGCGCTCCTGTTTTTCCCAAACTCCAGTTACTCCGTGACGGAAGCTGGTGACGCTGCAGCCAATCAGATTACAGGACGAGGAGGCGCAGTTTCCGGTCTAACGAAGGCCGCCTACACTGGGGAGCAGCGGTGACTCTCAGCGGCGGTTATGGTTCAGCTTTCGACGGTTCTTCTATAACCCGTAAGACGCGTTTTACCGTAACTCTTTCTCTTTTCTAATAAACACTTTGAGTGAACCGTGTTGCTATGCGGCTAAAGTTAACCGTTTGTTCCCGGAGCTAGCTTAGCAAGCTAGCTTAGCAATCCCCGGTTGTCAGGGAAACTACCAGCAGCGGTTCAAACCTTTTTCACAGGCGAGACTTTTCTTTCTTAAACATCTTTTTCTGACTCCACCGAAAGCTATTCACTAACTTGTTTTAAATACATTATTGTTAAAGTTTTTTTTTGACACGATCCAGGTTTCTTCAGAGATTTGTTGTGGATGCTAACAGTCATGAGCAGGGATGACCTCCTGTAGCGGTCTGTATTACTGCAGATCTGCAAATGCTGCTGATTAAAGACAGTGTTATCAAAAGGTGTAATGTAGACCTTAAACTGCATCCATCCTTGTTAGCTCAGAAAAAAAATGTATTGTCAAATACGTTTTTGGACATACAAGAAATTTGTTTTGGTGCCTAACAAATATTTAAAATATGGATATGATAAAAATATGAGGACCAAGTATAAATTTAACAAGGTATAACTATTTATACATAAACATAAGTGTTGGAGTAAATAAGATAAAATGTGCAAATTGTTTTCAACATTTGTGATGTAAAATCAGCTAAAACTAATTGTAAACTGCCTTGTTGCCATGGTTATGCATCACAACAAATGTTCAAATGTAAACAAAAGACATTTATTTTTTTTGTACCTCTATACACTCGTCAAAATCCTTTGTCTTCCCTTAAATATTCCATTTGTTACAAAGAATGTAAAAGTTGATATGCATTATTTCTGTTTATTATTAATTTGAAGGGATGATTCATTTACTTTTATCTTTCCTACAGGTTTATCCATGCTTTCTTCTTTGGTAACATCCAGTAAAAGTTAGACTTTTTAAGATTGTAACTTTAAGATAAAGAGTACCAAGAGTCTCCTGCAGGTCAACAATCATATTATTTCTTTATTTTAGGAATGGATTAATGAATTGTAATGTAGGAATTTACTGCAAGGATTGTTAGGAATAAAAGGTTCTATTCACATATCTTTAAATATCTGTTAAATATCAGACCACCATCAACAGTCCTAATACGTTTAGTTTTAAAAATAATCCATCAAAACAAAAAAGCGTGAAGTCACCTTGTGTCTGTGAGCCAAAAGGCTGCATCACTTCCTCGGATTCTCCACGGTCTGACCGATGACCAAATTATTGTTCGAAAGTTTGCAGGACTACCGATCTGCTTGTTTTGTGTATTTTATGAGATTCAAATTAAACACAATGAGGATTAACGTGATAAAAATAGTTTTACGAAACTCTGCGTCGGTATGAGCTTTGGATTTTCCCTGGATTCTCTCCAGGTTTCCAGATAAACATGTAAAGACAGCTGCTGCCAGATCAGGTGCAGAACGTTCCTGACTGGTGCCTTGAAGGAATGATCAGCACTGGAGGGGGTTTATTGTGGGCCGTGTTGTTGAATTGTGCTGACGGCTGGCATTGGAGAGATCATTTTACATCCAATGTTTTCGCCATTGTCGCGTTTTTATCGCCACCTCCCAGTCCGTTGGATACTTGAGTCGTCCGACCGCGTTAGCTGATGCCACCCAACGCACCCTTTTTGATCTCTTGTTGTTGTTTATTTACGTTTGTTTTATTTGGTAAACGATGCATTGACCTGTCTAAGCGTCTGACCTCTCAGTTTTGCTTTTAATCCCAGTAATTGGCGCAGAGACTGCCATGACATCTGTTTACTGAGCTGCTGCATCTTCAGACACTACTTGCGGCAAACGTTGGTGAACAGTGAATGAGGCTGACCCCCTGTCGTCATGGAGACAGAAACGGTCAGCTTCTGTTGTGGATTAATCCTTGTCGTTTTTAACTTCACTCACGTCTGTGGAAGATGAGAGTCTAAGAGGGGTTTTGTGTCTTCTGCAGGAAATGATACCCATCTGGCAGAACAAGCCTCACGGAGCCGCACGTAGTGTTGTAAGGCGGATAGGTTCAACTCTCCCACTCAAGCCTCCGCAGAGGGCTTGTTTTCAGGTACATTTATCATCCTCTCTCTTACTCTTACTGTTTTAACCAATAAATCTGCATCTGCATGAATCCTAATGACACATCTGGCTACACCAGGAGCTCCCAGGTCTGCCCTCTCTTCGTCCTTTCGACGGCCCTTCAGTCCCGACCCTGGCAGACATAGCCTGGATTGTTGCAGATGAGGAGGAGACGTATGCCAGAGTCAGGTTTGTCTGAATTCAGACTCTTAGAAACGAGCACAAAAGCTGCAAGAGTTAAAATGAGGTTGGCCTCTAAAAACCCATTCTTGGCTTCGGTTATTTAAAAAAAAAACTCAGCTTTTTGTCTGCATAAAGGGATTTTTGTCCTGAGAGATTCTCATCGTTCACTTTGAGCTGTAAAAACCAGGGATATCATGATGAACTTGATGTGAGCTCAGATCATGTTCCCCAGTAAAAAACAGGATTAGATTCTAGGCTTTTTGGATCTAAGCGCCCCTTTTATTCTATTTTCACCGCTATGGTGAACATATAACACGCACCTCAAACGAAAGCAGTTACTCCCCATAGAGAATAACAGTAAAAGAAAGAGGATGTTTTTTAAGTCAGATGGGTTTTCTAACACAAAGCTAAAAATAGGCTTGGTGAGAAAGAGTGAATATTTAAAACTCAAACAAGGCACTGTTTGTATCAGTGATCTCATATTTGATTAGTTTCTAAAGCTCAGTCATTTTTGTTACCATATTAAATTTTTTTGGAAGAAGCCAGGAGTTGAACTAAGATGTCTTGAATTGGACTGTTTACGTGTTAAACTGGCTTAATTTTGTTTCGGTTGCTGCTAATCAACACTCACTTTGCAGGAGTGACTCTCGTCCCCTGAAACACGAATGGCGGCCCACACCCCTGCTAGTCCTCCACAGGAACTCATCCGTGCCAAACTTCCGTCGCGAGGGCAAGAGGATGGAGGGTCTGAGGAAGCCCGGGGTGACGGCGCTGAACCGGACCACGGCCCTACAGGACGAGCTCAGCCGACTGAGATCTCAGATCGCAAAGATCGTTTCCAATGACTCGGGTCAGTAACTCGAGACACAAAGCACTTTCACGTCCCTTTATTCCACCGTCTGAGCCGAGCCAGAGTCTTCATGGGATTCATTGTCCTGCTGCCAAGTCAGCCGCCCTGATTCCCTGTAAGCCCTTATGTGGTGATGTGACTGAGCTCCGGCTGGTTGGCCAGCGAAGGAAGATTATCCCTGCTGGTCTGTGGCAGCCGCTCGTCTCTCATGATGGACGGTTTTAAAGAGACAAGCTGAGCGCATCAGGGTTTCTGTTGAATTTGTGCTTTGAAGGTTTTCTGATAAATTTGCAAACTTAAAGGTCTGAACGTTTTGTTTTATGGTCTGGAAATGAAACAGATTGTTAAAAATTCCTGATATTTCCACCTATCAGCGGTGTTAAATTTTACCCTCCTGGTTTTTCAGAATGTGGGGCGTCCCGGTTTTGAGCGGTTTGTTTCTCCTCTGTTTACGACTTTAGGACGTGTTAGCAGGTAACGCTTCCACGGGACGGATGTTTCAGTGGCTGAGATACCGATTTTATTATTATTATTATTGTCCCTAGTTTCTTACACCAGTGTTGATGTGATATGATATTGCCATGAATCATACAGAGTTGTTTTACTCTTTTGGGGTGGAATGGTAGAAAAAGCTGGATTAAGTGGTGTGACTTGGAGATAATCAGTTAACAATAATAGGTAGAACCTTGATTTGTTTATATTTTCTGATAAATTATTGAACTCATTGTAGTTTTATGGATGTCCCTTTAATGCACCACATGTGTGCAGCAGTACAGGTTTATTTTTTGTGAGCGGTGCAGAAGTTAAGAGCTGATGTTTACTTGTTTTTTTTGTTTATATACAGTTTTTAGAAGGCGAGTTTATGTATTAACTTCCACCGAGTGGATATATTTGTGTATTGCATGAAGCTTTCTCTCCTAATTAGAACTTTGATTACTTTCACACCTTCTATGTTAATTATGATCCTTATGTACAGGAATCATTGGATTTATTGGGATATTTGGACAACTTATAGTTTCTGTAGGACTACAGGAAACTACAGGACGAGTTTTTTACTCGGCTTTATCAGACTTTAACCAAAAATACGGCCGCACTGCAGAGGTCATACCACACGGACTACTTGTGTCAGAGATTTTAAATGCAGGTCGACATACGGTACTCGTCGTTTGAAAAATTAATCAAAGCACTCGTAAAATTGTATTTATTGCAACTACATATGTTCCTGAAATCAGAAGTGACTGCAGCCCTAGTTGTAAAGTTTTATTTTTTTATCTGAATTTGATGAAAAACATTTGGAAATTTTCAGCCAATTTAGCATTTCTGCTTTAAGAACTGGGATTTCTAATCTCCAGCATAAATCCGTCTGCATGTCCCCATAAGACGGACGGTTTTAAATCTCGTGTCTGCGGTGAAGAAACTGATTGACGTTATCGTTTCTCTTCAGACTCCAACCCGCTGACCCCCGAACTGCTCTCCCCCGACGACACCAGCATGGCGTTCTCCATGGCGCCGTTCGAGACGGCGTCCTTTCAGCCGGCGACCCCGGCTCCCGCTTCCTTCGTCATCAGTGACGTCACCGAGGAGGAGGAGGAAGACGAAGACGAGGACCTTGTGGAGGATGATGAGAAGGATGTCGTCTCCGTTGTGTCTGAGCTCGTCCCCGACCCGCTGCCTCCGTGCTCCATGACGGCGTCGGCCACCTTCGACCTGGACCGGCCCAGCATGGATTTCCGAGAGGCGGAGGAAGACACGGTGTCGCTGTCCAAGTCCACCAGCTTCGCCGACGTCATGGACATCCTGAAGGACATGAACAAGATGAAGATGAGTAAGGACAGGTGAGGGGACGCCGGTGCGGTGGTAAGCTCACACTTGGTGTGTTGTTTGCGCTGACAGGTGACATGTTGCGTTGTTTAGGTACAACAGAGGCTGCACTTCGCTCAGAGAGGAAGACTCGGCCATGCTGATCTCAGAAGCTCTGAGGAAAAAGTTTGTCCTGAAGGAGGAAGATTCCACTGTTGTGAAGAGGAAGTAGTCAGTTTCAGGGGAACCAGATCCTGCTGCTCCATGTAAGTCTGGAGAAAGACGTGACGATAAATATTTAATATCATTTTTAAGATTTTATTTTAGTCTTTTCAAACTTTATTTTCAACTTTAGGCCTTTGCCCGTATAGTTTATGCCCACGGATCAACAATCGCTCTCCTGGATCTCTCCTGACGCCAGAAAAAAAAAGACTCTGTCTCAGATATCGGACAGCCGTGAAGCTTCTGAGGGCGTCATGTTGCTTTTTGATAACTTTTCGTTACATTACACAGTAAACATGTTACCAGCCTCAAAAACAACTCAACAAATTCATGATTTATTTTTTTAAGAATAATCCAAAACTGGGTTATTCTCTTAAGGGAGCTCGGCGGAGGCTTCCAAACCATTATCATTTAAACGAAGCAACTTTGCTGTCAATTTTCTCCAGGAAAGATTCTTCCTTTTGTTAGTGGCTTAGTTAGTGACTTTAAGTATACAAGTGTAAAGTAATTATCACACATTATGTACCTTTTTAGTGATTCAACATAGTTGGAATCACTAAAAAAAATCTTACTGGGTAAAAAACAAATCTGACTAAAAAGTTTTTTTTTTTTCCTCTTTAGGTGATTGTTTGGTGTCCAAAGCTACCAAATAAAAGCCTAAAGTAAATAACTTTGTGTGTGAGGACTTTATGCAATAGGAGTTTTACGTTATAAAACTGATCTCCTTGGATAAATTTGTGATCATATTCAGATTTCTCCAGTTTCTGAGTGATAATTAGTGAAAAAGTAAAATTAGAGGTGAACTCCTGTCACATGTGATCTGTGCAATTATGCAACGGTTAGCAAGCAACTCTACCTGTGTGTGTTTACGTCATTACGGGCGCTGTTTAAACAAAAACGTTGTTTTTTTAAATAAGTAAACTGGGATAGATCGATGAATAAAAAGAAGCCTTATCCCAGATCCATAGCTGAGGTTTCGTCAGCTTCTCCTGAAACATCTCTAACTTTATCAGGAGTCTCTATCTTTATCTGTAATTTGCGCCGTGTGTTTGGATGTTTTCCGGAACAGCCTTTGTTTTCTAGAGATTTTTATGCCCGTATATCATTGAACTGACGAAGCACTAAACAGCGAACAGTGGAAAGCATACAGAAATGTTTCGTCTCATCAAAAACCTCACATCTGATCCTCCATCATCCCCTCCGATTAAAGGGAGTATCCCGTTTTCATTTGGAGTTTCTGCTGTAGTTTGAGTGTGTGACTATTGTACCTCGCGGCCCATCGAGCCCAGAATGAACACCGTATGTTTATCTGCTTTTTTATTTTATTTTATTGTTTTTGAGGTTTTTTTTATGCAAGTAACTGTAAATAAAAGGTTGTGCGACTGTTTTCAAAATGAGTGCTTTTGTGACTGAATGTACTGACACAATCTAACCACGTGGGGGCAGTGAAAGCCAAACGATTTTTACATTTGAAATAATCTAAAGTTTTTTAGTCTACTCTGATTTTTTTTAGACGCATCACCTTCAAAAGATGGGAACGAAAAACACATGGGCTATGATGCAAAGACAGACAAAACCAAAGAACAAGGTTTCAATTAGAGCATTACACAAAAAAGCAATCAAGATGATAGAAAATATACAAAAAACTCTTACTTAAAATGGAAAAATGGAAAAAAATGAAATCGATGCAAATCAAAGTCAAACAACAAAGAGCATAACTGCTTTATTAAAGTAATCCAAGTAGAGAAACCTGCTGAGTTAATGTTTCTATATAAAAAAGCGTGGAGTAATGGGATTTTAGAGGCTGATGCTGAATAGCTTGCTTTTCACAAACTGGGATAGATCGATGTGTCCAGAAACCGCAGCGTGGCGCCGACTGCATGTTTATCACTGCTTTATATGGAAAGCAGTTGAGTGCCATATCTCCTAATTTCAGGTTTTTCCGAAGATCGATCATTTTCTCTTCAGTCCTGTCTAAAAATCCCAATCAGAGCTCCGGAGCCTGGCTGGCTTCTGGTGCAACGATGCTCCTTTCACTGTCAGAGTTTGGCCCCTAACAGAGTTTTTGCTCTACAACCGATGCCATCAGCATGTTTTGCAACAATGAAGTTGTGAGGTTCTTGAGGGAGCTCATTAGTCCACCCCAATCATGAGACGTTTCCTAATTGACACCTTAGTAAAGGAAATCCGTTAAACCAGCTAACACACATTTTGGCACAGTTGCAGCTTTTACTTCTAACTACAGAAAGATTTTAAGCCGTTGTCGTGACTTGACGATCCTTTTGCATCTTCATTTGTTCATGTGTTCATGCCTTTTTTTCCCTGTGTCATTCAAACTTCTCAACTTTGAGTTCTTGTTATATTTGGGGAAAAACAACCCTGATTGTTTCAAGTCCTATACTTTCAGCTGGCTTTACTGCACACATTCCTATTTGTTGTTTATCAATAAAGTTGTGATTTATACACTAGCAAAGCTCTCTGTCGAATATTTGCATTCACATCCTCGGGTGCAGAAAATGGAAATCTCTTAAATTGGTACAAGTAGGCACCATATAATGTGTCACATTGTGAATAATAAGCAACACAACTTTCACTGTAACAAGATTAAATTAGGTTTGTTTGCTGTGTCTGTCGAGTTTAGTTGCAGATTATACAAACTGACCTAAGCTGAATTGAATTAACAGTAAATGAAAGAAAATTCACTTTAGGATCCTCAGATTCTGCTTTTCTTGTCTGATACAACATGCTCTGGCTCTCTACTCCATTTCTGTTCTGTGTGTTGTTTCGATATTTCCAGGATCACCGTTAACCCACATTCTTTCCCATTTCCTGTTCCTTCCCAGGATGATCCAGCTCCTCTGTGATTCACAGCCTACTTTCACTCAGAGTCCTTGGCCTACTTTGTCCTCCTCACCTCCACCATAGGGGTGAGGAGGAACAGATCCATCTACCAATTTTAGATGTGGGGAGATATCTTTGGAGGCCTCGTTTAGTGGGACTTGGTGTCAAAATGAGGCTCTGTTGAACTGATAAGTGCAGGCTTGCAGTTCAAAGTGACATTGACACATTTTCATTACAGCGTTTTGGAGATTTAAATAAGACAGGTTAAGCCATTGTTATGCAGCAACCAAATCTGTTGATTTTGCTTACAGGAAACCTGGCAACACCTGATTAGTTTCTTTTTTTTTTTTTTTAAACAACCAAAAATAAGTTTTGCTTGACTGATTAAAAGTGGAAATACCAGCGGTAGCGTAATGATTATACCAGCTTTCTAACTTGATCCGCAGTCACACAGAATGACCTGGACCACCTAGAAAATAAGTCTCAAAGATCCATTACTCTACCGACAGTACCCGGGGTTACATCAGTGTGTTTTTGGTCAACACTGGCAGCTAACAGCGAACCGTGGGTAAAGGGCCTCTGCGTGTGTCTGCATATTCAGTCTGAGCGCCGTCTTCCTCGGCGTATCGTAGCAACAACAAGTTGAATACACTTCTCTGAGTGTTAACCCACGCGTCCCCCGTCCCACCCCCACGTCATCCAGGCTCAAATCCCGCGCTCACGACTCACAATGGTGACAGCTCCACAAGGGCTTCCTCAGATCAATAGAAATCACTCTGAAGCGTATATTTTTGGCAACCTGTGGAGCCCCAGTCTCATTAAGTGGGGCTGCCATTTAAAGGCGAGGGCTTGTGATTGCTGAGTATAATCGTGTCCACGAGCGGAACCGTACACGCTCCCCACTTAGAAGCTGACAAACCTGCTGATATGTTGTGTTGAATCTTGCTGGAAAGATTTGCTAATGTGAATTAGCCCCACTAATTGGAATGAGCCTGCTGGCTTTCAATGGATAACTCGTATTTGGAGCTGATTATGGAATTCAAAAGAAGCGTGTTGATAAATCCATTTTTCATTTGCTACAGATCTCTCAGTCATGGCTTAATTGAAGCTGGTACATTTCTACATTTTGTTTACGGTGCCTCCAGAATCTAGGTGGTGGATATTTCCGGAGTGACCTGCCTCTCGTCGGCCTCTGGGTCTCCTTCCTCGCCTCTCCAGTGAGTTTAGGAAGGAGTTTTTGGGTTTATTCCAGGTTTGTTACCTGTGTTCCCAACATGGCTTCTACCAAACAGGTAACAGAGTTGCTCATGG
Source organism: Orestias chungarensis (assembly GCA_032876305.1). Classification (NCBI taxonomy): domain Eukaryota; kingdom Metazoa; phylum Chordata; class Actinopteri; order Cyprinodontiformes; family Cyprinodontidae; genus Orestias; species Orestias chungarensis. Next base: position 2,405,551 of record JAVLVB010000569.1, on the reverse strand, counting down.
GTTTGCTTCAACGGTAGGTTTCATCTGTCAGCCACCCTCTCCATGTTCAGATGATGGATTGAAGCTTGTCGAGATGTTCAAACCTTAGGATATTGTTATAAAGCCCCATCGTAAATTGTCTTCCATAAGGATTCAGATAAAACCTTCACTCTGTTCACTTGTTGAATGACATCAGAAAATAAACGGTTGCTGTAGATCTTTTGTTGGGTTGTTAAGAATTGAGGGGTCTTAACACAAATCCAGGTTTTTATAAATATATATTATAGAAATACAAAAAAGGTGCATCACTTTAATTCGACTTCTTGTTGGTTTACATCTATAATGTATGGCTGTAATCTAACATAAAGTCACAAACTTAAAGGGGTGTGAATACTCTTGCTATCTCATATTGTCTAAATGTTATTCCTTTTATTGCTCCTAATGGAAACAGCTTATGTTTGATGACGTCTGTTATTTTAAAACCTACTTTAAAGCAAAGAAAACTGACCTGGTGAGGGGATTGTATGTATTTAAATTATATTTTTAATAAGATTCAATGAAAAATATGTTGGAGTACATAATTACCGTCATTTGGGCTGAAGATACCATGTGATCAGGATATCTAATAAATCTAATAAAACCAATAAATTAGATTTTTGTCATTTTAGTTGAAACGGATAAACATGCATGTTCTTAAAAGATCACATTAACTGAATTTAATAAAAAGCTTTTCTATGGCAATCTTTGACCAGTTTAACCATCAGCCATCCATTATATTAATTTTGCTTATGCTTGCAGGATCCTGGTGCAAGGTTCCTATGTCTAGCATTCATGGGGCAAGAAGCGGGCTCTTGTTACACCAATTTACCCAATCATCATATCATATCATATTAAAACAAGCAGTGGCGCCATGCTAAATGTCTCTGGATAATTGACTTGTAGACTCTTGGCCAAATGTTTCGTTACACTGACTGTGTGGCTTTATTTTTGTCGGGGGACTGGTATCCATCTCCAGAAGTCACTGGGTGAAAAATGCAGGACACACAACGATGCACACACACGCTTAGACTTAAAGGGAATTCAGAGAAACGATCTATCGTCATTTAAAGTTGTGTGGAAGAAAATTGTAGTACCAACAACGGCACAACTGGAGCTAAGCTAATATCTAAATATATCAGTGTGTGTGTGAACATGTATGAATCAAAGACAGATTCATACATGTCTCTTAGGAAAACAGACAGTAGCCAATAAACCCTGGAAGACTGTAATTTCACTGGACCATCAGGGCAGTAGGAATCCATTTATAATGAATCAGATTGCTTGGGAAGTGTGTTCCAGAAAACATTAATAAAATATTTCACTCTAGGCCAGTTCCGTGACTGAAGGCATGGTGGGTGTACATGGTTAGCATGCTTTATAAGGGATCCATATATTTTGACCGAACTCAAACACATACATATAGAACACAAAGATTGAACAAATAAGGGTCTAAAACTCAGTATTTAAGTCTTCCCACTGGTCTTTTTTTGGGTTCAGGTCAGGACTTTGACTGGGCCATTCTAACACATGAATGTTCTTTAATCTAAACTATCCCTTTGTGTCTCTAGGTGTAGTTTAGGGTGTTGGAAAGAAAGTCTCAGCCCTACTGCATCCTGTTATAGGTTCTGGTTTCCATCTCCATGCTGAAGAAACGACCAACCAGGATCTGTCACTGTGAAGAGGGTTTGTTTTGAATGTTGCTCAGTGTTAAATTTCAACTAAATATGTGGGACAAAAGTTTGCAGTATATGCAAAATAAATAACACTCCAATCAAGTTTGGTTACTAATTAGGCAACTTCTTGAGGCGTCACGTTTTACTGCATTTTATTAAAGTTTATTAAAGACATAGTAAGGGGGCTGCCACATCTTTTTGGATTTAAATTTAAATACAAACCCTTTATTCCCATAAAAACTCCCAAAAATACATTAAAGTGGAGCTTTAGTTCATCTTTTCAAACTAAAGCAACATTTAGATCTTTCTGAAATACATTTTATTACTAACATTATTACTAAACGTGATAGTATGCTCTTCTTTGGGCTTTTAACAGTTTTTGTTTTGGAATATAATTTTTATTGTTTTATTATTTTAAGCAACACTAAGTTACTTTTTAAACTTCATAAAATATTTTCATAGCTTTTGTGATTATATGTCAACTTGCAGCTCGTTGAATGACACTTCAGTCATGACTCGAATGGGTCCGTATCACTTTACCAGCACTAAGCAACTTTGAGGAGGGTGGCAGGAACCCTGCCTGCCACACAAAACAACTACAAATGTTCTGACTGCTTTACTGCATACGTCACTTCCCCCGTTTCTTATCTCAAACATCATCATCTGACATTGTTTCACCACAATTAGATTCATCACCACATCACTATTCATCCTTCACACAGACACTGGAAACAGAAATGTACTTCAATCCAACTAATCAGGATTTTACCACGCTATGCGCTGGTGCTCATGGGAAATGCAGTCTTCCTTCAGGCAAAACAACTACCCCATTTGGTCCACAGTGGCCGCCAACATTGACCGAAACTGAAACGTCTTTAACGTTGCTTTAATGAATTGATTAATATGCTTTGAGAGAGCAAATGGGCTTTGGTGGACTTGGTTTCTTGCTCAACTTACAGGTTTTACTTTTACTTTCATTCAGGCTCATTATTCACAAAATTTGACACAAAAGATAAGTTTTATTGTTGGAGCAGTAAAAGAAGATCCTATCTTCCTAATTTTTACTCACTGAGAGTTACTCTAAGCTTCTGTTGTCCGTTAACACTGACTGGAACACCGTTAATCTTAAAAATGACCATATGGACACCAGCAAACTGCTAACAAATGACAGGCTGCACCAAACAGCAGACATAAAAAATGAGCAGCAGCAACCGGTTCCTACTGAGGGAAGCTGACAGAATGTTCAATATCCCAGTTGGCTGAATTTAACACCTCTGAGCTGTGAGAGCCCAGGAGGTGCAGAGGATTCATGAATCAGCACAAACACGCGAGGCGGAGTCCAATAACCTGTCGCTGATATTGAAAAACAGAACAAGAAGGAAAAGGTGTTTCTGATCACATTCTTACACTGCGCAGAAACGTTTCCTCTCAGTTCCTCTTGAAGTGTTTAGTTTGGTGAACGGCTGAGTTACTTGAGTCCTTTGAGGAACTGCAGCACTCTGAGGTGGAAGGTAAAATAGTACATGGTTATTGAAAGTTGAAAACACAAGTTCTTCAGTTCCTCTTTATTTTTGATGGTTCTCCACACATTTCAGTACCAACAATAATCACTTATCTCTCCTGAAATCAAGGCCCAGAAGCAGGTTTTTCTCAGGGATTTTTCCTAACAGGTTTTCACGTTTGAAGGAAACATGAGGAGTGCGGAAATAAAAACCTGTGAGAGCCTGCAGAGGTTTGGTTTCCAGCAGGACAACCGCCCATTTATACAGACAGAGATACAACAGATGGTTCAGACCATAAAATATTCATCAAAGTCCAGACCTGAATACAAATGGGAATTTCTGACAAGGTTCGTGATTTTCACGGCGGCTATTCATCCAATCTGACTGAGTTTATGCTCTTTTGCAAAGAATAAAGTAAATTTTAGTGAAACATTTAAAGCTCACACAGATGTACCATAAAACGTTCTTTTTTTTAAAGGTAATCAAATGTGTCTTACTTTTCAATCGCAGTATTTTATTGTTGATCACTCAAAACAACCTTTTTTTACATCAACTTCATATTTTCATTACTTCACAGAACAGTTTTGAGACTGCTTTGCCCTCTTCCTAGGCTCCCATGTGGGTTACAATGGCTCAGACGGCACAGTAAAGAGTCTCATTTGTTCTTCTACCATGAATCCCTCCACTTCAAAAAATCCTGTGCGATCACCGAATCTCCGACGGACGCACTTAAATCCACAGAAAGCCAAAACCCACAACATCCAAAAGACGTACCACTCACGTTCCGGTGCCAGACCCCACAGGTTGACCGTCGGTTTATTTACAGTTGAACCCTGGCAGGCGGATCCTCTGGTTGTTGGTTGGAGTTCAAAAACATAATTTTTGTCTTCTTAAATCAAAATCAAAAATGCATAAAAGGACAAGGATCAGTTTAACCGTAAATTGTCGCATTGCGCATGTGTCAAGGCTGATTTCTCGACAGTGAAAGGTTTCTCTGACACACCAGTTCTGTTGTGGGTTGACACATATTTTATATTCCTGTCTTCCTCATTACTTAGTTGTATCCTGCAGAGACCATTCCAGGGGTGGCTTATAATAATTTGGCTAATTAGCCCTGGTTCTTGGGGGATCTATTTGCCCATTACTGTAAGACATACTGGGACAATTGCGCTCGTTCGTGCGTAGTTTAACTCTCCCAGCTTTCAGCTCCCGGAAGAAGAGATCCCACTGATGTTCACTTTTAGATATTAGGAATTAAAGGGACAACATAGTTCTGTTCATGACCTTCTACAAAAATGCTTCTGCTGCGTCATTGCTGAGGGATGTTTATTTTTATATAAGTAATAATAAAAAAAATCATTCTAACCAGGGAATGACTGAATGTTTTTGCAGGTGTAGCACCTTCACCAGGCGACAGATTAAACGTTGTTTCCTTGGGATGATTTATGACACAACTGTTCTTTCGTCTCTGCTCCGAGGCCTTGAACAGGACGCTGCTGATGACATAAAAGGTTTTCTTGGCACCTGAAACTGATGGAAACATGAGTCTGAGAAGCAATCCCAGAATAGCTTGGTGACATGTTCGGTTTCCCACAGGAGCCGATATCCCACCAGAAGCTTGCAGCATGTTAAGTTTGGCCATCACAAGAGTGAGAGAAGTCTTTAAATGCTTTCCTAAAAGGCGTGTAAATGGAAAATCCAAATAGAAATAACCTGTTTTTTTCTATTTTTATAAAAGTTAGAAGCTGTTTAACGTACCTTCACACACGGTGCTCTTTCTAGTCATGCAGTTAATAATAATAATAGTAATGTATACTTTATTGATCCCGTAGGAAATTGTTTGTTTTGGTGTAAACTACACCGGGGAAGCCATTTTTGCAGGCGCCAGGTAGGCAGTAGCGCAAAGGGTCTTGCCTAAGGACCCATACTGGATGCTGTGGTGTATTTTTGCCCTGGGGTGGATTTGAACCCATTAGCTTTGGATTGGAAGTCTGGTGACATTCCAATTCCAGTTCTATGTGAGAATAGACAGGTAAGCGTGACAAGGTGCAGAATTTATTGCCTTTCAAACGATCAGAAACATCCAAACAAATCAAATCAGAAATACTTTTCTTTGCTATCTTTGAAAAGGATGAAAATATACTTTATTGCCCTTTTGGGATACTTACTCCCAGCACAAACTGTTTATGTAAAGGCTGAAGTTAAAGATGTTCCACTGAAGATTTTAACTTTAGACAGTCTGACTGAATAAAAAGATAATTAATGCATTAAAGCCAATTTACCACATTTTCAGTTTAAGAAACACAATGAACTTTTCAAGGAAATATTTAGCCTATAGCCTTTAAATCTTGTTTGGTCTCAATATAGCACTCTCATTAATTTAATCTCAATACTTCTTTTGTTATTTCTTGTTAGATAAAGTGAAATAGAATAAATTTAAAGAAAATGTGTTGAGCTTTTAATGATAGATTTATGATTTTTCTTCTTTTCTCAATATAAAACCATAATGAGCTTCAATTATTATTGGATAAAATGGGTCAAAATTCCAGCAGATGGTTTTGGGAGGACAACGTTTGTCCAAATTCCCCTGCAGCATTGTTTTTTGACTTTTAGGTTTTTTTTTTTATTGCTTTCACCTTTCATGTTCAAAACTGATTACTGATATTGATCAGTTTCATGTACGTTCTTCACTCATGCACACCATTGATTTCTCTGACTTTAAAAGTTCATTTTGAAAATGATTTCTTTTGTTTTGTGTTTCGTAAATTCATATTTCAGACCTCTGATACCTCCGTCTTTTGTTGTGACACCAGAACAATTCGACCAAAAACAAACTAGACGTTCATGGAAAGCTTGGTTTATCTCAATGTTTTGATATTCAGGATATCTAAATATTTTTAGAAATTGTAACTGTGCTGAAACAGAAAACGTCAGGTCAGATTAAGTAAAGGACAGCAATAGAAAAAAGTTTTTTTGTCTTTTATAATGTCATTCGAAACGTCAAGTTTCGAATAACAAGTAACAAGAAAACTGGGAGCAAACACGATAAACAATGATAGACATATTTGCTTTGATGGATGTAAATTGTTTCTAGACAAAATGTTAGGCAGCCCTGATGAGTCCTAAACTCACCTGGCTCATCAAACCGCCTTAGTGACTCTTTTCATTTGTAGTGATTAACCCGCATCACTCCAGTCCTCCATCCTAGCAGCCCTCACCACTTCATCTTCACCCTGTTCTGCCCTTTTCCAGCAACTGAAGGAGGAAATTATTATGTGCTTTATATTCCTGGTCACACATGTTCCTCTCCTTGCTTAAACACAACACGTATGGACCTAAGTTCACACAGCCAGAGTTTATTTGCCTTTTCCTGTGGTGGGATGTTCTTTAAAGCTCGGTCTATCAATCTGGACACTGATGTGTAGAGAAATACAATCACAATCATGAAATTGAAGTGATAGGTGTCGACTGATGATCATTTAGAACGTTTGATGTCCATCTTCCTGAGAGAGAACTTTATAAAGACATTTTTCTTCCATCATGTGTGCAAGTCCTGTGTTGCAGGTTGTTGCCAATTTGGAGAGACTAAAACTTTTGCTAATTTCTCTTGAATGTTTGTTTTTGTTTGTCACCGGATTTAGGCGTGAGCTTTGACTTGACCACCAAGAGTCTAGGTAAACCACCGCACCAGTCTCAATTCTCTTGCAGCTTCAAACAGATTCCCTTCCTTTCTTTTGCTCCGTACATCATTCCATCAACTCTTTTCCTGTGAATAACGATGAAAGATCTCCATCATGCTTTTTTTGACTGCTAATGTTTAGAGACCGGAGTTTTTAACAGCACAGCATTCGGGGGACGGATTCCCCTACCATAGCTGTAGACTCCTGCAGCTCTTCCAGTTTTATTTTGAGACTCTTGGCTGCTTCCCTGGTTATTGCTCTCCTGACCCAGCTGCTCAGTTTCGATGGACTTCTAGGTCAGGTGGTCAATCTTCTCTTCATGATTACATTATAGATTGAACAGAGTTCTGAGCTATGGATCACTGGAGCGCCTCTAGAGTAACCATGTCTTTCTCGGCCCCTTTAGACGAGGCTTAAAACTTCTACAGTCTTTTCTTTTTCTCTGTATGTCTCCTTAAAAGCCTCACAGAACATCTGCACTTATGCTAAGGTTATTTATACTTAGTTCACACAATGACTGAGTTATTTACAAACTCATCACCTTATTAGTCTAACTTCGCACCCCTTCAGTAATAAACTACGGCATACATCACCTCTAAATTCAAGTTGCTGTTTGAGGAGTCTGTCACTGCATCAATGAAAACCTGTAGCCATCACTGAACATGTAAAATTATCCTGAATGTGCCCTTCCAAGTCAGTTTCACTTTCGTTTTACTCACCTATAAGAAAACACACCCACATCCTCCTATGGCTTCAAGTCATTAACTTTAATAGTTTCTCATCACAACCTGAACTGGGAAAAATATCCTAAACAGTAACAACGAACATGCTGGAGCTGCAAGAAGCGAGCAGTTGTAGCGTCCTTCCCTGTGGCTGCGTTGGTGTTTGCGGTCCTATCAGAGCGAGGAGGCTGAAGTCTGGCCAGAGAACTTCATCCCACCGGAAAACTCCATCACAAAGGAGCCCGGAGGGAAGCGGCGTGATACATCACTACGGGGACCATCACACCTATCCGCTCCTGGGTTTGTGAGATTCATGTTATTACTTCACTGGATGTGCTAATCAGCCAAAACAGTTTATGACCAACGCATTGTTTCTAAATCAGGCAAACACATACATTATGGTAACATGAGTAGATTTTAACAAAACTGTTGAACTCAACTTGTTTCTATAAACACCTCTGAACTCTAAAGTTGTGTTACATGGCTTCAGTGTTAAGGATGCAAAAATGTGTTTAAATTGGGCTCAATCTTGTACTATTATCTGGCTTGTATCAGATAAAATGGCCAGTGTTTTATTTCATTTAATCCCTACTATCTGTGTTCATCGTAGACACTCTGTTTACTGTTTACCCTCACTCTCAAAGCAGGTTCTGGTTTAAATCCCAATCTAGTGTCTTTCTTCATTGACGGTTTTTGTTCTCTTCATACAAGCATTAATTCTTCACGGGTACTCCAGCTTAGTAACCAAAAAACATGGGAGCCAGGCTAACTGGTTGCTCTACATTATCATTTGCTATGAGTTGCATGGTTTGTCCTGCGTGTCTCTTTAGTTGCTCTTTGATGGACTCACGACTTTTGCATGGTTTGCTTGGCTCCGTTTTAATTCCTAACCCATGGACAAGCAAGTATTGACAAGAGAAACGTCCGTGAGGAAGACACCCTGTCTAGTTTCAAATCTAGGCTTAAAACCTTCCTGTTAGATAAGGTTTATAGTTAGGAAGAGGTAGAGAAGACAGTCTAATCCGGTTGGGGAGGAACTCAGTCTTGACAGATGGTTCTCCTTTGCTCTACCTTCTTCCTGTCTCACTCTATAGGGTTAAGTTATTTAAGTTTTTCTATAGTTATGCTGCTATAGGCTTAGACTGCTGGAGGACAATCTGACCACTTCTCTCTCTGCTACTTTCTTCCTTTGTCCAATCTACTTAGTTACCGTTATTTCAACCTTGTTAACCTTTAGTTTTCTCTTAGTGTTCTTCTCTCCATAGTAGCCACACCTGGTCTGGTTCTGTTAGCTGAGACAGCTTCTTGGGGGAGAACATGGGCTGAGATGCTTCCAGTGACACTCTACAACTACTGCTATAAACTCTTTTTTTGTTTTGTTTTAGTAGTTTCCTCTGCCTCCTGTTGTGTGGCTTCTATCCCTTCAAACCGCCCAGTAGGTCGTGGCAGACGGCTGCTTGTACTGAGCCTGGTTCTGCTGGAGGTTTCTTCCTGTTAAAGGGGAGTTTTTCCTCTCCACTGTCGCTACATGCATGCTCAGTATGAGGGATTGCTGATTCTGAAGGAGTGAACGCTGCATATCAATGAAGCTATCTGCTGGGTTTCCTTAGACTGGACACTTTCTTTTATCTGATTTTTTTATGATGTATTTATGAGGTGAATTTGTTAAGTGCCTTGTGACGACATGTGTTGTAAATTAGCACTACATAAACTGATTCTTGTAAAGATAGACTTTGACAGATTGACAGAACAGGACATCGTCTGTCAGATATGACGTTTAATTGACAACATCATGAATGGTTAAAGGTGTGAATGCTGAATTTATTGCAATCATCTTACACTGGAAATGGGGCGTCGTCAAGGTTCTGTAAAGAAACATATCTGGTCTGTCAATCCCAGAGATTAACCTGCCTTGCATTCAGATTCTTAAAACTGTTTCGCTTCCTGCCTTTGAGAAAGGTTTGTCTTGAACCTGTTGTGCAAGGATAGTTCTCAAAACTTAAACGACAAAAAGAAAAGAAAAAACCTGAGTGGTTCCCACCTAACAGTCCTTGGTAAATCCATTTATTCCACATCTAAGGTGTTTTGAAGATCTCTCGAAAACGAATTAGGCAATCAATAATCCACAAAACATTTCCAAAGCAACACAGTTTGGTTTCTAATGAAGACATTTTGTTGTGTGTGTGTGTTGCAGCAAACTAGGAATCAGGTCTCCATCCCTGGCAGCTGCATCTCCTTGACTACGTTTGAAGTGAGGAGACACGCGTGGAGAGGACCGGCCAGGTTTCCCACTCCTCAGTCTTTCTGGACGTGTAAATCTCGACAACACGCGGTGACGACGTTGCGTTTCTCCTCCTTCTCCGTCGTGGCTCCCCTTAAAGCCGTGAGCTCCCAGGCGCAGAGCGCGCAGCGAGGCTTTGGAGACGTCTTGGAAGGATTACGCGCGACGCCCGCAGCTGGAGCCGAGCCAGGACGCGTTTTAGTCCTGCTTGAGATCGAGAAACGAGCCTCTGTCGGTGTTTAGGTAGGATCTCTCCTCTGTCCTCTGGATCACTTAGTTTTTATGTTGCTGGTTTTTTTTTTTGCATCCAGCCTGTGAGTGGAAACAAACTGAAGCGTTTTTTTTTCAAGCAGAGCTCAGAGAGGGAGGATGATCCCGCCGGCAAACGCAGTTCAGGACAACAGCGGGGGAAAAGAGGACGACCAGGACCAGGACCAGGACCAGTATGAGGCTCCAAAGTCCCCGAAGATGTGCGCCAGCCAGCAGGAAACCAAGGTCTGCACCGTAAATAAGAGATTTCCTTTTACTAAGCGAGTTTGCAGCAGCAGGGAAGTAGAAAGTTGAGTAAACACAGCAGTTCAGCCAGCTATTAACCCTTCAAGTACTTGTTGATGCTTATCTGGCCAAAAACTAAGAGTTACTTCAAAGAAATGATCAAATTAAGTCATTTAACCTTTAAACCAAGAGGTGAGCACAGCTGAAGCTCCAGCAGACATTCTTTAAGAGTAAAGAGGGATACAGGATGAGGATCATGATGTTCTGCCGCTGAGATCATCCAGCAATTCTGAGGTTTCAGTATTCTTATAATAACTCAATTTATTTTTTCTTAATCTGAGCTGGTGGGCCAGACAACAGATTCCACGCTGTAATTATTTATAAAACAAACTGGGAGCAAACATGGAGTGTGCAAAACTACTTTTAGCAGCAGGATCTCTCCTACGTTGGTCAGTAATTCAGATGATTTTGAAGGAATTCTGATCATCTGCTTTCCAACCTCACTTCCTGCACAGTTTTATCAAGATCCCAACACAGGATTTCTATCAGCTTTAGGTGTAGACGCGATTCTGCTATAGATTGGTATCATTGTCCCATTGATGACCCAGTCTGTGTCCAGTTTAAGGTATGGTATGCTGTGCTAAGAAAAACACAAGCCCGTATCATTAGCCCTCCACCCCGTGTTAAACAGTTAGGGATTGGCTGATAATTATGGAGTAAAGTCTGTAGTTGGGCCTAATCTGGCAAATTAAACGCAACCGTAAAGTTAATGGATTTATTAAGAATGGTCAAGCGGAGGCATTCGCTGGAGCTCCTGGCAAGGAGTCCGGTAGTTTTTTGATAAATCACGGCGGCGTGGGATCTGTTGTGTGTGCACGCTTGAGGCGAGAGGTAGTAAATGTTAGAAATAGATCGTGTTTATTCTGTACCTAACATAAACAGCCCTAGACTTGAAACTAACCTGGGCTTTCGTTTTCAAAGAACCCCTACGTGAGGATGTTTAAATCGTCTCGTTGACGTTTTTCTTTAGACCCATGAGAAAAAAAACCCAAACAGAAATAATTCAAGTTACAAAAAGAATAATTTTAACCTTTTATAACTTTACTTTTAGAGCCATATAGGTTGTATTTAGAAGACGTCAAAATAGACTTTTCAATGTTCTTGACTGTCATAAAACTCTGATAACTCTGCTGTTCTGATAATTGTGTCTAATCAAAAGTAGCATCTGCTTGTGTGTGATGGAGGCTGAGCAGCAGAGGTTTATGGCTGCCGCCGGCATTGTCTATGTGGGTCACATGCTGGCCAGCCTCTTACAATTAGCACCCCACTGTTGGACTGTATGGACTGTTCTCGCTTTAAATGACGGCGAGGGAGGCCGAGACGGTAAGAGGTTGGTCCAGTTTAGTTTCACCTGAGATGACAGACGAGGATTTAAAGGATTCCGGCTGATTTAAGATTTAAGATAAGTTGAAGCTGCAGTTTTTCTTCACAGAAAAATAGAAAAACAGCAGATTAAGTTCCCCACGACCGTCAAGTAAAGCTTTGTCTGTGTTTTCATTCCTCCTTTTAAGAATACTGTGAGACCTGAACATCACAAGCGCAAGGTGAGCCTCCAGTCTTCTGTAATCTCAGGCCTTCATCATAAAAGCATACCTGCATGCACACATAGATAAAAACCTGTTTCACATGATTAACATGACAACATTTAGTGCTTTGAAAGCAAAAACTCTTTAGGAAATCCAGTTAAATCCATCATCAACCATACTGTACCTCTTCTTCTGCACATGGATATGCAATGTATTTACATTTACAGACTTCTATCTTTTAACAGTATAAGTAGTTGCTGCGGTTTGTTTAGCCGTGCTCCACATGACCCCCATTAACCCTCCCTGCTTTATGGTAGGTCCCATGAATCTGATGTCATGGAACTATGCATGAGCTGCATGCACACATTTCCCCTCACTGCTCTGTGTTCGTTGCAGCAACAAAAGGAAGAAGGACACCCAAATAATGATTCATCTTCTAACTGCACAACCAGAAAGGTTGGGAAATGTTCAACAGGAAAGAAAAGGTGTACTTAAATCTGAACCACGTTGTTGCATTTAGAAAAAAAACCCAGAAACATTTGTTTGATTCTGTGCTTTGCAAAAGTAATCTTAAAGTTTCCACATTTTGTTAGAATAAAACCAAATACTCGCTTGTTTTCCTTATTGTTCAGATTAAATTTAGTAGAGAACAGGTGTTTACAGTATCATTATCAGTTGAAACATGGTGAAAGGCACCACTATGCTGCAGGCCTGCTTTTCTTCAGCATGGAGATGGAAGCAGGCTGGATTGATAGGAAAATCGGGTGAATTCAAGGAGATCCTGAAAGAAACTCTTTTTTTGAAGACTTCAGACTGGGGTAAAGGGTCACTTTCACACTAAATAATGCAGCCAGAGATAAAATACAGAACATGGTTTTAATCAGAGCCTCCAAAACGACTTTTTTATGCCACTGTGTGAATATTGATCACTTTTCGGGTTAGCTCTCTAAAATGTGTGGATCAACAGTCTAGCCTATTTACATTAGTTTAATTATCTTCCCTTCTGCATGTCTACATCTCTGGGGTTCTAAATAACAAGGCTTTGTTTTACATATTTTGTTTTGGCCGGAATGTAAAATGATTCGGAACATTACCACCGAAAAGCTTTCTATTAGGAAAACCTTTTTATTTATTCATTTTAAATAACAGCCACCATTAATGCACTGTATCGTTGGTGTTCCAGTGGGACAACTCAATAAATCAGGTCGTCGTCTAAAGCAACACTTGCTTCTGCATCAGCACTAAATTCAGGCTTTTGCACTTGCTTGTATATTCTTTTTCACTTTTTTTAATACATAGAAAAGTCTCCCATGATCAACGTGATCCATGAATAGTTTTTGACAAATCCAAATCCCATGTGACTCTGACTCCACTAACCCTGCTTTAATTTCTTAGTGCTGCCTGAGAGCTCAGTGGTCACAGCTTATGCAAGATTAGTTTGTTGCTTTTGTGTTTGCATGCTAATATTTTTCCTGTACTCCCAGCTCTTGAATCATTTACAGTTTTCAGAGCCAGAGACGAGCCAAGGGATACAGCTTTTTATGCCCTGTTAGGACACATTTATGCCTGCTAGAAAACAATCTCCTGACATTTTCTTTCTTTCTCTGCCCGTGTTTCCTGTTTTGTTTGTCAACAGCTCTAAATTCTACATTGGTTTATATTTTCTAAAGGCTACAGAAGAACTAACTGGAGTGAGACAGCTTTAAAGTTTGGTTGCATCTTAAAAAACGTTCCAACTTTTCCGTTAACGAGGTTTAATTTCAAAGTTAATGACTGTTTGAACGACACGTGTAGCATTCACGCACCAGTGCGTTGCAAAGCGGGGTGTTTTTGTGGTGGACGTGTGTTTGATTGTGAAAGGGCTCTGTGTATGTGTGCATGCGTGGGTGTAATGGTAGAGAAAGGCTTTAAATTGATTGTTTCCAGAGTGACCCAGGGAATTTATTCTCTCTGGACCAACGGCAGTGACTCAGAACAATTTGCACAGCCGTTATCAGAAAATGACAAGCAAAAGCAGCGTGCGTCCGGTTTGGTAATTCAACAAACAGCAGTGCAGTTTCAGTCTGTGTGCGGCGGTTCAACCGGATCTGTATGCAGATGACATGTCCAGTGCTTTGCAACGGTATTTTTATTCCTTAAAACTGTTCTTGTTTTCGTCACAAACAACCACAAGGCCTTTTTTGGATCTGTATTCATCCCACAGTTCACTTCCACTGTAGTTTTTTTGGGAATGTTTCGACCAGATTTACACATCTAGAGCGTAAGATCCCAGACTTTTCAGCTTATGATCCTTAATATTACATTTCCTGACACTGGTGAACCCCTACTGACAACCTTTCAACTTTCTAAAAACATTTAATTGTATTTATTTGTACACAATTCCCCTAAATGTCAGGTTGGATTAGTGTTCAAATTTTTACCTTTTAATTTCAGTCTCATTTGACCAGTGGCTCTTCTTCCACGTGTTACGCATCATAGCTTGTAGCACACTTCCAATCAAACAACTTTCTTTCAACACTGGATTTCTTCTTCTTTCCACTCTTCCACATGCTTGAATATTCGTACTGTGCACAGATTTTACCACCTGAGCTTTGGATTTTCGGAGATCCTTTGGAGTTACATTGGCTTTCTTGAGATGTTCAAATTTGGGGATTTACTTTAGACCCTAATCCTACTTTAAACTTGTCCCCAACGTTCTCATCTCGTCTTATTGATGCTGCTTCAACAAACCTCTAAGGCCTTCATAAAACATCGTAGGCTGAGATCAGATCGGAGTTAGATTGTAACTTGTTGATTTCTGATGTTAAAGAAACTCTAAAGAAGTTTCAGTTTTGGACGATTTTGGCGCCCAGTGTGGACAAAAGCGGTAGTGTTTTATTTCCCATGAGCAGCAGCGTATAGCAGGGTTCCTGCCACCCTCCTCAAAGTTGCTTAGTGCCAGTTAAAGCAGTACGGACCCCCTCGGGCCATGAGAGGCGTCGTTCAACGTGCTGTAAGTCAACGTGTGATTACAAAAGTGAAGTAAATATTTTATGAAGGTTGAAAAGTTGCTTAGTGTTGCTTTGACTGGCTTTGTCATTGTTAACTGGACAGGAGGGTCAAAGTGAAGTGGAAAGATGATAAATGCATTTTACAGACGAATCATTTTCTCAATCAGCTTCATAACAATGCTCCACTTTCCATCGGCCTAAACCGAAGTGAGAACAGAAATGAGAAACTGTGTGAAGGTTTTAGGGGTGTGAATAAAAGGACTTTGTCTGTTACTCTCTAAAAACATCTGCAGGGTTAATGCTTGATGATCGGTTCAACCTAAATGTAAATGAACGTCACAGGACAGGAGGTGGAACAAGCGGCTGAAAAAGTCGACTGGTAATAGCAGAAGGTTGATGAGGTTGATGTTGTCTGTAACCTTAGATAGCAACATTGCCTGGAAGCAGAATTTTAATTTGAATGCATTGATAAAGGCTTAAGATTGCATAACGTTCTAGGTAGGAAGCGTTGAATCTCACCGTTTGATTTGTGTAAGTGGTACTCGGTGGTATTTTCCTGCCAGCTGAGCTACTGACAGTCTAAACTTGTATTTTATTCGGGTTCTAACGAATCGATTCCCTTCACGTCTTTGCACGTTGCTCTACGTTGGCCTGTCCCCTTCACCTTCGCCCTCTTTGCTTCCAGCTGCAGAGACTCAAACGCTCCCTTTCCTTCAAGACCAAGACCATCCGCAGCAAGAGCGCCGACAACTTCTTCCGCGCCAGCAGCGAGAACAAGACGGAGCTCCTGTCAGATGTGAGCAGCAGCACGGGCCATCTCTGCAACATCGGGATGGCCCCCCCGCACACCACCAGCCTCCCCATTCCCCCGGTCCCGCCGGCCATCCCCTGCGCTCCTCCCCCCACGTCGCGCTCCCAGGCGCGCAACCCCCTGCAGGTGGACTCGGCCGGCCACTGTTTCATGGAGCACATCTTCAAGAAGCCCACGTTCTGCGACGTCTGCAACCACATGATAGTAGGTATGGTCCAAACGCATCACAGAATCTACAGCAGAAAAAAACAAAACTTAGAAATGACAAATAAATAGTTTAGTTGTACGTTATTCATTCATCTGTAAACATAAACAGTGTGCCAATATTATCAGACAATAACAACATTATAAGTGATATAATATTTTACTTTATCACATAAGAAATTGACTTAAATTTGCTAAAAGATAAGTTTATGAATATGTCTTACTTTCTCATCCTTGATGTAAAATAAAAACTTATAAAAGAGTTATATGTCTATAAACTGTATACATATATATCTATATGCTGAACGGATGAGCTGAAATATACCTACACATTTCATTTTTGCTCTCATATCATGAAATAAATCCTTTTTATCAGATAAATATAGTCTTATAATGTAATTAACCCCTCCCTCAAACATCTACAAATGTCCCTAATTCAAGTTTTTAATCAAAGAAATTATTTTAGAGACATTTAGGAGTCATGAACACCAGGTTTCATGCTTGCCTCTTAGCGCACTATATCATTTACACACATTTGTGTTAATGGAAGAGGGAGTTGACCGCTGCATGAAAGAAAAACTAAACTCACACTGTCTGAGGAATCACAGATTATTCAACCCAACCTAAGTGGTGTCCGACCAAAGAACATATTTGTTTCTAGTTCACTGAGTCCAGTCCCTACGTCCGTCTGCTGAGGTGTAAGAAAGCCCAAAGTATCCATCCGAGCTCATTTTTCTTTATTCCCTTGCCAAATAGTCCGAGCTCCCCGGCAGCAGACATTCTTGTTAATCATGAATATTCAGGGACCTTATGTCAGGAACACACGATTGCATAACACTCACACTGAAAAGGTAAGACGGGACATACAATACTGTTCGTTAATCAACACCTCTGAAAACAGCCTGCGATGAGCCTTAACACAAAAACAGAAAGTTTTTACATGTTTAGCCTTGAGCTGATACAGCAGGATACAAATGTATTGGTAGGCGTGGCCTGCTTCCTCCACAGCCCTACAAAACGAAATCTCATGGTTGTCCAGCGATGAAGATAAATGTGTTAAGAGCAACACTCATTATTCTTTAGGTTTCTATTCTCATATCCTTGGAATATAAGATTGTAACTTGTTCCTGGTCCTCCCTACCCGTCTATTTCCGGTGAGTTGCCCCCATTTAGCAGTGATGTTGATGATTAAGGGAACTAGTTGAGCCAAAATATTGTGACTTTTAAACTGTTGGAGGGTTTAGGAAGCTGCAAAAGAAGGAAATTGCTGCAGCAATGCCCAATTGCAGCGGCCCTGTTTCAATAGACAGTATCTAAAGACACAACTTATAACTATAATAAAAACACAGCAGCACTTTCCTTCCTAACAGGACTTTGTTTCCTTATCAGGTCAAATTGAAACTCTCCTAATGAGAACATATTTCACTTCCCATCCCTTGGTTTCCCTAGACACACTGCAGCGGATGCATCCCTTAAACGTTGCCCTTTATTAAAGGTCCACTGACCTGTAGGGGTGTGAAACACCAGCTGCCTGTTAAGGGACATAATTGCTTGATCTAATTTAAAGTGAAGGGAAGAAATGCTGCAGGTCTCGCGCGTTGCCTCCTCTGTTGCTGGTGTTGTTGGGATTACCTGTTGCTGGCATGCAGACATCTCATCATACCCAACACTGCCCTCATGTCAGCGAAGGTCGACCCGGCTGTAAACGATGACATAGTTGCTACCCGGCACCAGCTCACTCTAAAGCGCATGGAAAGCAAGTGGTTACTACTAAAAATTCCCTGATCTATGTGTTATTTATAAATAGCATATTTGCCTAAGTTGTTTAAAAAGATCTCCACACACAATGTTCCTTCTGTTTGTCTTTTGTTCTACTTCTTCTCCTAAGACATGTGAAAAATATATGTTCTTCCTACCTACGTTCTCACTTTTTTCTTTGTTGCTACACATTCACATAAAAAACCTGTATAAATAATAATTGAATAAATAAAAAAGCAAGTTTTTTATATGATTTATTTATTTATTTAAGGTAATGAAAGTAAACTTTGGTGGCGACAGCGGCCATGTTTTCTAGCATGAAATGCCTGTTTAAGTTCCTTGCCAGGTCCTCTCTGTCAGGTTTGCATGTTTGAATCCAGACTATGACAGAAGCTTTAGTTCTTTTGAGCCAATTACTGCTGCATAAACCATATTGAATTTTATATAAATATCAGCATTGAGCATCAGGACCTTGTATGTGAACATTGGATACATCTCTCAGTCAACAAGAATTACACATTTAAGTTGTTAACAAAAGTGGATAGTTCAAACCTTTGATTCAGGGGTTTTGGAGCTGGTAGGTCAGATATTCTCTTTGAGGTTGTTGTGACCAAGAGGAAGCCAGACCTATATGATCTTAATTTTTCAGATGTTTTCACAGATTCTACAAAGATTCACCTTTGTCTCATCAGTCCACAAAATACGTTACCCAAAATATCTTAGGAACAATCAGATGTTTTTTATTTATAAATGTGACAATTACATTAATTAAAAACAGAAATATCACAAATTGAGGCTTTGTAAATGTAAAAGCTTCCTGTGTAGAGGTTCCTAGTGGAAAATCTTATCATCTATTTTTGCATGTTTTATTGTTTATTAGGTGATAAATATCTTGAAAAGATAATTAACTTTTACAATCTACACTTCAGTCCAACTTATAAGAAAATAACTTAAACACATTTTTAAGTGTAGCATGTATGTCTTAATTTACAACATAGATTTACACGTGCGTGTACAGAACCGGACGATTGCATCGCTGAATATTTGAACAGATCGTCTTCATTCCCGTCTGTTCGTCCAACACTCACCATTGCGGATCAATTGCCCTTTTGCATAACGTTTCCACATACAAACAGCGAGTATTCAGGCATTAACGGGTCACATGGGTATGGATTATTCTGTGTAGAGGCTGGGATGCAGGACAGCCACTGATAACACTGAGACTGTCCAGTTGTCTACAGTCAGTGGTGGTTAGGAGGAGATGGCTACTCTGATTTCTAAGTTGTATTTCAGACTAATGTGTCCGTTTGTTGTTTCAGCTGCAGTGTAATACCTGCAAAAAGTCGACTGGTACCTTCAGGTTAATAGCAACTTATGAAGTTGCACATGTTTCTGCAGGACAACGAGTTTTATGCCTATAAGAGAGTTGATTTAATTACACGTTCAACTTTTCATGAAAAATAAATGTAAAAATATAAAATTTGTTTTACTGGTTTATTTTTACTTTTTCATTCTGTTTGCAATAAAAAAGGTACTAAAAAATAATATAGAATATGTATATATTTTATAATATGGCGTGTTAGTACAGTAATATTTACAATCAATAAATAATAAAAATGTACAAATCAATATTGTCATCAAAGCAGACAATATTACACCGCAGAGATTTAGGCTGGAAGTGTATGATAAATAGAAGTGCATCAATTTTCCTATATTAAGACAGAGAGAATGAAAGTGTTTTGCTTTGTAAGCATAACTAATATTGCATAAATTAGAAAATACAAACTAAAATGTATTTGTTCAGATTTTTTGATCTATTTGTATTGAGGCACAGCAAACGTTTCCTTTGCTGCTATAAAAGCATCATTAGTTATCAGTTTGTCTTTTCGTTTCACTCCTATAGTAAATCTTAATTTGTCACAACAAGTTGATTCAAAATATGTTGTAAAATTAGAGTTGTTTGCATTGTTTACATCAGAAGAGGCATGGCTCTGCCTATGTCTTTAAGTTGAACTAAAAATGATCATTGTTGTCTGTTTTACATGTTAATTTGCCTTTTTTTTCCTCCTCATACTTGGAACTAAATCAGAACCCAATGCTTGAATTACACAGTATTGGGAAAAATGTGGTTTATTTTCTTATATTGATTTGTTTTAATTATTTTTTTACATCTAAACCTTTTTTCCCTCAAATGTTTTTGTGCACCAGGAACGACAGCGAAGCACGTGGTGTTCCTGGCTGGAAACACAGCAAAGCATGGCCTACGCTGCAAAGCCTGCAAGATGAGCCTGCACCACAAATGTGAGAACGGCGTCGGTCAGCAGCGCTGCATGGGGAAACTGGTGAGATCAGCGACACCGACGGCTCGCCGTATGCACCTTTGGCTGTTCTGGAGTCACTTAGACTCGGTAATACAGTTTGTTCACAGTGTTACAGCGAGAGAAACCGAAACAGATTAAAATATGAAGCTGGCGGTGCGACCGATTCCCACCAGAATGTGCTTATTCAGAAATCACACTTTATGTGTCAGTGTGCCAGCGCATCTGTCATCCTCCTCATCATCGTTATATCATTGGTGTTAGATAAGGCCGATTCAGAACTCTGTCCCAAAAAAAAACACTGAGCTCCCCTCATGTTTGGTCATGACAGCTTAAATCATAAATAAACATAAATGCGACGGCCCTCCGGCCTCTTATTGAAGATCACGAGGCTTTTTTTGTTTGCAAGACGTCTAATTTAACAGGCAGTAGTGAAGTAATAAAGCCTGTCCACTCGTTCGATTGGGTGGATAAACATTTCCAAAAGCATGTAGATCTAAAACGTAAATTTAAATCAAAAGTAAAAACATCCCTCCTGCTTTATCACATGTTTTTTTTGCAGCCACAAACTTACAGTCACTTGAGTTATATATAAAATACCAATAAGATTTTCAAAAATCATTTACATATAGAATTCTAAAAAGTGTGGCAAATATTTCTTTACTTTGATACCGCTAAAATAAATCCCCCACAACTGTGTCTTTAGGTCACCTAATTGGTTAAATGGACCCATCTGTGTGTCATTGAATAACATTATGGGGATAATATTTCCTGATGTAATTCCAGCGGCTTTGTGAAGGCCTCGCAGGTTTGTTCGAGCACATTAATGAACACTCTGGATAAGTTTAATTTCTGCTTTCAAACTTAATTTGTTGACTGATAAATTGCACCGTTCTTAGAGAACGTTTAAATAAAGAACTATACGGTCTTATCCTGCACGTTGCAGACGACATATTGGTTTTTACATTTGACATTTTTTATTTCTGCAAATGTGCAAATTCTTCTCGTTCAATTAATCAATTTTTTTTTACCGTCATTTGTGTCTAAATGTCTCAGCTGCAATAACTCTGTCATTTTAAAGCCCCTATTGTAGACACTTTACTCCCAGGATTATTGTTCATCTTCTTGTAGACCTTGCTGTGATTCTCCTGTATTAAGAGTAAAAACAAGCCTCTGGGAGGGATTGTAACAAGTTTTATCTCTTTGCATCATTCATGAACTGCATTAAAATAAGACGCTCCGGTTAAGGGATGAGCCTGTCAGGGTGGTCCTAGTGTTTTTACACAGACGCTTTCGGGCACACTGGCGAACGCCAAGAAGCATTTTTTATTGTCATACTGGGGCAACAAATCAACAGGCAGGGCTAAACAGCGAGACTGCACCTCAGTCTTTCAAGGCCTTTAAAGTTCTGCGATTTATGATCACCTCCCCTCCTTTTAATGTTCCTCTGTTGTCTCCATTATGCAACAATAACTGGAAAAATGTAGGAAAATTATGTGTCAAAAAAGATAAAAGAGAACAAATGTCATGTGGAAACGATGTAGCAGTAAAGTCAACAACACAGACCGGCTTTCTCCGCATTTTCCCCCCGTTACGTTTTTTTCCCTGGGCTGCTTGTGGGATGAGGCTCGAAGATATGACCAGCTCTCAGGAATGGAAAATCAGGTTGAGAGGTCAAGCATATAAAGGGAAGTCGCCCCAGAGGAGTACGGCTCTAAATTCAACAAACTCTAAACTTGGACGCCTCTGCTGCCATGCTTGTTTCCCTTGGCTAACTGAATGTCCCCGGCATAAATGCAAGTTACTGAACGTTACCATCATTGTTGTGGATCAAACAACTGATTTTGAGCCGCGTTAAGCCGTATAGCGCAGGATTTGTTTGTTAATTTCTATGTTCAACATTGAGTAATATATTAAAAAAAGAAATGTCAAGGTTTCGAAATAATCGCAGAGCTGAAATCTCGCATGTTTATAACCGAAAACCAAAAATGTATGGCAAAGTCAGATAGAAAATGGAGTTTTATACAATAAGGATGTACCTGTTAACATGATGATGTCACCATTAGCGTTAGACAGGTAACCTACCCAGAAATTTAAAAGCTTGCTATGGTTTGCAACACTACAAACATTTCGAATTAGAAAAACGTAAATTATTACAGCATTTAGAAGATTATGTTGGTTCTGGTCCAGTTCTGACTCTAGTGTTCACAATGCGTCCCCGTTCATGTGGTGTGACTGTGGCACAATGAGTAGAGCAGGTTTGATTCCAGCTGCCTCCTCACATTTCTACCTGGGGCAAGTCACTTAACCCCAAGTTGCCTACTGATGCCTTTGAGTGCGAGAGGTCGAATGCTTTCCTACTGTGTCACTACATTAACTTTGTGGCGGCGGTGTAATCCTCACGTTTTGTCACATTATCACTTTTGTTACATCCTCTTCCCAGTTAAAGAAGACAATCACAATGAAAAGTCAGAGTCTTT
Source organism: Orestias chungarensis (assembly GCA_032876305.1). Taxonomy (NCBI): domain Eukaryota; kingdom Metazoa; phylum Chordata; class Actinopteri; order Cyprinodontiformes; family Cyprinodontidae; genus Orestias; species Orestias chungarensis. The sequence continues at coordinate 2,383,033 of JAVLVB010000569.1, read as the reverse complement.
GTAAAGGACAAAAAAGGGATTTCTCCTCTCATTTTCACCAAAAAACAAACAAAAAACAAAACAAAAGGATGAACAAGCTGTGTGGGAGAGGGGGTCTGTTAGGTGGTGCTGAATCAAAGAACTGAGTCAAACAAACAGGGCCTAACTATGACCTAAACTAAACATAAATAAAATGGAAGGGAAAACCCTCCCTCTCTATTCTAACAAAGAAACTGACCAAAACATTATATGGGTGGCACCAACCTGCTCACCGAGTGTCCACAACAGGAAACAGAACCTAAGTTATGGAAATGTCAATGGTACCCCAAACTAACCCAGCCCACAAATTCCCACAGCAAACCTCCAAACAAAGTACAAAGAATGTCAGTCAGTCACCCGAGAGGAGCAGCAGCAGCTCTCGGCCCTGCAGGTGAGCAGCTTATATTGTGCTTTCTTGAAAGCCAATCAGGGTAAACTGGCACCAGCCTGCAGTCTGAACCTGTGATGAGACGGGAAACAAACAGGGAGGGCGAGGAAAAGACAGTCTGACAGACATGTAACACTTTAATTGTTAAAATACATGTATGCAGAGTTCCTACAGATGTGAAATGCCTTATATCCCATCGTCTAAAGCTTGTGATGTTTCAAGATTCAAGATTAATTAATTGTCATTCGCATCACATGGGGGTACATGAGCACGAACCATGGTACAGGGTGAGTAAGAGAGAGACCCGTTCCATTGGTTCCTTTAGTATGCTTTGTCATTTGTATGTTCCTTAGGTTGCTCCTTCCTTCCTTTCTTTCCGCCATTGTTTTAGATAGCGGCAATAAATACAGAGTTTTGCTGTTAATATAAACCATCATGTGTCCGTTAACCCGCCTGTCGCTGCTTCAAACTCAGCTCTCATCCCGACAGCCGTTCACGTGTTGAGCAACATCTGCAGCGACTCGATTTGAAAAAGAATCGGACTGATTCACGCCGTTGCTCACGACGAAACCAGTGAATCATTCTTCAGGTTTTTTTTTTCTGATGATGAATGTGTTGTTCCGCTTCTATTTTGAAGGAGCATAAAAACCACAAAACACAGAAATCGAAGAAAGCCGTATCCTTTTTATGTACTCTCATTATTCCGGATATTTAGCTGCTCATTTCAGCAAAAAAACACTCACGTTTATTTGAAGATCTTGTTTTACTGGCATAATCTTTAACGGGGTTGATGTTGTAGCGATTGTTGGCCTTCTTTCCTCCTTCTAAAACTTGTTTTAATTTGTGTTTGGGATCATTTTCCTGTTGCATCCAGGCTTGAACAATCCAGCTGTTCATTCAAGGGGAAGTTTAAGCAACGGGACTCTTTCTTCGTCATTATTAAACCCACCACAGAGCCACTGGGATCCCATGTTGGTTGGAGGAAAAATCTTACGTACTCTTATGTACTACGCATGTTTGCGTAATCCTTGAATGTCTCCTGTCAGGAGTGCCTAATCGCATAGCTCCTTCTCGAAGCAACAGCTCCACCAGACTAGCGTCAGGTGTATTGTAATTATGTAACAATATTACATAATTTTGCTGCTTTGTACAAACAAAATGAATGGATCCTAAGAACAGTTGCAAGTTGCATCAAGCAGCGTTGTGATGACGCAGTGAAGGGTCAAAAAAGTTAGGCAGACCCAAATTCAAGCTATCTGATGTTGCTGTGATGCAAATTCCTCTTTCTCTGAAACAAATGAAGGTAATATATTTAATTGAATGAGCTACATTTTTACTTTTATCAACAGTTTATATGTCCAAGTTCTTATTAGAAATACCTTTTTAGAGAGTACAACAATCTGGTTTCCATTTACAGCAACAAACCCTGCTGAGATTTCAGACTTTGAGGTGAAAATGTCACGTTTTTATCTATATCTCATTCACTGGGTTCACATCTATGTGATTTGAAATTTCAATACTAGGTGTGTCAAAATAGATTTTACAAGCATGCAAAAATATGACGTTCACTGAGTGATAGTTTTTCCTTCTAACTGATATGATGCTAAAACTAAGGCTTGGTTGAAATGACAGTGCAGGTTAGCCTCAGGGCTGCTCCGTGCGAAGCGTGACGTCCGAGTCTGACATCGCTTGGTTAACAGCATCACCCCCACCAGCATCTGCTGCTCATCTACGCCCTTGAACTGGGTTTCATTCGAGCACGTCTCAGCATTTCTATCGGTTTGCACATTTTTATGGGGTTGTACGTTTTTTTCAAACAGGCTTGAGACATTTGAATTGCTTTCTGATCTCTTCTACTCTGAAAGTTTAGGATATTTGCTGCAGGAAAGTACGGAAGCAAATCGTTACCATAATTCCAATGAAAAACCATTTCTGAAAATGCTTTTTCATTTGAATTATGGTAACGATTTTATATCCAAACAACAGTTTGAACATATTTTTCTTTCAGGTTAATAAACCAAAAAAAATCCAGATACTTTATAATTTATGTATTTTTTTCTAATTGGTTTTGGTTTAGATTTGTCCCAGATGTATTTTGACTCCCACATTTTTCCTCTTCTGTGTAATTTTCAGCCAAAAGGCTTTCGGCGTTACTACAGCTCTCCCTTGCTGAACCAGGAGCAGTACGGCTGCATTAAAGAAGTCATGCCCATTGGTGAGCTCATCTTCTTTTCAGTATTTATTGTTTTGTGAAAAGCTTCGTATTTGTTTGCTCAGCTTATCTTTTGTTGCGTTCTGATTCTAAGCCTGTGGGAATAAGGTGGACCCAGTATATGAAGCTCTGAGGTTTGGGACATCACTGGCACAAAAGGCCAAGAGGACAAGCAGCTCAGATTCTCCACAGAGAAACTCAGTAAGAACCCGACGCTTGCTTTTACGTGATTCCTCAGGCTTTACTTTTTGGGCTGCATGTAACATTTTTCCCTGCATCAGCAGACACGATGCAGCCCATGGTTTAAATAGGTACGTACATTTCAGAGCTGCAAACACTACCAATAAAGGCAGTGTGGCCCAGGCAGGCTTGCTGGAAGATGTCACTGTGAACTCTGGAGCTCCGAAGATGTATCAGACTGATTTGCAGCTGTACACAGAATCTGCTTTCATAGTGTAAGATCTCGTAATGTAAGGTGAACCCTGTCTGGGTGCGAGCCTCTGGATGATGACGTATGAGAGCTGCCGGGTTTGAGCCGTCTTCCTTTCAGCTGTCCTGCGCAGCTGTGGGCGCTAGTGTGTGTGTGTGTGTGTGCGTGTGTGTGTGTCTGTGGTGCCTTCAGAGACAATGTGATCCCAGCAGGGACCAGGTAATAGCTTCCAAATGCAGACTATGAAACAGCACGTTTGCTCCCATCTGGAGTTCCAAATAAAAAATAGATTCACTTTAGCAAGTTTAGAGCTCCAAGATCTCGCTGCTCTACTTATGGTGCTTTGCAAAAGTATTACACCCCTTGACTTTGTCCGTCTTTTTATTTTATATCACAACCATATTTATTTTTATACTTTTTCTTTGCTATTAAAGATCTGAAAAGTGTGGTGTGTGCTGGTATCCATTCCCCTAAATACAAGCTAGAGCAGCCAACTCCATTCAGAGGTTTTATAATTAGTAGGATTTGGGGGTTTTGTTTGTGTTTCTTGTGGCCGGTTCAGGTAAAAATGACCAAATCAAAGTGAATATTCTTAAGTTACTCGCTTTTCAGTGCTTGTCAAACAGGACCTGGACCTCCAAAAATGTTAAAGATAGAAAGGTAAACGAGGCAGCAGGGCCAGAGGAATTGATGAAGATTCATTAGTTGTAGCAATTTGTCAGAGAAACAGCTAAATAAAGTGGACGCAAAAGTGATTGGTCAGATGTTTGCGCAAATGTTTCAAATACTGAGTTATTGAATTTGGATTAATTGTTGAGATAGCAAAGCTGAAACTTTCTCTAGAGGTGCTGGTACAAAAGGATGAACAAGCTGTGGGGGAGAGGGGGTCTGTTAGGTGGTACTAATCAATCCTGACCATTTAGAGCAAATTATGACAAAGAGGGTTCAAATAAATGTACTTTAACTTGTAAGAAATGTTTTAGAAGCCCTCCCAAACACTCCTTTACCTAATCAACCTCTGTATTGAACTCGTTGCCTTCAGGCCAGTGACTTGGATAATGTTCCAGAGGAGGTTGCGGCTCACAGCAGCAGGCAGCAGCTGTCAAGAGAACACAGCGATGACGGTAAGTCCCGTCTACAACATCCGTTAAACATTACAGAGGCTTTGTCCAAATTTTTTCCTGTGCTAAGTGTTCGTAATTCTGCAGTAAGTTATATTTATTAGTTTAATTTTTTTTGTTCGCTTAGTTTTCACCGTCATGCAGAACGGAGCGGAGTGTTTATACCTGCCAGAGAGAAAAACGAACGACGTGCTGGTGAGAAAAGGATGTTTTGTGCATAAGATTTATACTTTTCTTCATTTTACCCTAACTAGAAAAAAACTTTACCTGCTTTAAATCCAAATATAACTGCTGGAGATACCCCAGCTTCTTTTTACCATGCTGCAAAGTTGTATGGCTAAAAAGCAACTTAACTGCACTCTCCCCACATTTGTGCATTCTGTTTGCCTGAGAAGCAACTTTGCTCACTGACCAGTGCTTGAACTCTTCATAGTTATTCTGTGTTTATGCTCAGCCATTCACCCTTCTGCCTCAGCAAATCAAACCCAAGCTGATGTGACCTCTGGCCTTGACCTTAAACTCTCGATCTGCTGCCATTTAATTGTGCTGCTACTGTGCTTGGATGCCGTGCTGATGATGGTGCAAAATTCATGCTGCAGAAAGAAAAGGTTAAACCTCTGTGAATCACCTCCTGTAGCTCAGCGATGAATATTTCATGAGCCCGTTTCGTTAGCGTTTCCTCGTCCTCTCTGTCGTCTCCTTTATGGGTAAAGATTGTAGAGCCCTTATAGTTAGAGACACAAATAACAGGACAGACCTACAATATTATCTTGCAAAAATCCATTAATTTATGTATTTTTTAACTTAAGACGATGGGAAATATGATTTTTAAAATGTGAATCTGAGTTCAGCCTCCTGGACTGATTGCTATTTTGAACTGCTTATATATAATGTAAGTCTCTTGGTTATGTTGCTACAAACCTTTCACGTCTAGAGAGTGACAATTTAGCCAAACTAGCTCAAGCTGAGTCAGATAGATTGTACGTTAGTTTGGACTTTGACTAGGCCACCTTAACACATTAAATCCATTTAATCTTAAGCTTCTTTTTTATATCAAGCTCAAAGGTCTTTGCAGACACCCATAGTTTTTTTTTGTTTTTTTTTACATCGATTGTTCAGCTCCAGCAACTTTTTCCCCATCAGGTTTAATTAGCTTTTCTATCTCGACTTGACAAAAAAAAAACCACATTCCCACATTACAATACAGCTGCCACCATGCCTGACTGATGGACAGGGTGAGGTTCCCCCAGACTTCCTGGATTTAGTTATCTGAGCAGAACACCTCGCTCCAAATGTTTGCTGTGTTCCCTATGTGGCTTGTAGTAAAATTGTCCCCAAAACTGATTTGTGGATTGTTTGATAAGCCGCCATCAGAGTCCCACTGGGTTGTGAATACCTGCTGCTTCTCCTACTTTAACCTGAACCCCAACACTCTCCCTGACCTTTCTGCTAATGTTCTCTAGCAAATCTCCGGGGGGCTACATAGAAAACCTTTATTTTTACTTAGATCTTCTTAAATATGAGTAAACTGTATTAATTTTTTGTTAGATGAACTAGTTTGTTATGAAAGTAATTGGTTGCACTGGTTTATTAGACGTTATCAGTGGGGGGAAAAAACGAGTTAAATACGTCACATTTTTGTTATTATTTTAAAAAAAAAAACCTTATTGATACAGTTTCCTCGAACATTAACTTTACGACTCCTCATTGCTTGGTCTGACCCATGAACTCACAGTAAAACAACATTGGAAATTGTGGTTCAGAAGTGGAGAAATTTTACAGGCACGTTTTGCATGGTCGGAAGTGCTTCATGCAGCCCCATCAGACTGGAGCGAGCACAGCTGGCAGCGGGCTGTTTGTCAGCCGACGGGTCCATTAGCTGAGGCTGTCGGACAAACAGATGGAGGCTCTGCAGGGCAACGAGCACGAAAACATCCAGAAGACTCGTTCTGCACCAGAGTAGAACCTTCCACGCTAAACCTGGGAATGAATCACACATTATGGTCATCCCCTCGCAAATTTTATAGTCAAACAATCTGATGCTGTGATCAGTTTTAAAAATAAGAATCTAAAAAAAACAGATATCACCACGTATCGAGTGAGCCAGCCGGTAGATTTCAGCCTCTTACATGCAAAGACTCTTTGCTCTCGTACCAACATATACAAATATATATATATAAAATAGCCCATAATACATAAAATGCCTGATGTCTCAATTCTTATTTATAATTGGGAATATTGTTTTAATTAGCAGATTGGTTGTGAATTTATCACATTGTTTAAAAAACAGAATATAATGTTGGTAAAACAAAAAAAAATCTCATCCATTTCAGCATCAAAGAGAAAGTTTAAGACCCTCCTTAGAGCAACACTCACAAAGTTTCAGTTTTGTTCAATTTTGGCAGCCAGTCGACAATCGTGTTTAGTTCAAAGGAAGACTGCGTTTCCCATGAGCACCAACGCATACTGTAGTAAAATCGTGATGTCCTGGTTACCTGCAGGTGGATTGAAAGTACATTTCTGTTTCCAGTGTCTGTGTGAAGGATGAACAGTGATGAGGTGGTGAATCTAATTGTGGTGAAACAGATGATGATGTTGAAGATAAGAAAGGGGGAATCTGACGTATGCCGTAAAGCAGTCAGCACCTTTGTAGTTGTTTTGTGCGGCAGGGTTCCTGCCACCCTCCTTAATGTTGCTTAGTGCTGGTTAAAGTGATACGGACCCCCTCGAGCCATGACAGAGGCGTCATTCAACGAGCTGTAAGTCGATGTGAAATCACTAAAGTTATGAGAATATTTCATTCAAGTTGAGAAGTTACTTATTGCTTTAAAAAACTGGCTGTATTATATGAGACGTCACCCAAACATCTGTGTTTGACTTGTTGACCAGTTATGTTCAGGTTTTGCTGTATTAGCGGTCCCCGGTTAGTGTAAGCTCACGGAAAGGTTGTCTCTATCACAAATCAGAACTTTTTTTACACGTCCAAAGATTTGGACGTCTCCAAATATATTAATGGTCAATATGGAAAAACAGGCTAAACTGTTTCCAAAATCAGGTCTTTGTCCACAAAATAGCTGGGATCTAACTTTTTATGTTGTTTTAGGCCCTATGGCTTCTTCCTTTTTGAGCGGCATTTCAGTCCATAGCATTTCATGATTTGTTTCTCTGCGGTTAATGACTCATCTCAGAGCCATCCGCCTTCCTGTTCATACCTACTTATAACTGTTTGAAGAGATGAAGGTGACGTCTACAATCGTATTGACTTTGTTCCTGAAGATGAGATAGACCTGTGGGGGTCCATAGCTGTCCTAATGATTTGTTGGCCTATTATTTCAGATTTTAATGTCCTATGAGAAAGCAGTGTGTTTGAAGTTAACCCATAGTTAACCTGTATGTGAACTTCTGACCTCGATCAAAACGATCTGACCTGATTTATAGTCAGGCAACAAAAAAAGTCAGATTTTCTTTTTATGTATACATTTATAAACCTGTAGTTTAAAGTAGATTTTTAAAACTGTTTTTTTTTTTATTCAATTAATCTATATTAATCGTAAGCTCCGGAAAGGTTCACTTGATTTTCACTTCAGCCCGTGGGTTGTCATTTCAAACCCAGTAGAAATGATATTGTCATCTTGGCTGTTCTCTTATTACAGCATCCAGCATCAGCAGCGCTTTCAAGGCCCCCGAGCAGATTTTCACTGGCTGTAATGGATACCTGCTATCATGGTTTGGACCCTGAGGCCATCGCGGCAGTTTAGCTCGTGGCGTCCGTTAACTCGACCCATCCATCAGCCATATTAGCAGCCCTTGTTGGTGACACTTGTGGAAACATCTCAGTTTATCATAGCTCTCTTTTGCTGTTCAACAAGAGAAAAAGGGGGCAATTCAATTTCCTAAAAAGTAATTGTCATCTTTTTTGGGAAGAGTTTCCCTGCTGTTGCCATGCAGGCAGGAGGTTTTAGCTGAATGGATTCCAGGGACACAGCAGGTGGGACTAATTCACGAGGTATTGGCTGATTAGCAGGAGAGCACACCCACCAGTTTTCTCAGCGGTAGCCGGGAATGTCGGCGCGGCGAGAGGCGCCACCTTTCCTTTAGGGGAAGATTCAAAGGGAAACAGATCAGAAATGAAATAATTATGTTGTCGTTTAAGATGAGGGAAGATAAAACGATCTAACAATGAAATGTAAACACATGTTTTTTATCACCCTCTGACATTACACCAGACTAAACCCTCCCCTTCTTAAATCCGGTAGGATTAAAACAATCTTTCAGTTTAGCTGAACAATAATCTTTATTTTTTACTAATTTACAAGTTTTTATATTTATTTTGGGTCTTTTGGGGGCATCTTTATGGAAGCTTTTCATGTCTTACTTGAATTTTGGCCCATTCCTCCAGTCAGAACTGGTTTAGCTGTCAGGTTTATGGGCCACCTTTCTCACACACACCTTTTTTTCTCCGTTTACAGGGAAATATATTTATGTTTCCGAATCTTAAACAACATCTCTCTTGTCCTTAATTTAATCTAATAATTTTGGCGGTATGCTTGGGAGTTATCATTCTACTGGAACACCCTGTTGTCCCCCAGCTTTTTTAATGGCTTATGTCTTAAAGCAACACTAAGTAACTTTTCAACCTTGAGGAAATATTTTCATAACTTTTGTGATCATACGTCGACTTACAGCTCGTTGAATGACGCCTCTATCATGGCCTGAGGGGGTCTGTATCGCTTTAACCGGCACTAAGAAACTTTGAGGAGGGTGGCAGGAACCCTCCCACACAGAACAACTACAAATGTGCTGAGTGCTTTACGGCATAAGTCACTTCGCTCGTTACTGCAGGCGACCGGTAGATCAGGATTTTACTTCGCTATGCGCTGGTGCTCATGGGAAATGCGGTCTCCCTTCAGGCAAAATACTACTGCTTTTGTCAACACTGGCCTCCAAAATCGACCAAAACTGAAACTTTGTTGGTGTTGCTTTAAGATGTTGCTTTAACTTTTCCAAATAATGCCTTTTCCTCCAGATAAATTTACTTTCCAGCCTGCAGGGAAACACATTTTTGATAGTCTTCCAGTTTGCAAGCTTACACGTCTTTTCTCCAAACGGTCAACAATGTTGAACTCTTCAATTTCTCTTTCATCAGATTAAAGGCTATTTGTTTTATATCCAGATTTTTGTGGTTGTTGGAGTTTAAGCTTCTTCCTCTTTGGAAAAGAAGTCAAAGAATAAAGATCACTTACCAGCTTTGGACATCATCTTTACAAGCTCTTAAAGTGTGTTTAAGGTATTGAGTTGAAATACATTTACCCTCATCTAACTCAATAACCTTTCAAATGCTTGCAAAGCAATGACATCATCGCCTGGGCTATTTGTTTAAAGGCTTCTTCTTAGGTTATGTAAACTTGTGATATGGAAAAAAAGTTCAAATTAAACTCTAAACAATTATCCCACTTATTGTTCTGACATTTAGCAAATACAACAAATGTTGTTTATACCAATGGACCTAAAATAAATAAATAACCCTAATGTCATTTCAGGTTATATATTTTTTTCTTTTTGTTTTGACATGTATAAATATTTACTCTCCGTCGTGTGTCTGTTCTATTCAGATGGAGCAGATCCAGCTGCAGAAAGATCCCCTCAAGCTCAACACTTTGGTGGCCTTGTACGATTTCGGCGCCCAGGAGAGCCACGACCTGGAGATGAGGTGTGTCTGCACACGAGAACACACACACACACACACACACACATGAAAAATAGCATGGCGTCCAGCAGCTGTACGCAGAGCAGCACCTTTCCAGGCCTGCGGGTGATACATTGCCGCCTGATTGACTCTGACATCTCCTCAATGATTTTTCATTGTAGTTCGAAATGTGAAATAAACACAAGAGGCCGAGGCTCGCTGTGCACAGCGGTCTCGACTCTCAGATCCACCATTAGGCTCGCAGTGAAACCCGCTTTAAATGTCTGTATGAGAGTGAAATCTGTTAAAATCCTCTGTAAATGTAGCAGCTTTAATGTAGGAAATTAGAGTAAATAATCAGCGGAAGACCTTTTTGTATCAACTAGAGCCTAGTAAATGTGTTCTTTTTGTTTTTGCTTTTCATTACATGGGTTAGTGGTAAGAACTAAGAACATGTTTATTCATAAATGGATGGATTAACATCATGTAACGTGATGCATTTTTCTTTGCTAAATAAAATTAAAATGCTGGTTTGGGGACGAATGTTTTAAAGCTAAAATTGTTTATTTTCTGTTGCCTCCTTAACATTCTATGCTTTAGCATTTTTGCAAAAGTCCTTTGAGGAAAATGTTAGAATTGGAAACATTTGTAATATACAGATCCGACTCCTAAGATATTCCGTCTCAAATTAGCTTTATTTTGTGTCTCCATTGAGTTGTAACTTCCTCTTCCAGTCAGAGAAAGTAAGGTTGTGTTGGTTTTACAGTTTCTTTAATCCTTTTTTTTTATCTTAGACACCAAACTCCAAAGATTCTGATCTGTGGTCTTCTGTGTGTGTGAGAGAGCAACGGGATTCCCAATTAATATCTAATCAGTATTTTTTCCGCATCTAACTTGACCAAGATTAATGGTCTTATTAGACGGAGATGGACTATAGCATGTTTTTGCCGGGAATCAATATGATTTATAGGCATTCATTCACATATTTCTGCCCAGACGGATGTTGAAAAAAATAAATCAGAGAGAAAAAGGATGTCTCGCTGTCAATGGCTATTCCAAACCTTTCTCTATGGTCTCACAAAACGTACATGTAGCATTTAGCATTATAAACCAGCAGGGTTATGAACAATTTAAAACAAAGAAAATTTTGAAGAATTAGAAGAATTGACTCTGCCAACCTCCTTGTGCAATCAGGAAGAGTCTGATTTGATTTGTAAAAATAAAAGAATTAAACTGGAGCTGAACACAAACTAATGTCACACTTAAAGGGTTTTTAATTCTTAAAATACCCCCAAAACTAGAAAAGCATTTATCCGTTCTTTCAATATTGAACATTCCTTTGGTTTCCTCTGAAGCTCAGGAAGTCAAGCGCTGAAGTAAACCGCTTTAAGAGCGATAATTATAAACAGTAAAACCTACAAGAAGAAACAAATATGGGGCTGAACTAAAAGCATTTAGTCCAGACATGGCAGACTAGAGGCCCCGACATTTTTCTTCATGAACACCCAATTCATGAGGATGGACCTGAAGAACTTCATTGCTTCCTGAAGGTGCTTCCGGCATTGAGGTGTGTTAAAGCAAGGAACATATCTAAACGTTTCAGGACAAGAGTTTGACATTTCTGCACAAAATGTGCTCAGTGCTAAAAGACAGAGTTCCCAGATTCTGTGCAAAACCCTCAAATCCCGGACGAGTTGAAAAGGAGGTTTCATTGATTGAAGATCAGGACCAAAGAGCAAATATCACACCCCTCACTCTCTGGCTTTCTAACCATACGCCCAGACAGACAAAGAGGAGCAGCAAAAGCAAATGAGCTGTATTAGCGGCACAACCAACAACTGATGGTGTCATCCAAGACTGTGGAATATTGTCTCTGCTGCACAAAGCTTGGCCTGTTACATGTCGTGCAACTCAGACAGCAACAGTCTTTAGTCGGAGGCCTCCTGCGATGTATGATAAGACTGCTCCAGGTGAAACGACGCATGATTTTAGACAACAATTATTTAAGATTTTTTATTTGAATTGAATAGGAATAACGTCTTAAACGGCAGGAAAGTGGCTCTCAAGGACCAGAATCGCCTTCACAATGCAAGAACAACGGTGTAACTGCAGATTGCCAATGGAGAGGCAAACTGCTGAAAAGTCGTATTGGGAAGTCATTTTAAGCAAAGGGATTTGCTGGAATCCGGCTTCAAGGACAGACGCTTTGACATTAGTTGAATCAGTTTTAAATGTCGGGTTGTTGTTCCCCCTCTCTTTATAAGTTCACCAGTAAAACATAAACTTATGAGCATCAAACAATCGTTCTGTGACTTTCAGACAACATTCATGGAGGGTATTGTTGGGGTAATTATTATAGGGTCTAAATGATATCCTTCAGCCAAGCATCAGCTCATTAGTCATGATCTGCACGGGAAAGATGGGTTCTTCAGTATTAATTTATTCGCAGTTCTCAAAGAAACCTCCAGTGGAAACATGGAGACACACACACATTTATTTCTCTTTAGTTACAATAAAGTTAGAATAAAGCATCCTGAAACTAGAGTGTGAAACGTCTGTGCCCAGAGACCTTTAGAAAGAAATCCATACTTTAAATGAAAAACAAAAGAATATCCCCAATCAAAAGGGTTAATTTTCACTGATTCAACGTAAGAAAATTAGCTTGTTGATAAGTTTCAGCTGCCAACACAGATTACAATTACATTATTGCCTTTTACAACGTGTGATCATGACCTACTTGAAGAATGAAAGCGAAGTCCTTAACGGGATTTCAATCCTCCATTTCGTGCTTTGGTTTAAATACTTTATATCTCACTTCCCTTTTCCGACGTTAATCATTTGTGTGAAACTTTAATGTAAAGTGGTTTTCACAGCCCTCAACAGTCTTTGCACGTCTCATGTTTCCCCCTGTTGATTTATTATTTTTTACACCAAGTTGGATGTGGTTAATTAGGGAGTAGATAAAAAAACACACGTTTAAACTTGTTGTTTACTGGAGACTACATACAGGGCTTGGACAATAAAACTGAAACACCTGGTTTTAGACCACAGGGATTTATCAGTATGGTGTAGGGCCTCCTGAGGATTTTAAGCCGTTCTTCTTGCAGGATAGTGGCCAGGTCACAATGTGATGCTGGTGGAGGAAAATGTTTGACGATCACACCAGGAGAAGAACCCATCAGCGTGACCTCAGCAGAAGTAAGGAGGACGCTGAGGAGGATCAACCCCCGGAAAGCTGCTGGCCCAGACAACATCCCTGGACGGGTGCTGAGAGAGTGCGCGGACCAGCTCTCAGACGTGCTGGCGGACATATTCAACGCCTCCCTCACACAGGCAGCTGTACCCACCTG